>CAKOBO020000027.1:337500-845000 GCA_932526585.2 Philonthus cognatus | reverse complement strand
CACTAACTTCCTAATACTCACTACTTAACACTCTCATTCCCATTCCCCAACTCCCTGTTTTCTCTTAATCTACATCGGCGATCCAATTCACCCCACCATACATTTCCAATCCACCAATAAGCATGTTACACATCCACATCACCTCGCTTAGCAACATGCTTATTGCAGATATTGGAAACCAAGCAAAGGTGAATCGAACCGCCCATCGCGCGTGCAGATTTGTAGCATCAGCGTCTGGTATATTTCCGCCGATTTACTGAATAATCGTATTGCGAAACATACCACACGTGACACTACTCCCCCGCAAATAAATCGCTGCCCCAGCGATTAAAATCTAACCTAACAATTACAATACTAACTACCTAACCAAAACGCGAACCATATCATATCAAGAGCGAATCGATGTCTTGGGAACCATGGTTTCCATCCAGGGATCGTGGTCGAAGGCGTCTTCAAAAAGGGGTTCGGTAGATTATAATTTATTTGCTGACCGGCAACTGCAACTGGTACTCATACTCGATTGAAGTTAAGCCAAGTTTTGAGCTATTAATGAATTTGGATCTCAATCCTCAAATTGTACAATAGTTGCTCCTCCACAGGCTCAAACAGCATACATTGTCTTGCGAATCCGAGATGTCTGAACGGATATCGCTTCTTAGACGGCTAATAACTTGCGCCAAGCTTCGGCCTATTTGTTGCGGAGGCTGCAATGTCTGGTCTCAATGTCGAGTCTTGTGCTAATGCCGCGTGACCCCATACTCTTCTGTACCATTCTTCGACCCGATCGGATTAGGGACTGCAATTCCACCGTCATTCCAGCAGGGTGTCCTCCGGCTCTTGATATGATTGGTTTACATGAAAACGAAAAGAAAAACAACTAAAGTAATAACCCTATCAATTACGTCGCTTAAATTAAAGCCATAAATACTCTTAACTAAATTAAATCTAATTTTACAATACATGTATTGGTCGGAAAGACCTCCTGCTAATTCTGATTTAAAAAATTACTTATCAAATACTACACTCAAATGAATTACCAGGAGGCGTATCTACGCCCAATACATTCACGCTGGTATTTCGTGTGTTGGTACTACACGGATACCTTGTGCCAACTCCTCGGGCGCCACCCGTATGCTTTCGCCATTTGGCATTCTCACAGAAACATGTCTTCGCATATTTGGATTACCAATTTTGCGATTCTTATAAATTATATTAATTGCTAAAACTAAAGCAATAAAAAGAACAGTTGATATAACTATGCTTGAATAAAAAAAGTAATGATGATGATTTTTGTTTTTAATTTGAGCTATTTTTGTTTGTAAATTATCAAAATCCTCAGAATATTTATTTAATTGATCTGAAAAAGTATTTATATCCTTGAATTCCATTGCCTGTATTGGCTTGAGACTTTTAAAGTTTATTAAATTCGTCGAAATGTTTAAAGGCAGGTTCACGTTTTGAAAATCTATAAATAATTCAGAGTTGTTGTTAGTTTCAGTGTATTGTGGTAACAATGTAATCCCTTTGGTATGCAATTTGCATTTTCCTGAAATGAATATTTTCCCTGAGCCAATCAATTGAAAATGGTGATGTTTTTTCCCACAGGACACTACAGCATCTTGGTTGTTAGGAGTTACATAAATCCAGTTATCCAAACGACCCAGTGCAAAAAAGAAAGCACTTTCTAATAAAATAAATTTAATGTCACACCCAGAGGGAATTTTTGAAAGGTTTCGGTTTTGGAAAATACTTATTTCACAAAATTTTGAATACTCCGAATAGCTAATCATGTTGTCAATCTTGCAAATCACAGAATCTTTATCAATATTTTGGCATTTTTCATAAATTTCTTTCGAGAGCGGGACAAATTCATTATTTGAATTATTAGTCAAAAAGTAATGTATATGTGGCCTTATATAAAAATATAAACTATCGTGGTATTTTGACGGCATTGGGATGGTCCTTATCAAATCGTATTTAAATTTAAAAACTACTGGCAACTTAATTGAAATAAATAAAAAGTTTTTACTTTTATAAGAATTAATCTGCCAAATTTTCCTAATCGTCTTTAGACTACTTAAGCTCAGGTTAAAAGGAAATTGTTCATCACTTCTTAGTTTTACATCTTTTAAACTACTTAAGAGCTGCTCAGGAGGCAGTAGCGATGGATGAACAATTCCACTATCCAACAATAAACTGCCTTCAATCAGTTTATTAAGGGTTATATCGAAGTCAAAGGTTTCAATAGACAATAGAGATAATGCCTCGGCGATTTTTGTTTCCAATTCCATTGGGAACAAAATTCCGCTTTCTAATTTATTTATATGTGAAGTTAAATTGTCTAATGTCGATTTTAAATTGTTTTGATTTTGTTTGAAATCTATAAATGTTGATATTACTGATTGAAGAGATGACTTAACTAGACTGGTTTGTTCATACATTAAATTTAGTTCTTGTTTAGATGAATTTTCTAAATCTGATATGATATTTTCGAAAGTACTTCTGTCCGATTCTGACATTGTGCCAAAAAGTGTATTAAATACTTCACCAATCCCATCAAAATAGCCTCTTTTTACACGCTTTCCATCATCATTAGGAAAGTTATTCAACATCACCTTTTTCATGTTCCTGACGATGTTGTTTACAAACGGAACGTCCCGACTGCACCCCGGAATCTCTATTGACGCCGATGCATTTTCGCAGATTGACTTTGTTTGATTGATGAGTCCTTCTAGTCCTTCGAGCCTTGACTTCATCTCCCTAAAGTCCACGTGAGCTGTTACCGTCCATTCCCTTGATATAATATGGGCTTGCCGCCTTTTTTCGAAGACTATTCCTGTTGTGTGATTCATCGGTGTTACCTGGAACTCCCTAGATATTCCTTCCACGCAAGATGACAGTAGGAACACGAGAAACAGCATACTATAACATGGTATTCGTCCGTATAAAAATTAGAATTGCAATCACAAATTAAAAAAATGTAAGACTAAATTTAAATTAATAACAGTAACCTAATTATAATTCGTTTAGAGGGGTTCTACCTCTCCCAGAACGGGGTTGCCTTATTCTTTAGCCGAGGACAACACGGCTACAATTTTACATTTTCCGGGCAAGGCGTCCAGGCGTCAAAATATGGAGCAATCCTACTTACATGCACAACGTCTGTCTTGGCGTTTTTTGCTTTGCCATATCGTACTAAATAATTTACATCTCCCCGATTTTCTTCGATTAAATAAGGGCCAAACCAACGTAAGAGCAATTTCTCACTTTTGCCTATTTTACGGATTGGGGTAAATACTTTCACTTGTTGTCCTGGCTCATACTCAACGTGCCGGTGTTTGTGATCGAATCTAAGTTTGTCTTTCGCTTGTTTCTTTGAGATGTTTTCCACAGCGAGTGCTCGGGCTGCCATTACCCTTTGGAAGTGGTCTGTAAAGCAGTTATTTGTCGCCTGATTCAACAATTGCCCATCTGCTGGTAGTACGGCCTCCCTCCCATACACCAAGAAAAATGGAGTCATTTGTGTTGTATCTTGAACTGCAGTATTGTATGCAAATGTAAGATGGCTTAGATACTCACACCAGTCCTTTTGGTCGGTGCTAACGAACTTACTCAGCATCGCAGCTAAGGTATGATTGAAGCGCTCCGTTAAGCCATTACAGCTAGGATGGTATGCTGTGGTAAAATCTCGCCTAATCCCCATTCCGTTCAAGAGATGTTCGATTAATTCAGAACGAAAGGTTGTTCCTCGATCGCTTAAAATCGATCGGGGACAGCCATGCCTGTTAATCACACTGTTCAGGAGAAAATTGGCGACGGATTCAGCTTTGCCGTCACGCAAAGCCGCCGTTTCCACATAGCGAGTTGCATAATCAGTAGCTACAACAATCATTACCTTTCCTTTCCTACTTCTGGGAAACGGTCCTAGCAGATCAATTCCCACGCGGTCAAATGGCAGGCCTACTGGTATGGGTTGTAATAGCCCTGTTGGTAATTGGTTGGCAATACCTTTCCTTGCCTGGCAATCTGCACACCCTCGAACGAATTTTTCCACGTCTTTCCGCATACTATCCCAAAAATAACGTTGGGCAATTCTACAGTAAGTCTTCGCTGTACCTAAGTGACCTGCTTGTGGATCACAATGATTACTGTAAAGAATTTCAGATATTAGTTGCTTGGGAATTACTAATAAATCATTCTGGCCAAGAAGTCGGGAGTTCTTTTTATATAAAATGTTATTAATTAGCCGATATTTGTTTGCTTTCGCCCGCTGGGACACTGTCTTACTTTTGGGGTCCTCTATTATTTCTTTAAGAGCCACGATTCCGTCATCTTGTGATTGGGCCTTCTCAAGATCCACTGTTGACAGTTGAAACGTCGGAATATCGACTGCTTCATCTGCGTCTTCGGGTAGTGCCTCCATGGCAGGATTTCGTGATAGACAATCAGCATCCTGGTGGCGCCGTCCGTTTTTGTGTATGATGGTATAATCATAATCGGATAGCTTGATAGCCCATCGAGCCAGTCTTCCAGTTGGATCTCGTATAGATTTTAGCCAACAGAGAGCGTGGTGATCTGTGACTAGCTTCACTTTTCTTCCGTACACCAGGTGTCTTAAGTACTGAAGGCTCCACACCGCTGCTAATGCTTCCAACTCTGAAATGGTATAATTTCTTTCGGCTTTGGTTAAAGTACGACTAATAAAGCAAATGGGGTGGTCCGCTCCTAGATTTTCCTGCAGCAAAAGGGCTCCTAATCCGTGAATACTTGCGTCGACACGAAGCTCTACGTCCTTTTTAGGATCAAAGTGTCCCAAAACCGGTGCAGATGTTAAAGCATTCTTTAGATTATCAAAACTTACTTGCTGTGCAGAAGTCCATTTAAAATTATTTACCTTAGTTGCCTCGTGTAACGGTCGTGCAATAGTGGAGAAATTGTTTATAAATTTTCTATAAAAATTACAAAGTCCTAAAAAACTTTGTAAGTTTTTTACGTTCTTAGGCACAGGAAAATTATTAATGGCGTTAATTTTATCTTCGTCCGTATACACACCCTCTGCATTGACCTTAAATCCCAAAATCCTTATTTCTGACTGGACGCAATGACATTTTTCGGGGTTCAACGTCAAGCCTGCTTCCCGGATTCTGCCAAATGCATTTCGTAGACGAATAAGATGTTCTTCAAATGTGTCGCTGAAAATAACAATGTCATCTAAATACACAACAAGTTCATTCCATTTGAGGCCGGCAAAAATTCCATCTGCCATGTTTTGGAATGTTGCGGGTGCATTACACAGCCCGAATGGCATCACATTGAACTCGTACAACCCTCCTTGAGTTACAAACGCAGTAAGATGTTTGTGTTCTTCTTTGAGCCCCACTTGCCAGTATCCACTGGACAAATCCAACGAAGTAAAATACTTACTCTTTCCCATTGAATTTAGAATGTCGTCTATCAGGGGTAGGGGATAATTATTTTTGACGGTGACCTCATTTAGTTTCCTATAATCCACACAAAATCTCCAGTCATTATTTTTCTTCTTGACTAATACCACCGGCGATGCCCACGATGACCTACTGGGCCTGATGACGCCGAGCTGTAACATTTCATCCACCTGCTGTGCAATTATCTCTCTCTCCCGTGGCGATGTTCGATAGGGTTTACCCTTAATAGGGGTTGCTCCCTCGTGAAGTTTAATTTCGTGTTCCGCAAAGCTTGTAAAACCCATATCTCGCTTAGTATTGGAAAAAATGTCTCGGTAGTCGTTTATTAACGTCAATAATTTATCTTGGTTTTGTTGTGGGAGTTCAACTGGAATTTTAATTTTAGATCGATGAACTTCCTCCTCGCAAAGGTAACTCGGCAGTGGGTTTATTATGACGTCCAGAAATCCTAATGTTGTGTTCCTGAACAACTTAGTGGGGATAAAACCATAATTAAAAACTTTTAAAGAATAACCATCACCCGTCTTTATAATTTCTGATTTCAACTCAATGCGTTTCTGTATGGCCGTTTTAACATATGGTACAACACGTTTACCTTCTAATATCGTTGTCCCTACTTTAACTTCAACATCCATACACGACTGTGGTCCAATTATGCAGTCATCCAACACTTTAATTTTATCCAACTTCTGAATGTCTTCCTCATTTACGTCCACTGCCAAAATATCATTTTCCTCTATATCGTACCCTTTTAGAGCCTCCTTCTTCATTTTCGGTACTGTTACAATCCTATTTTTAAAATCTAAAATAACACCCTGCTTTTCCAGAAACTCCATTCCCAAAATAACCGGATACGGTAATCGCTCAATCACTAAAGCAGAACATTTAATATTAATATCATCTATTATCTCTAAATCTAAATCAGCAGTTCCCACTGCACCAAAAACTTCTCCATTTACAGTCTTAAACAAATATTTATTACTTACTACTTCCTTAAAATCCCCCAAAAAGTCCTTTGAAACAAGGTTTTTCGCTGATCCGGAATCCAAAATTATCCTTATATTTTTTCCATTTACCGAACCCTGTATGTATGCAATACCTTGAATTCTGTCACCGCGAACCTCATTGTATAGGGCGGCATTCGGACCTCTTAATGGCGCCCTTGGTCGTTTGGGTTTTCCTCCCTTGCTAGCGGCACCTCCCGCCTAAAACGATTGTCATCCACGTAGCCTCTATGTCGAGTGTTAGTCCTGCTGTAACACGTCCTGGCCATATGGCCCGATTTTCCGCATCTAAAACAAATAGGTCTACCGTCCGCAGTTCTTGATCTATTTACTTGTTGTGGGCCACTATTTCGATTTTGCATGAAAAATTGTTGCGAGGACGTCTGTTGAGTAGGCTGTGAACAGTTACAATTACACTTTTTTACGTTCTGCGGTTCGTTCGCGGTATTTTGTACAGGCAAAAAGCCACTCGGAGCGATCATAGACATCTGTGCTGTCAACGCTGCCCTTTGGATTTCACTAATTTTTAAAACCACTTCCCTTAGTTTCGCTCTAGTCATGTTCGCGGAACGTAACATCACATATTTTTCTAAATAAACTGGATGCATACCTGCTAGGAAGTAATCAATAAGACGCTCATCGCTCACCGCTCCCAACTCATCACAGAGATGCAAAATATCGTAAAAATACGTTTTCACGTCCTCTTGCAGCGCTTGTTTCCGTGCCACTAACCTCAGCTTGATGTCGGCCATAGGGTCCTCTCCTCCATATTCGGCAATAGCATCAGATTTTACATCTGCCCATGTCTTGTTAGCATTCCTTGGATCCATTCGGTAGTTTGTATACCAATAATAAGCCCCATTTTTTAAATAAGAGCTCAAAAAGTGGAGTTTGTATTGGTCACACCAGCCATTTGAAAAGGCCGCAAACTCGAACTGCCTAAAAAATGAAACAATACCACCAGTGGCCGGCTCGAACGAAGGCGGTGGCACAAATTTGGGCTGTACTGGAGGCAGCGTAATATTAGCAGCATCTGTGAGCGTTTGGTTTGCCAGCTGTTGTCCCGCTCCTGCTGCGTTGGCGGCGTTAGACCCCGCGGCGTTGGTACCTGTATTTAAAGGCATATTTAGTGTATTATCAACTTCTGCTACTGTTTCCAAGAACGTTTGATTTCCTAATGAAGATTCGTCTGTCGAACTTTCGCGTGTAATACTATCCAACACTGACCAATTTTCAATGTCCTGAGTTGTATCTGTCGCTGGTGGGGAACGAGCAAGTTTAGAACTTTTAGCGAAGGCGTTATCCTCAAACTGAAAAAGTTCCGTACTTCGACTTGGCGGTTGAAATTCGCCTAATTCTTTTTTAAAAACCTCTAATTTATATCGAGTATTATAGTCGTGCTGAACGTCCTTGCTCATTGAGACCACAACCTAGGACAACACTATCGAGTTACGATCCGGCGGTGATGCCCGACATGGAATTTGCTAACATAGCTTTTAAACAGATACGTACAATTTATATAATCAACGACGTGTGCCCGAGTATGTAATTTCAACCGTGTTTTATTTGTTAGGAATTAAATTAGAAATTAAATAAACACATGCAACAATTAAATAAGATCTTTGGCGCCTCCACCACTTGTCACGCCCCTGTCCCTCGAGGTCGTGATGGGCAAGCAAAGACAGCACTAACACGTGTACTAAATTAATATATTTTATTAATAACACATATTTACTTACATTTTCATTTTGAACTCTTGTCAACAACTAACTATTTAATCCTTAAATTAATACTTCACACTAACTTCCTAATACTCACTACTTAACACTCTCATTCCCATTCCCCAACTCCCTGTTTTCTCTTAATCTACATCGGCGATCCAATTCACCCCACCATACATTTCCAATCCACCAATAAGCATGTTACACATCCACATCACCTCGCTTAGCAACATGCTTATTGCAGATATTGGAAACCAAGCAAAGGTGAATCGAACCGCCCATCGCGCGTGCAGATTTGTAGCATCAGCGTCTGGTATATTTCCGCCGATTTACTGAATAATCGTATTGCGAAACATACCACACGTGACAATATCATAGCACGTATCATCGAGTAATATGCCCATAGGCTTGAAGGTTTATAGCGTTTCTAAATATTTTCAAAATATACTAGAAGCACCTTTTCATTTGCTTAATTTTTTTATTTTCTTCTGATTGCACCATTTCCGCAAACGTTCATAAGCTTACTCATATTTAATTTTTGATTTTTCCGGCAATAACATTGAAACTACCTGCGTGGCCGATTCTTCGATATCCGAAGGCAGAGATTCAGAGTCGCTCATTATTTCACAGCAAAACAGAAATTAGAAAATTAATTCTTGAAGTTTTGACTATTAAATTGTTGACATTCAAATTACATGTTGATTGTTGACAGTCAAATTACATGTTGCTATGGTTCTACGTACATAACTTTAGAAGTCTGTAACTTTTGAACAAAATATTATATAAAAGACCTCCCTTAATGATTTGAAAAATCACGCTTTAAAATCTCTTGCATCAATTTAAAAACACTATGTATAAAAATAAAAAAATTTATTTGTGTTTATTTGTTTACACAAGTCAGGATATAATATATATAACTGCAAGTACATTTAGCATTGACAATAATGAATCATTTCTACAGTAGACTAAATCTAAAAATAATAAACAACAACAATAATAAAATAATGAGACGATGCATGACACTCGTAATGACAAATAGACACTTTAACACTTTAAAACACGTTTGAATTATAATAAAATATAGTTAAAATACATATAGTAGGACCATAGAGCCATACAAACCAGATTAAACATATTAAAAAAGAGCACAATAAAAAAACAAACATGATTATTGCCAATAACCTCATGTATTCCTGTTTACATATTAAACATTTCCATAAATATTTTCATTTATTTATATTTATAATTTAACAATTATTTTATATATTAAAGGAATTTATTAAAACACAATTCGAAACGAGGTCGCATTGTCGGCTATTAGAAATATTTGAACGTGGATGGAATTTACAAAATCCCGCTTTTAATATTGATTAAATAATTCAGTTACGCAAATACAAAAAAAATCACACACGAACGCATTCGATGCATAGAAATTGCGAAATTCTTTTACGCTATTTATCGATTTGTTTTATTCACCAAATGTTAACGTAATTAAATATTTTACAATTAAAATACGTGAAAAAATTGTAAATAGTAATTGTGATTAATTAAATTTTATAAACCTTCAATTAAAATGTATATTACTCATTCAAAATATTCGTTGCATATTTTCAGTATATACTGCCTTTCAAAAAAATCAGAACACAAAGTATTTATTGGACGATTTTAATTAAATTTACAGAATTTAATCATGTAAATGAACTGCATCGATGATCAAAAAATCAATTGTTTTAGTTACTATTTAATGGAATTTTTCCTTGATTTCACCATTATGAAGAGCTGCTGATTTTTTAATGTAATTGCTTCTAATATCCAAGTAGCTTCTGAGTAGTTTGACGTTTCAGTTTCTAAAACATAAAAAGATGCCCCGTGTTCGTCGGCGTGCACAATATCATCATCTAAGTGAATTTGAAAGGGGTCGCATTATTTCAATGCGAGAAGGGGGTTTTTCGGTTCGTGCTATTGCTGAAAGGGTAGGCCGTAGTGTATCGGTGATCGTACGCTGCTGGTCTAGATGGTCCGACGCCGGAGAGAATCGACGTAGACTTGGATCAGGACGTTCAAGAAGCACCACTGAGCGTGAAGATCGAGCTCTTCGTCTTACAACTTTAAGGGACAGATTTACAATGTCGCGGGCATTGGGAAATGACTGGTTGGCTCTAAATGGCCAAAGAGTATCCATGGCTACTGTTTACAGAAGAATCCGCAGTTTTGGTATAAGATCCTACCGTCCACAATTGTGTCTACCTCTTACTCCGCAGCATCGCAGAGCAAGACTTGATTGGTGCAGGGAAAGAAAACATTGGACCCATGAATGGAATAACATTATCTTCAGCGATGAGTCTCGCTTCTGATTAAGGGCTCATGATGGTCGCAGAAGAGTGAGACGTCGACGCGGTGAACGCAGAATTTTACAATTTGCTGTTGAAAGACATACGGCTCTTACACAGGGAGTTATGGTTTGGGGGGCGATAGCATATGGTAGTCGGTCTCCTTTAGTTTTTTTAGAAGCAAGTCTTAACGTGATTCGGTATATTGACAACATTTTACGGCCAGTGTTAGTGCCCTATGTAAATGGCTTTCAGAACCCCATTTTTCAACAAGATAATGCTCGACCTCACACAGCGGCAATTACAAGACAGTTTTTTTGATAGTGCCGAAATCAATTTGTTACCTTGGTCATCTCGTTCTTCAGATCTATCGACAATAGAACATGTTTGGGATATGATAGGTGTTAGAATAAGTAACTTACAGCACCCCGCTAACACTGTAATGGAACTTAGAGGTCAAATTTATCGAAGTTTGGAATGAAATACCCCAAGTCGATATTGACAGCCTGATTTCTAGCATGCCTCGACGTGTTAATGAGTGTTTGGGAAATCGTGGAGGCCCAACACGTTATTAATTTTTATTCATTTGTTTTTTTTGTTTTTCAAGTTGATTTTTTGATCATCGATACAGTTCGTTTACATGATCAAATTGTCTAAATTTTATTAAAATCGTGCAATAAATACTTGGTGTTCTGATTTTTTTGAAAGGCAGTATATTTTGACCAGAATTTATACAAGTTTTCCAAATTGGTGGTAGTCTTTTAGCATCATCTCTTTGATTAAGACAGAAGAGTAACACGAAGCCAAACAAGAAATTCACGCATCAAGTAGTACGTAGAAATCAAACAAGTGGTTGCTAGAGCAATGGAATTTTATTAGTTATTCCTGACGATGATAACTGCGACGTCATCGAAACTTCGAATTAAAAATACAATGGACCAGAGCCAAGAATATACGCGGGATCAAACCCGAAGAATCAGTGAAACATGTTACGCCCGCGAAAATCTACGTTTATACATATTTATAATATATATATATATATATATATATATATATATATATATATATATATATATTACCCAATTACATGTAAATTTAGAATACCAAGCCAGACGTTAACTGAAAATTTCCTTTGATGTCCCATTTCTCTAACCGCCCGAGGATTTTCTTCTGCCCAAAAGTGATAATTATGACAATTAAATACCCCATCTCTAGTGAATGTACATTCATCACTCCAAAGAATTTTAAATAAATATTTGGTTCTTCCCGAATTTGATCTAAAATCCTGTCACAAAACATATGTCTACGCTCGTTATCATTTTCATACAGTGGTTGAACTTTTCTTGCATGAAATGGACGCATTCGATTTTCTTTCAATACTGCATGGATTGTTGTTTTACTGGGGACATTTAACTGTTGAGCTATTTGTCTCGTACTAATATTGGGATCTTCTTGAACTGCATTCAATATCTGTTCATCTAGGTGAACATTGCGACGTTCCCTAGGTCTCCCTCCATCTATGTTATTATAAACGAACGACCCAAAAGTACGTAGCCTTTGGTCTAATTTTCTAAACGTATTTACGCAGGGCTGTTGGCGATTTGGATATCTTCTTTGGCACTAGTTGCATTACCATTGCAGAATCCAAATATCATGTACATATCTGCATACTCGTTGAATGTGTACATCTTCAAAAAGTATGATGAACTTATACAAACTTACACAAATAAATTATGACAAGTATATGTCAAAGTCAAGTGAAATTTAATAAGGTTACATATGAAAATACATAGTTGCCAGGTCTATTTTTATTAAAAAAATGCTTCTGAAGAAGTTATTAATTTGTTAAAGTTTCCAATTTATTTATCACCTATGTCATTTAAATTTTACAAATGTGTAATTGATTGTAAGTTCTATTGATTTTTTCCAAAATAATAGAAAATAACACTAATTTCCAGAGATACGTTTAATATTTTAACGACCTCGTGAGATGTTACGAGAAAGAATACAATATTTTTTTATTTAGATTTTTTATCCAAAATTAATCAACGAATCATACTACCTGAAGAGTATCACACCTTTTCTGGCTACCTTGTATATATATATATATATATATATATATATATATATATATATATATATATATATATATTTATGGCACTACACTCCTCAGTGGAGTTTCCCCGCTTCCTTTTGAAGCCCTTTCAATTCATTTGTTGGGGTGGATTAGTCCCCGCTGTACTATATGTTTTTCGTTTGTTTATGTCGTCCTATTCTTTGTTCTTCTTGCTATCTCCCTCCAAGTGTATTTATCTTGTGCCTTTTCCTGCCAGTTGTTTATTCCTAGCTTTCTGAAATCCTCCTTCACTTTGTCTTCATGTGTTTCTTGGTCTTCCTCTTCCTCCTCTGTTGTTTAGTTGCCATTCCATTATGGTTCTCACGGTACTTTCTGCTCCAGATCTCCACACATGTCCTAACCATTTTATTAGTGCACCTTTAATTGTGCTTAGTACATCCTCACCTCCAAGTGCATCCACTATTTCCTCGTTTGTTCGTCGCCTCCTAAGATTTTCTTCAATTTGTATTGGTCCTAGTATTCTTCTTAATAGTCTTCTTTCCAGTATTTGGAGTTTTAGTTCATCTTTTTGCGTGTGTCATCTTCTTTGCTGCGTATGTTAATATAGGTCTAATTACGGTTTAATAAACTTTAAGTTTTGTTTTTCTACTTAGTAAGCAAGCTTAATAACACTATTAAAACAATCCAAGTGATTTTTATTAGTTTACCAAAGAAATAACATAACATTCCAAATTAAGTATTTTGTAGTATTCAAATTATCATAATTTTATCTTAAAAAATATTACACACCTAAACCTAAGTTAATCCTAATTATATTTCTTCCTTAATAAAATGCATATATACTTTTGTGCTCGTCTTTCGTCATTCATGCCGTATTTAATCCCTAAAGTGTACATCCACTTCGAAAACTGCGCAGCGAGTTTTCGCAAACTACTTTATAAACGTGCACGTGAAACGCGGATTATACAGCAAGTTAACGAGCGCAAAGTAAAGGAACAAGCAAAAAATCTCGGGGATGATCCCCGTTATTAACCCCGGATAGATTTCGGCTAGTAAATAATGGCGTCTTCTCGTAATCTGCGGAATATGATTAAACATCGACTAAGTCTAAAATAACATTGAATATAGTAATGGGCGTAATCGAATGATATCAATAATGGATTGATGAGATTCGAAATAAATTGGTAAACGAATGACCGCGAGCGCGCGTGATTTCTCGAGAGATTATTCAAAATATTGCTAGAGAAATCACTGTATTGATCACTGAAGCGATCGTTTGTAACATTGCTCGATAGATTGTTCGAATAATTGCTCAAGAGATCACTCGAATTGTTTCTACTAATTTGAGTGATCTTTCGAGCAATCATTCAAGAGATCTATCTAGTAATCATTCGAGCAATCTCTGGAGCAAACTCTCGAGCAATCATTCGAGGAATCTTTTGAGTTATCTCTCGAGCAGTCATCTAAGAGATCTCTCGAGTAATTCGAGCAAAATTTTGAGTTTTCTTTTTAACAGTTATTTAAGAGATCTCTCGAGCAATTATTATAATATCTTATTATAATCGAATAATTCGATTATGCTCATCCGGACGATCCTAAAACGGAAATTTTATTGCTCGAAAGATATCTCGAATAATTACTCGAGGGATCGCTCGAATGATTGTTTAAAGAAATTTCATACTCAAATTGGGTTTGATTAAACTTTTAAGCCTTATATTAATTTTCTTTCACTTTATTGTTGACAACATTGCAACATGTTTCACCAGACAGTGACTTCATAAGGCAGATGAATAATTAATTATGCATCTGCCTGATTATGCATCTGCCTGATGAAGCATAACATGTTGCAGTGTTCAAAAATAAATTTAAATCTTACAAACTTATTAATTTATTATTTCAGATGTTCATCTAATCAATTAAATAATTTATGTTTTTATTGTAAATAATTTATTGCGGTAGATTATTATGTAAATTGTCATTTAAGTGAACATACGAGCAATCATTTCAGCAACCATTCGAGCGATCATTAACGCGATTATTTGAGTAATAGTAGATAGGATTACCCGATCCTCGACCCACCGCACCACCGCATTGGTCCAGCGGTCCAGCCTCCCAGCATCCCCCTCCCAGCATCCCCCTCCCAGCATCCCCCCGAGATGAGCATCCCCCGCAGATTCATCCCCCGAGATGAGCATCCCCCGCAGATTCATCCCCCGAGATGAGCATCCCCCTCCCAGCATCCTCCGCAGATTCATCCCCCTCCCAGCATCCTCCGCAGATTCATCCCCCGAGATGAGCATCCCCCTCCCAGCATCCTCCGCAGATTAATCTCTCAAGATCAGCATCCTCCACAGATTCATCCTCCGCAGATTAATCTCTCAAGATCAGCATCCTCCACAGATTCATCCTCCGCAGATTCATCCTCCGCAGATTCATCCTCCGCAGATTCATCCACCGCAGATTCATCCTCCACATCAGCGCCATCTAGTGTCGAATAGTGCAACTACCAGCACCATCTACCATCAAAAAGTTCAACTATGAAAAAATGCAAGTGTATGAATGGTTACAGCACTTATACACAGAACCATCTACCGTTGAAAACTTCAACTATAAAAAGAAATCCCGACACTTAAGTCACTTATGCAATGAATGCAAATTATGTTTAGGTAAAAGAATAATAAGTTGATATAATAATACAATTATATGCTCTCTTCTTCGTCGCGCTCTTCACACCATGCTCGAATCTATTGATAAAACAGAAATACAAATAATTAGTGATCAATGTTTACGAGATAATCATGAAGATTAACATACTTTATCTTTTAATTTCATTGAAATCCAGGATTGCATCCATATAGTAAATATATACCACAAACTTTCCAATTTTGAGGACATAATGTACGTCACAAACTACTTAATTGTTAGAAAGTAGTCAATTCAAAAACAAAACTATCATGACGCACGTTCAAGCTAATATTAGAAATTTGTTAGGGACTTGCTAAAATATTTCAAGGGTAATTACAGATTAATGACACAGGAAACTTGCAGTAAATTAAAAACCTTCCATGACGTATTCTGAATAACTAATTGAAGGTAAAATATATATTTAGAAAGTGAAAGGTCCTAATCATTATTGAATACAATTCATTTGAAAGCTCGCTCTCCGCTCATTCATTCCTTTACATTCGAGTCTCCGCAGAGTGAACAAGTTATTGACCATTATTGTTAAGTTTATCTACAATCGTAAATGTAAGTACCAATATTAATTAATAAAATTTACCAGCCTCGCTACTATACAAGTTACCCCCTTGAGGGATTTTATTTTGTTCTATATTTTTATCTGTGCAGAACAATACTACGTTTTGAATTTTATTAACCATAGGAAGTAATATTATTAATTTAGAAAGTGATATTGAAAACAATATTTCTTTGATTATGATTTTATATAATTTCATTAAGTAAGACGATTTCATATAGGAATAATACATTTTAATTTTAAAATCAGTCGTCAATGATATTGTTTATTATTACAATATACCAATTTATTGATATTTGCTTTCTATTTTTCACTTAAATTAACAACATCTATGTAAAGTGGCTCCGTATAGCGTAATGAATTTATTCAATTTAGATAGAAGCTAAATAGTAGTATATAAATTATATGCAAAACATATACACCCTGTATATTAGTCAAGTGTTTTACTATTAACATAAATTAAACATTATTATTATTATAGATGTTCGTCTGTGGCAAATGTAATACATCCTTTACGAGGGCTGACAGTCTTAAAAGACATGGTGATTGCACTACCACCATATCAACTAAATGTCCAATATGTGATTACCATTCACCTAGAAGAGACACTGTTATTCGTCATTAAAAAAGTAAGCATGGGTATACGACCGAGATGATATCAGCTGCGCTCCCCAAGACATCCAGAAAACGCCAACTCCAAGGAGATGAGTCACACACTTCTGGGAACCAACCACAGCCAAGTACGTCTAAAAAGGTGTGCGGGGAGAAGAAAGCAGATGATAATTCACGGTACTGTGATTTATGCCAGCTGACATTTGACACGGCAATGAAATTTGCCGGACATCAGCGTTCACAAAAACATAAAAACAGGCTGGGACGACCTGTTGGAGATGGTGTCGTGGAAGTAGCAGGCTGCTTCAACAAAAGAATTGGTGCCTTTAGAATCAACGCTGAAGACGACAATGTTGCGGATATTCCATCATTTCTGAACAGCTGTAAAAGCAAAGTTGTTAAGCTAGTTCGAGATAAACAGAAATTATTCACTAATATTAAATTCGCATGTGAGCTTTTTGCACATTTTATAAAATCTTGCGGAAGTGATGATGATAATATTAGTGAATTGAAATCATTTAATTGTAAATATATTATCGTGAATGATAACACCGATATCAACACCGCATATGATGGAATATCTGCGATTATAAAAACAAAGAGCGAGGAATTCCAGGTAATAAAGTTTTCATCACATTATAAAAAAAAATGATTCATATTAGTATTGAAAAGTTTTAGTTTAAAATAAATAAAATCTCAAGATTTGCTTGATATATATATATATATATATATATATATATATATATATATATATATAATCCGGCTATTGTACACAAATAAAAAAAAAACAGAATGAAAAAACTAATTGTTATTAAGTTAAATGAGAATGAAGTGACAGTTATGCTTATATTAAACTATAATATTTATTCGTAGGAAACGGGTAGCGGTTGGACGTTTGCAGCAGTGTCTCACCTAGATGTAAATGTGGCTAAATATACACCTATAGCAGGATCCAGCTATATTGATTTACCAAGTAAGACAAAAAAATATATTTTAGCAACTTAATTATTAAATTACATTTAATTTGTTTATTGAATGATATCGTTTATCTAATTTTAATTTATTTATCAATTTTTCATATGATTATTTAATTTTAACTTATTTTTTTTCAGAGCAAATTAAGGCAAAGAAAGCCTGCATCAACATTATGAATGATGATGAGATGTGTTTAGCCTGGTGTATCACTGCAGCCCTCCATCCAACGTCTGAACATTCAGATCGTATAACACAGTACCCACATTTCTCATCCGCATTAAATTTAACGGGGATCAACTTTCCGTGTAAGTTGAGAGATTTAACTAAAATTGAAAATTTAAACAATCTAAGTTTAAATGTGTACGGATTGGAATATTGTTCGGACACTAGCATGTATAATGTTGTAGGCCCCATTTATTTTACTAATAATAAGCGTCCCACACACATTAATTTATTATTGATTGAAGAGGGAAGTAAATCTCACTTCGTATTAATTAAAAATATGTCCAAATTACTTTCCAGTCAGATCAGTAAAAATCATCACAAAACATATTTGTGTGATGGGTGCTTAACATTTTTCAATTCAGAAGAAAAGTTAATTGAACATACACAATATGATTGTAATAACGTGTATACAATCATGCCGACTTCCGAGTTGAAAAAGAATAAAACGGGGGACATGGTGCCAGGCAATATTTCCAAATTTGAAAATTTTCAAAAACGTATGAAAGTTCCATTTGCTATTTATGCGGATTTTGAATGTATTTTAGAACCCATTCAGACATGTAAACCAATGAATCCAATTCAATCAGACATGACACATATACATTCACCGTACAGTTTCGCATACAAAATTAAATGTTCATTTGACAGTTCATTAGATAAAACTGAAATCTATACAGGAAAAGACTGTTCAAAAATATTTATAGACCGACTTACTGCTGACGCTCACCGACTTTATAACAACCACTTAAAACAAATTATACCAATGTATAAATTGACTGACATAGAGCAATTCTCATTCAATAGTGCAGTTAAATGTCATATTTGTGAGGGAGAATTAATACCTGCTGAAAAAGTTGCAGATCATTGCCACTTAACAGGAAAGTTTGTTGGTGCCGCTCACTCGAATTGTAATTTAAATTATAAAATACCATATTTTATTCCAATATTTTTCCATAATTTGAGCGGGTATGATTCACATCTATTTATTAAAGAACTTGCGTGTGATAACAATGATATTGATATTATTCCGCAAAATAAAGAAAAATATATTTCATTTACGAAATCTATTAAAGTTGATGAATATATTAATAAGAAAGGTGTGAAACATCCCCGCTATATAAAATTACGTTTCTTAGATAGTTTTAGATTTATGGCTAGTTCATTAGATAAATTAGCTGCAAATCTAAACCGCGATCAATTGTTTGAAATTTCCCGTTTTTGTAAATCAGAAGATGAATTTAAGTTATTAACTAGAAAGGGCGTTTTCCCATATGAATATATGGATTCTATTGAGCGACTCCAAGAGACAGAATTGCCTCCTAAAAAGTCATTTTATAACTCCCTCACAGATAGTGATATTAAAGTAGAAGATTATGAGCATGCACATAAAGTATGGAATCAATTTAAATGTAATAATATGGGGGATTATTCAAACTTATATCTAATGACCGACATACTCCTCTTGACGGATATATTTGAAACATTCCGCTCTGTATGTGTTAAAACATACGGTTTAGACCCTGCGCAATATTTTACTGCACCAGGTCTAAGTTGGGATGCTATGCTCAAATGCACGAAAATTGAATTGGAATTGCTATCTGACATCGACATGCATCATTTTATTAGGAAGGGCATAAGAGGCGGTATTTGTCAATGCTCTCTCCGCTATGCTCAATCTAATAATAAGTATATGCAAGACTATGACGTCACAACGCCCAGCTCATATCTAGCTTATTGGGATGCCAATAATTTATATGGATGGGCAATGTCACAATATTTACCGTACAAGGGATTTAGATGGCTATCGGAAAACGAAATTGAAAATTTAAATGTCGCGAGTATACCTGATGAGTCATCAATAGGATATATGTTGGAAGTTGATTTAGAATATCCTCAATGTTTACATGATATACATAATGATTTACCTTTTTTGGCGGAAAATATGGTCCCACGCGGATCAAAATTCAAAAATTGTAAATTAATTCCTTCCTTAAGCAATAAATCAAAATATATTCTCCATTACAGAAATCTGAAACAAGTTTTGATACATGGTTTAAAATTAAATAAAATTCACCGGGTAATAGCTTTTCAACAATTAGATTTTCTAAAAAAATATATTGATTTAAATACCATCATGCGTCAAGCAGCTAAAAACGATTTTGAAAAAGATTTTTATAAGCTAATGAATAACTCAGTTTTCGGTAAAACACTGGAGAATGTTGATAAACGAGTTGATGTTAAATTGATAACTCATTGGGACGATATCGGTAAAAGACGCGGCGCTCAGAGCTTAATTGCAAAACTTAATTTTAAATCGGTATCAATATTTAGCGAAAATCTTGCAGCTATTCAATTAGAACGATTAAAAGTTACTTATGACAATCCAATCTATATTGGTTTTTCTGTATTAGATTTATCAAAACTTTTAATGTACGACTTTTATTATAGCTTTTTAAAACCCATGTACGGTGATAATGTAACATTATGCTATATGGATACGGACAGTCTGACATTATCAATTAAAACAGATGACATTTATCTCGACATGCATCAGCATCTCAATAAATTTGATACATCAAACTTTCAGCATAATAATATATATGGTATACCTTTACAAAATAAGGCTGTATTAGGTTTAATGAAAGATGAGAATGCTGGTGCAATCATGACAGAGTTTGTTGGTTTGCGTGCTAAAATGTATGCAAACCGTGTAAATAACAAGTGGAACAAAAAAGCTAAAGGCGTAAAAAAATATGTAGTATCAAATCATATTTCGGGTGATGAGTATAAAAATTGTTTATTTAATGCACAATTAATTTTCAAAAAACAAAATACATTTAAATCAATCAAGCATTCTATTCACTCCATTACACAAAATAAATTAGCATTGTCATCACAAGATGATAAACGCTATATTTGTGAAAATGGGGTGAATACATTAGCTTGGGGGCATTATAATATTCCATAAAAAAGTGTTTGAACATTTAGCTTTTTTTTGTTAGTTTTAGATAAGTCTCTCAACTTACTTTAACTAAAGTTGTATATATTTATTATTAATTTTGTAAAGTGATTAGTTCTATATTATTATAATGTGAAAATGATATTTTATCACATTTGTTTTATTAGTTTATTTTTAATGTGAAAATGATATTGTATCACATTCGTTTCATTAGTGATGATATCTGAAATGATTATAAAAATAAAAAACCTTAAAATATGAGTAAAATAGTTTTATTGCTATAAGCGTTACGCTTTTAAATTTATATTCTGAACATAGTCGTATAATAATTGTACATTCTTAACACTACAAATACTAAATCTATTTCTATGAATAAGACAGCAATCAATAGTTTTGTAAAAATTCGAACAATTTTGATATGATTCTAAATTAATTACTCTATTATAAAAATGATTAAGATAATCAGCTTTTTGATTACCCTTAACATAAACTACATCAGCAGGATATCTTTGAAAAATATCAGATATTTCTTCAATATTTGAAAATCCGCTATCATATGGAATTCCGTGATGATTCCTCTCCAACCACAACACTTGGTTTTGATTCTTCTTATTTAATAGATTGAATGGTATACTAGGTTTGAATAAGAAGCGATGCATCTGACACCCATCATATGTAAGGACCAACTCCTTGGGCGTAAAGTCCGGAATACAAAATCCTTGAATATCCACACACATTATTCTTCTAGATTGTGATATGGACATGATGTTTTGATATTTTTTTAAAGTACTTTTCTCACTATACCCGATAAAGGTCTATACTCTACAATAATATCGCACAGAATAAGACAATAAGCACGCGTATTGTTTTTAAATGGCTCAGACGCTTCCAACTCAATATTTAAATCAACTGTTGCTGATTTAATACTTTCACTTTGCTTCGATACATCAAAAACGTAAAGCATATGATTTTTAAATGTATTATAATCAAGAACTGGTTTACTCGTTGAATGATTGTAATAACTTTGTTGAAACATGCAGTACATGTAATATGCGAGAGTATAATCATTATTTTCAATATCAAGATTTAAAGCATCGTAAGGATAAGATTCAGAGTTAAGATGAACTCTAATATTTTTTATCTTACAATGATCAAATTCAGAACAGTCCATATTTGGTGTATTTTTCCTATCAGTTTGAAAAGCTATGATAACATAACGCGGTTTCTCAAGATTACTTGACGTTTTAACTGACCAAATATCTTTATCGGTTTGTCTTAGGGATGGAAGTTCATGTAACTCCCATTTACGAAAGGGTATAAAAATCGATGCATCAGATTTAATATTTTCAAGCATTTGTAATTTATTCTCGTCATTCACATGGATATGTGGAACTCTCCATTCAATTTTATCAATATTAAATTTTGATCCGCCCACATTCCCGACATAACAGTTAACATCACTACTAGCTCTCAATAATATAAGTTCCTGCTTTGCATTAACAATCACTTTTCGATAATCTTCCGCGAATCCAAGCAAATACTTGAGAGGGATAATTGCATAAAATTTATTAGTAGTAGTAAAATATGTTTTTTGCAGTCCTGTAGCACTCCACCCTGCAACTTCAACAGAGTTTTGATCACCCTCCTTTATTGATAGAAGTCCTTTTATTGTACTAGTTATTCCAACATTACGATTTTTGTCAACCTCAACACCATTTAATTCATATCGTATTTCTTCGAATAAGAAACTGAATGAGTTTTGAGCGAGATTAATTGCTGTTCTAGTGGGGGGTTGACCTACTGCTGGTATATCGATGCTGCCGCTGATATGTATATAACTGTCACATGGTAATGTAAAAATATCCTGCTGTTGGATTATAATTCGTAATTCATCACTATTACCATAATTTATTGTTCTAGGTTGATATGTATGAAACTGTTCTTTTATAATAGACTCCTCGAAAGAAACACTTTTAAATATATCCAGCTTACTCATTTTTCTTTTTTACTATCTTTTTCTTTAATTTATATCCAAGATTTCGCAGTTTCTGTTTAATCCTTGATGTTTTATCAACGGTTCTCTGTGTACCACTGGCAGATGTTATGCTTGCTCTCGTATTTATATTACCGAAACAAATCCCCATTTTGTATTCACTAAACTTTTTTCAACTCCAAGCGGATTAATATATTTTCACCTCTAAAATTAACCGAAACTCCGTTCTGATCAACTATCCTAACAGTTATATTATCAATAAGGTTTATGTTGATGAGTGGAAGATATAAAATATTTCTGGGCTCTATATTTATATAGTATCCCGGATCTACTACAGGTGTAAACTCAAACAATGTGTGTGATAACTTGTTGTCGTAGTATGCTCCTGTAATAATATTACATTCAACTCTGATACTGGTAACTTTTATTATTTGCACGGGTGTATCAGAGCTATGTAGAATTCCAGCACTTAGAATTTTATCCCCCGAAAATCCTAACAGTTTACCAATTGTATTTTTATCTGATGAAAAATTAATATCGTATTTACACTTAATTTCACACTTCAACGTATTATTATTTGGTTTGAGTGATATGACGTCACTACCCTCTGTTCCAAATGGTTCTTTTAATAATAGCTGACTCTGTAAATATGTCTCAATATCAGTAATTTCGTACGATCCTGAAGGAATTATAATTTCTTCACCTCCGTTGTAGATAAATTTATTAACACCGCTTTCAATATTTGGTATGGTATTATATGTGTGTAGTCCTATTAAACCCATACAATATGATAATTTTTCTTCAAGTTCAATTGGTGGATAATAGTTTGCAGAAAGGGTGCTGCTTTTACCTTGTAATGTAAACGTTTGAGACATGACTAATACATCTATCGTCTGCATACGTCTATTTATATAAAAAATTCAAACATAAGTGACCACAGTTGTAAGTATTAAATTTCTGATATTGATGACGATTATAATTAATTATACACCCCTCAAAATATTTTACTAGTTCAGGAGGCGGTGGAATGTCACCAAAACTATCAAAATATTTAACTTTTAATCCTCGCTTTTTATAGGCTACCCAATGCGTTCCGCGCCCCCATTTACTATCCAAATTTACAATCGCTGACTCATTGTAATGGGGTTTCCGTGGTAATGTATCTCGCATAAATACATCGCGAAAATATTTTATATTTTTTGAATATTTATGTAAATCCACATCGGTGAGGGCACGCTTGGGTAGCCTATTTAGTTTTTTGAGTTTTGCTGTTTGAGAAAAAGACCCATTCCTTTTCGATATGGTTTTAAAAATAATCCGCTGCCATGTTTACCAAGAGCAATAGCCTCCATCGATTTATTATGACGTTCAGCTTCAGACATTTTTTTACGTGCATCACTTAGAGAATTTACTGCCTTAGTAATACCAGCAACACCACCAGCTAGCGAACCTAATGCACTGAGACCCGCAAATATTGGAATCAAAGGGAGAATACCGCCCTGCTTCGGTATAGGGATTATTCTGGGCAGTCTAATTTTCTTCTTGCCACCCACATCTTTTACGGCCATTTTTGCTGCAGCTAGTGCGACTTTGCTTCCTTCTTTTAATACTTCGGATTTTCCAATTTTTCGTTTAAATTTTTTTATAGCATTTTTAGCTTTAATAACTACACCGGCTTTCAGTGCTGTCTTTGCAAGACCCATCCCCAACTTTCTTTTAGCCTTCATTGTATTTGTAACTATCCACGCAGCGCTTTTTTCACCTATCTTTGAATCACCAGATTTCACTCGCTCCCAAGCAGCCTCTTCAAGTTCCTTATCAGCTGCGTGTCGATCACTCAAATTATTACTCTGAGAATATTTTATATCGTGACGTTTACATGCAGCATCGAGAGGATTTATACCGGCGTCACCTCTCTTTAATCTCTTGTCTAACTTTGTGCCGGGTCCACAATACTGATAACCAGGTATATGTGCCTCAAACGGTAGTGCGTTTATAATAGAATTGATGATACCCTTACCGTGATACATTATCATTTAAAAAATTAGATGGGGATGCGTCTTTATATATAAGCGCTCACTCAGATGCTAATTAATATTAGTACGATGAAGTTCATTAAGCAGAAGCAATCACTTCCAGTGGTTAATTTAGATCGCTGGGTAGGTGATGGTCTTAAATCAAACAAACATGGTGAATTATTACCTAATAGTGTTAGAGCTCTTATATGCGGTCCATCAAATTGCGGAAAATCAAATGTAATGTTCTCATTATTATTTGAGGAGAATGGTTTAAGATTTAAAAATGTATATATATATTCTAAATCATTATACCAACCGAAATATAAGTTTTTGGAAAATGTGTTGACTGATATGTCTGAAATTGGCTATTTCCCATATAGAGAAAATGATGATATTATTGATCCTAGTGAGGCTAAAGAAAACTCAATTTTTATTTTCGATGATGTTGCCTGTGAAAAACAGGATAAAATCAGAGATTTTTTTAGTATGGGTAGACACAAAAATGTTGATTCATTTTATTTATGTCAAACTTATACAAGAATTCCGAAACACCTCATTCGTGATAATTCAAACCTAATTATATTATTTAAACAAGATGAGCTTAATCTTAAGCATGTGTATAATGATCATGTCAGCAGTGATATGAGTTTTGAAAAATTTAAAGAGATGTGTGGATTATGTTGGAAGGATAGATATTCATTCATAGTATTAGACAAGGATAGTGATATTGATAATGGTCGATATCGCAAAGGACTAGATCAATATATAATAATCGATTAAAGCAACTATACCGTTCACAGATCTCATTTCAGAAATCATATATATTGACATGTTTTAAAATAAATCGATTATTATGTAATCAAACATAGTTCAGTATAGATCAATTTTTATCATAATAATAGTAATAATGAGTGATTTGACAAAGAAAAAGCTGATTACTGTTAAAAAGTCAATCAGACGAAAATTACTTGCGATGAAATTAAATCATAATGAAAATGATGAGATGTTGAAGAACTTTTATAAACCAATCACAGATCCACTTAAAATTTTAACTAAACAAGTAATTGCTCCTACAAAAAAAACTCGAACATCTCCAACTATACAATCTCTAATAATTCCGAACATAAACCCTATAAAAACTCAGACTATGATGTCAGCTATATCTACACCCACGACATCCAGAATATATTCTCAGAGTTCAACTGCAGATCGGTTACAGGAAGTCCGGAGACATATATCAGCAATACAAAAAACGCAAAAACAACTTGACTTTATGGATAAAGAAGAATCAGCAATTAAATATAATGAACAAATTCCTCTCACATCTATACCTTTGAATAATTTATCACCGCTGACTAAATCATATTTTGAAAAGTTATTCAATGGTAATTACCATGATCTGGATATCATGTTCGGTATAACTTATAATGCACGTATTGATAAATTCACAATGGGGCATAGCACAATTAATGTTGATGGAGATGATATTATTCTTGATAATACTCGCTATCCTGGTACTCCAGGGTTGTATGAGCTATTATTTAATAAAAAACCTAAATCATTTAGTGACTCCGATAAACAAATGTATGGTGATATTATCAATAAAACTAAAATCGCATACCACAACTTTGATTCAACGAGTAGGCTTCGCGGAAATCGGTCAGATAAATATAAAAAAATAATCAAACCTTTGGTTGACTCATACAATCAATCGCCACCGCTAACAAGAAGTCGATCGAAAACTGTTGGTGGAGAAGGATTTGACTCGAGTATGAAATGCGACTTAAGCATTCCTGTGCAATATCGATATTGGGATAACATTGAGGAGTTGGTGGATAGGTTATGTTTGTTGCATGCTGCTAGAAACGCAGGTAATGCAAGTGTCAGCAATGAGATTCTTGCTATTGAGGAGGAACTTCGAGAAGCTTCCATTATTGTATAAATATGTGTGATATTTGATTTCATATTAAAAAGACAATGAGTGTTGACAAGTTCGGACGTTTATTCAGAGATAAAGGAGATAGGGGTGGAATCAGTGTACGAGGGCGCCCGGGGCTAGGCTTTGCATTGACGTCAGACGGGCATTATAATATCCAAAATAAGCGGTTAAAACATGCTTTAGATCCTGAAGATTTAGATGATGTAACAACTAAGAAATTTGTTGACGATATAATTTTAGAAGTTAAAAAAAATTTGCAGAATGCAATACTTAATGTGCATGTTGAACTGAAAAAAACATTAAATGAAAATTGCGATAATCTGCAAACAAATGCTAAGACTTTGAATGTTAGATTGAAAAATGCTGTACTAAATAAATTTGATAAACTTGAAAAAAATTTTACAATTTTATCGACACGAGTTAGCAATCTTGACATGGAAAATTCTATTTTAGCAACACGAGTTAACAGCCTGGAAATAGAAAATATGAAAGTTGAATCGAGAATTCAAGAGATTTTTTCACGCTATATAAAAGACAACAATAAAAATTTAGATGTTATTTCTAAAACTATTGTAGAGGTGAAAACATAGTAGAATATGGAATTATGAGTGCAATTAAAGCTGACGTTGTAAATGAGCTGCATAAACCTGCAAGAATTACATTTCCTCGCAGACGTACTTTGATTAAAGGTATTGATGATTTGTGGCAGGCGGACTTGGCTGAATTTGGATATTATGCACGAGAGAATAAAGGATATAGGTTTATATTGGTGGTGATTGATTGTTTTTCTAAGTATTTGTGGACGAAAGCACTGAAGGATAAATGTGCAAGTAGTGTTAGTGAGGCAATTAATGAGATTTTCGTAAAATATGATCGGACTCCAAAGAATTTGCAAACTGACAATGGAACAGAATTTTACAACTCAACAATGAAAAATCTGCTAGCTAAACATAATGTAAATCATTATTCAACTTATACTACAATTAAAGCATCTATGGCTGAGCGAGTTATTAGAACTTTAAAAGATAAACTTTATCGTACATTCAGTTTTCGTGGAAAATATGTGTGGATAGATGTTCTTGCTAATATAACTGATGAATATAACAGCCGGAAGCACAGCACTACTAAGATGAGACCTTGTGATGTTAGTAAGAAAAATGAGCAACATTTGCTTAATACAGTTTATTCACATACTCAAATTTCGAGTAAACATAATTTTGATGTTGGAGATATTGTTCGAATAAGTAAACAAAAAGCATTATTTGAAAAGGGATTCACACCGAATTGGTCTGCTGAATTATTTAAGATTAAAACTACACAAAACACCATCCCAGCATCATACTTACTTGAGGATATGAATCAGAGACCCATTCAGGGGGCATTTTATAATGAAGAACTACAGCTTGTAAAACATCCAGACGTTTACTTAGTGGAGAAAGTTTTACGAAAAAAAGGAAGCAAAAGTTTTGTTAAATGGCTAGGACATGATAATTCTCATAATAGTTGGATAGAAAATAAAAACATTCTGTAATATATAATAATAAATTTTTATTTAATACAATTTCGTCTTTCATTTAATATAAAAAGTGATACATTTTTTCAATATTTATTAAAACATTTCAATATCGTACAATATTTTATTTAAGCATAAGTGGAGGCACTCCATCATGAGATATGAATTCATCTCATTTTCAGAATATTTTTTTTTTAATAACAATATATTTACATTTGCATGTAAATCTCCGGACATATTTAAACAATGGTTTAAAATTTTGTCGTAATAAGATTTAAATTCACACTCGCACAGTATTTCTAATTTACGATCGATTAGATTTTTAAGTGCTACTAATATATCGATTGTCTCTTTGGCGAGGACCACGATTAAATCTCTCTGTTGAATCCATATTGTGGTGATGTTTCGGTACGGTTTTGCGGTTATTTTGTGTTGGTCCATATGTATGGGCTGCCCCATTCTTATATCATGGAAGTTGATTGTGGAAAATTGTTTCCACTCTTCGATTGTGAAGATGACGCATGAGGATGAATTAGTACCCCATACTTTAACTATAGGTACGAATCCTGCAATCGGGCTAATTCCAACGGACACACTTTTTGTATTTGATTTATTGATGGGGTATGTGGATTGTCCTAGAAGAACCATTCCAGATTTCACCTCCTTATCGAAATTCTTCAGGTATACATCTACAGGATCAATGAATCCTTCTGACATATGGTAGGTGGATGGATTAGTATTCATGTTGCAAAATTGCTGGTAAAAAGAACAATGAATTAGAATAATGACTACTAAAATTTATAATATTATTATTATAAGATTTTTATATGGTGCTTACCTTAGTACTAGCAGATTTTAAATGTTGTTTAATAGTTATCACTGGCTGATACTCAATTTCAATTGATGAAAAATTACACGTCTCCTCCGTATTTATTCTGATTTTTTTCCTTGAATAATATATCATTAGTGTAAATGCTATGTGGACTTCTTTTAATTGATTCATACTTTCAAATTCTTTCAGAATACGTCATGGAAGGATTTTAATTTATTGCAACTTTCCAGTGTCTTTAATGTGTAATTGTCCTTGAAATATTTTAGCAAGTCCCTAACACGTTTCTAATATTAACCCGAACATACGTCATGGAATGTTTTAATTTTCTGTAACTTTCCGATAAGTCGTTAAGGTGAAATTGTTGTCCTTCACACTTGCAATAAATTATTCACGCTTTCTAATATTTTAACGTGCGTCATGAGAGTTCTTGAATTGACTACCTTTCTAACAATTAAGTAGTTTGTGACGTACATTATGTCCTCAAAATTGGAAAGTTTGTGATATATATTTACTATATGGATGCAATCCTGGATTTCAATGAAATTAAAAGATAAAGTATGTTAATCTTCATGATTATCTCGTAAACATTGATCACTAATTATTTGTATTTCTGTTTTATCAATAGATTCGAGCATGGTGTGAAGAGCGCGACGAAGAAGAGAGCATATAATTGTATTATTATATCAACTTATTATTCTTTTACCTAAACATAATTTGCATTCATTGCTTAAGTGACTTAAGTGTCGGGATTTCTTTTTATAGTTGAAGTTTTCAACGGTAGATGGTTCTGTGTATAAGTGCTGTAACCATTCATACACTTGCATTTTTTCATAGTTGAACTTTTTGATGGTAGATGGTGCTGGTAGTTGCACTATTCGACACTAGATGGCGCTGATGTGGAGGATGAATCTGCGGTGGATGAATCTGCGGAGGATGAATCTGCGGAGGATGAATCTGCGGAGGATGAATCTGTGGAGGATGCTGATCTTGAGAGATTAATCTAACCGGAGGATGCTGGGAGGGGGATGAATCTGCGGAGGATGCTGGGAGGGGGATGCTCATCTCGGGGGATGAATCTGCGGGGGATGCTCATCTCGGGGGATGAATCTGCGGGGGATGCTCATCTCGGGGGGGGGGGATGCTGGGAGGGGGATGCTGGATGCTGGGAGGCTGGACCGCTGGACCAATGCGGTGGTGCGGTGGGTCGAGGATCGGGTAATCCTATCTACTAGTAATCTCTTGAGCAATAATCTCTTGCGAAATTATTCGGGCAATCGTTTGATTGTCAGTTTAATAAAAATTCCAATTATTTCCAACACTATGTATAAAATATTATAAACATCTCGATCTTTACGTTACTCTCTCATTCCAGAAAGTATCGCTTTGTTTTTTGGGTCAAGTGATTCCAATCAAATTACGCTTTCAAACATAATCAAGATTAATAAAAAGCTTGCAAACTTGTACAAGCATTTAACTAACCGTATTTTTTTAATGCAAAGTTCCCAACTCTGGGGACTTAAGAAGGATAGTCACATTTCGCTTCACCTATTTTATAAATTCTTAAGTAAAATGTTTCCAATTCTTTACATTGGTGAGGGGAAGTTTATTTAGGAAATACACCTGAAATGTTAAAGTGTCAAAAGAATGTTCTTTTAGCAAAAACCAGTGTTTAATGAAATTTGAGTTATATTAGCCTTCAAAAGATCTATCAAATGACCAATTGATTTATCATTCAAATGACCAATTTAACGATAATTCGGATTACCAATCTTTCTGTCCTTTTTTTTCGAATTTTGAATTATTTTAATACTTTTTGGAATTGCATTCTGGAAAAAATTGATTTAGAACTGCATTCAGAAAAATATTATACGCTTATACTCTGCTTAATTTATTGAAATCTTGTGATTGTTTTTTATTCTTGTATAAAGAAATTCAAATAAATCACAAACCCACTCACAAACTCCGGGACAGTATCGTTGATAAACGACTGGACAATTACAGTCCTCCGTCTCATCAATCACGGTTTATGTGTATGGCTTCAGGTACTTTCAAAATTATGTGGGTAATTGGGGCCTTCACCTACTGATACACTAATTATATCCACCGGAGGATTTGTTTGCGGAACTTTCTTGGCAAAGTAACCGGAGGATAGTGATCACGTCCCACTTTACGCGTCTCTTATCGGGAAGTTATCCACCCCCGCGCTCCTTGCCGAACTGAACTGGGACACACAAAACCAGATACGAATCGCGAATCGTAATTTATACATGTATGTATGTATGTATCATACAGAACAGAAGAGCGAAAGAGAGCAGGAAGCCCGAGTATTGTTAGTTAGCCCCGGCATCAAATTGTAATTAAGATACGGCTCAGTCAACTTAGCCCCCCAAAGTTTGATTTTTTTGAAAAAAACTATTGCGCTAGACGGGCCTTAGCTAGCGCCAGCTAGCGCCACAAAAATTAGAGCTAGCGCCATTACGACAAGAAAGTTACGGGGGTTTGAACTTTCGGGGGGCTAGGTTGATGCTAGCCCCCCGAGTTTGGATTTTTTAAGATTTTTTACACTATTCGGATTCCTCAGAGCTAGCGCCAGCTAGCGCCACCAATTTAAAAGCTAGCGCTACCCCCACAACCTTAAAAAATGGTAAAACATTTTTAACCCCAGCCCCCCGAAATGAGAATTTTTTAATCAAATCAGGTGGAAAAGCTTGCTTAGAGCTGGCGCCAGCAGAATATGAAAAAAAATTGTCTCAAAAAAATCAGGTAAAAAAATATTCACATCCAAATTTTGATACGAGAGCTTTCACATCCTGTGTGCGTATTACCATTTACTTGCTGAATTTCAATACAAAATTATGTCTGGCATTTAAAATACTGCTTTCAAAAATATATCGGCCTTCTAACTACCTTATTTATGTTCATAGACATCAGCTATTCGAAATATGATGCATGGAAAATTAGCGTAACTAAAAATTGTGTTTTCACTCCTTGCTAATTTAAATCGTCATAACTCGGAAACTAATGGTACGATTTTAATTTTTCTTTCGTCGTTGGAACACCTAAAATGATGTTTATTAACACTGCTAACAAGAGAGCTAGCGCCAGCAAGACAGTGGCGTACCTGACGATTGATTTTTTACTCCTTGATAATTTAGGTCGTTATAACTCGGAAACTAACTGTACGATTTCATTTTTTTTTTTCGTTGATTGAATGACGAGAGTAATATTTATAACCACTGCCAACAAGAAAGCTAGCGCCAATAAGACAGTGGCGTACCTGACGATTGATTTTTTACTCCTTGATAATTTAAGTCGTTATAACTCGGAAACTAACTGTACGATTTCAATTTTTTTTTCATTGATTGAATCACTAAAGTAATGTTTATAACCACAGCTAACAAGAGAGCTAGCGCCAGTAAGACAGTGGCGTACCTGACGATTGATTTTTTTACTCCTTGATAATTTAAGTCGTTATAACTCGGAAACTAACTGTACGATTTCAATTTTTTTTTTCGTTGATAGAATGACTAAAGTATTGTTTATAACCACTGCCAACAAGAAAGCTAGCGCTAGTAAGACAGTGGCGTACCTGACGATTGATTTTTTACTCCTTGATAATTTAAGTCGTTATAACTCGGAAACTAACAGTACGATTTCAATTTTTTTTTCGTTGATAAAATGACTAAAGTAATGTTTATAACCACTGCTAACAAGAAAGCTAGCGCCAGTAAGACAGTGGCGTACCTGACAATTGCTTTTTACTCCTTGATAATTTAAGTCGTTTTAACTCGGAAACTAACTGTAAGATTTCAATTTTTTTTTCATTGATTAAATCACTAAAGTAATGTTTATAACCACTGCTAACAAGAAAGCTAGCGCCAGTAAGACAGTAGCGTACCTGACGATTGATTTTTCACTCCTTGATAATTTAACTCGTTATAACTCGGAAACCAACTGTACGATTTCAATTTTTTTTTCGTTGATTGAATCACTAAAGTAATTTTCATAACCACTGCTAACAAGAAAGCTAGCGCCAGTAAGACAGTGGCGTACCTGACGATTGAATTTTTACTCCTTGATAATTTAAGTCGTTATAACTCGGAAACTAACTGTACGATTTCAATTTTTTTTTCGTTGATTGAATGACTAAAGTAATGTTTATAACCAATGCCAACAAGAAAGCTAGCGTCAGTAAGACAGTGGCGAACCTGACGATTGATTTTTTTACTCCTTGATAATTTAAGTCGTTATAACTCGGAAACTACCTGTACGATTTCAATTTTTTTTTTCGTTGATAGAATGACTAAAGTAATGTTTATAACCACTGCCAACAAGAAAGCTAGCGCTAGTAAGACAGTGGCGTACCTGAAGTTGATTTTTTACTCCTTGATAATTTAAGTTGTTATAACTCGGAAACTAACTGTACGATTTCATTTTTTTTTTCGTTGATAGAATAACTAAAGTAATGTTTATAACCACTGCTAACAAGAAAGCTAGCGCCAGTAAGACAGTGGCGTACCTGACGATTGAATTTTTACTCCTTGATAATTTAAGTCGTTATAACTCGGAAACTAACTGTACGATTTCAATTTTTTTTTCGTTGATTGAATAACTAAAGTAATGTTTATAACCACTGCCAACAAGAAAGCTAGCGCCAGTAAGACAGTGGCGAACCTGACGATTGATTTTTTTACTCCTTGATAATTTAAGTCGTTATAACTCGGAAACTACCTGTACGATTTCAATTTTTTTTTTCGTTGATAGAATGACTAAAGTAATGTTCATAACCACTGCCAACAAGAAAGCTAGCGCTAGTAAGACAGTGGCGTACCTGACGTTGATTTTTTACTCCTTGATAATTTAAGTCGTTATAACTCGGAAACTAACTGTACGATTTCAATTTTTTTTTCGTTGATGGAATGACTAAAGTAATGTTTATAACCACTGTTAACAAGAAATCTAGCGCCAGTAAGACAGTGGCGTACCTGACGATTGAGTTTTTACTCCTTGATAATTTAAGTCGCTATAACTCGGAAACTAACTGTACGATTTCAATTTCTTTTTCGGTGATGGAATGACTAAAGTAATGTTTATAACCACTGCCAACAAGAAAGCTAGCGCCAGTAAGACAGTGGCGTACCTGACGCTTGATTTTTTACTCCTTGATAATTTAAGTCGTTATAACTCGGAAACTAACTGTACGATTTCAATTTTTTTTTCGTTGATGGAATGACTAAATTATTGTTTATAACCACTGCCAACAAGAAAGCTAGCGCTAGTAAGACAGTGGCGTACCTGACGATTGACTTTTTACTCCTTGATAATTTAAGTCGTTATAACTCGGAAACTAACTGTACGATTTCAATTTTATTTTCGTTGATAGAATAACTAAAGTAATGTTTATAACCACTGCTAACAAGAAAGCTAGCGCCAGTAAGACAGTGGCGTACCTGACGATTGATTTTTTACTCCTTGATAATTTAAGTCGTTATAACTCATAAACTAACTGTACGATTTCAATTTTTTTTTCGGTGATAGAATGACTAAAATAATGTTTATAACCACTGCCAACAAGAAAGCTAGCGCCAGTAAGACAGTGGCCTACCTGACGATTGATTTTTTACTCCTTGATAATTTAAGTCGTTATAATTTGGAAACTAACTGTACGATTTCAATTTTTTTTTTGTTGATTGAATGACGAGAGTAATGTTTATAACCACTGCCAACAAGAAAGCTAGCGCCAATAAGACAGTGGCGTACCTGACGATTGATTTTTTACTCCTTGATAATTTAGGTCGTTATAACTCGGAAACTAACGGTACGATTTCAATTTTTTTTTCGTTGATGGACTGACTAAAGTAATGTTTATAACCACTGCCAAAAAAAAAGCTAGCGCCAGTGACAGTGGCGTACCTGACGATTGATTTTTTACTCCTTGATAATTTAAGTCGTTATAACTCGGAAACTAACTGTACGATTTCAATTTTTTTTTGTCGATTGAATCACTAAAGTAATGTTTATTACGACTGCTAACAAGTAAGCTAGCGCCAGTAAGACAGTGGCGTACCTGACGATTGACATTACTTTAGTGATTCAATCAACGAAAAAAAAATTGAAAACGTACAGTTAGTTTCCAAGTTATAACGACTTAAATTATCAAAGAGTAAAAAATCAATCGTCAGGTACGCCACTGTCTTACTGGCGCTAGCTTTCTTGTTAGCAGTGGTTATGATCATTACTTTAGTGATTCAATCAACGAAAACAAAATTGAAATTGAACAGTTAGTTTCCGAGTTAGAACGAGTTAAATTATCAAGAAGTAAAAAATCAATCGCTAGGTACGCCACTGTATTACCAGCGCTAGCTTTCTTGTTAGCAGTGGATATAAACATTGCTTTAGTGATTCAATCAACGAAAACAAAATTGAAATCGCATAGTTAGTTTCCGAGTTATAACGACTTAAATTTTCAAGGAGTAAAAAATCAATCGTCAGGTACGCCACTGTCTTACTGGCGCTAGCTTTCTTGTTAGCAGTGGTTATAAACATTACTCTGGTGATTCAATCAACGAAAACAAAATTGAAATCGTACAGTTAGTTTCCGAGTTATAACGACTTAAATTTTCAAGGAGTAAAAAATCAATCGTCAGGTACGCCACTGTCTTACTGGCGCTAGCTTTCTTGTTAGCAGTGGTTATAAACATTACTTTAGTGATTCAATCAACGAAAACAAAATTAATTGAATGCGTACAGTTGGTTTCCGAGTTATAACGACTTAAATTTTCCATGAGTAAAAAATCAATCGTCAGGTACGCCACTGTCTTACAGGTGCTAGGTTTCTTGTTAGCAGTGGTTATAAGCAGTACTTTAGTGATTCAATCAACGAAAACAAAATTGAAATCGTACAGTTAGTTTCCGAGTTATAACGACTTAAATTTTCCATGAGTAAAAAATCAATCGTCAGGTACGCCACTGTCTTATTGGCGCTAGCTTTTTTGTTAGCAGTGGTTATAAACAGTACTTTGCTGATTCAATCAACGAAAACAAAATTGAAATCGTACAGTTAGTTTCCGAGTTATAACGACTTAAATTTTCAAGGAGTAAAAAATCAATCGTCAGATACGCTACTGTCTTACTGGCGCTAGCTTTATTGTTAGCAGTGGTTTTGAACATTACTTTAGTGAATAAATCAACAAAAACAATATTGAAATCGTACAGTTAGTTTCCGAGTTATAACAACTTAAATTATCAAGGGGTAAAAAATCAATCGTGAGGTACGCCACTGTCTTACTTGCGCGAGCTTTCTTGTTAGCAGTGGATATAAACATTACTTTAGTGATTCAATCAACGAAAACAAAATTGCAATCGTACAGTTAGTTTCCGAGTTATAACGACTTAAATTATCAAGGGGTAAAAAATCAATCGTCAGGTACGCCACTGTCTAACTTGCGCTAGCTTTCTTGTTAGCAGTGGATATAAACATTACTTTGGTGATTCAATCAACGAAAACAAAATTGAAATCGTACAGTTAGTTTCCTAGTTATAACGACTTAAATTATCAAGGGGTAAAAAATCAATCGTCAGGTACGTCACTGTCTTACTTGCGCTAGCTTTCTTGTTAGCAGTGGATATAAACATTACTCTAGTGATTCAATCAACGAAAACAAAATTGAAATCGTACAGTTAGTTTCCGAGTTATAACGACTTAAATTATCAAGGGGTAAAAAATCAATCGTCAGGTACGCCACTATCTTACTTGCGCTAGCTTTCTTGTTAGCAGTGGTCATAAACATTACTTTAGTGATGCAATCAACGAAAACAAAATTGAAATCGTACAGTTAGTTCCGATTTATAACGACTTAAATTTTCAAGGAGTAAAAAATCAATCATCAGGTACGCCGCTGTACTACTGGCACAAGCTCTTTTGTTAGCAGTGGTTATAAACATTACTTTAGTTATTCAATCAACGTAAAAAAAATTGAAATCGTACAGTTAGTTTCCGAGTTATAACGACTTACATTTTCAAGGAGTAAAAAATCAATCGTCAGATACGCCACTGTCTTACTTGCGCTAGCTTTCTTTTTAGCAGTGGATATAAACATTACTCTAGTGATTTAATCAACGAAAACAAAATTGAAATCGTACAGTTAGTTTCCGAGTTATAACGACTTAAATTATCAAGGGGTAAAAAATCAATCGTCAGGTACGCCACTGTCTTACTTGCGCTAGCTTTCTTGTTAGCAGTGGTTATAAACATTACTTTAGTGATTCAATCAACGAAAAAAAAATTGTAATCGTACAGTTAGTTTCCGAGTTATAACGACTTTAATTATCCAGGAGTAAAAAATCAATCGTCAGGTACGCCACTGTCTTACTGGCGCTAGCTTTCTTGTTGGCAGTGGTTATAAACATTACTCTCGTCATTCAATCAACGAAGAAAAAAATGAAATCGTACAGTTAGTTTCCGAGTTATAACGACTTAAATTATCAAGGAGTAAAAAATCAATCGTCAGGTACGCCACTGTCTTACTGGCGCTAGCTTTCTTGTTGGCAGTGGTTATAAACATTACTATCGTCATTCAATCAACGAAAAAAACGAAATGAAATCGTACAGTTAGTTTCCGAGTTATAACGACTTAAATTATTAAGGAGTAAAAAATCAATCGTCAGGTACGCCACTTTCTTGCTGGCGCTAGCTTTCTTGTTAGCAGTGTTAATAAACATCATTTTAGGTGTTCCAACGTTGAAAGAAAAATTAAAATCGTATTGTTAGTTTCCGAGTTATGACGATTTAAATTAGCAAGGAGTGAAAACACAATTTTTAGTTACGCTACTGTCTTCCATGCATCAATTTTCTAATAGCTGATGTCTATGAATATAAATAAGGTAGTTAGAAGGCCGATATATTTTTGAAAGCAGTATTTTAAATGCCAGACATAATGTTGTATTGAAATTCAGCAAGTAAATGGTAATACGCACACAGGATGTGAAAGCTCTCGTATCAAAATTTGGATGTGAATATTTTTTTACCTGATTTTTTTGAGGGAATTTTTTTTTTCATATTCGGCTGGCGCTAGCTCTAAGCATTTCCACCTAATTTGATTAAAAAATTCTCATTTCGGGGGCCTGGGGTTAGAAATGTTTTATCATTTTTTAGGGTTGTGGGGGTAGCGCTAGCTTTTAAATTGGTGGCGCTAGCTGGCGCTAGCTCTGAGGAATCCGAATAGTGTAAAAAAAACTTAAAAAATTCAAACTCGGGGGGCTAGCATCAACCTAGCCCCCCGAAAGTTCAAACCCCCGTAACTTTCTTGTCATAATGGCGCTAGCTCTAATTTTTGTGGCGCTAGCTGGCGCTAGCTAAGGCCCGTCTAGCGAAATAGTTTTTTTTTTAAAAAATCAAACTTCGGGGGGCTAAGTTGACTGAGCCGTATGAGCCCGGAAAATAGTTGTTTAAATGAGTATTTGAATTCGTCTTTGTAAGGAAAATTAGTTATAGATTGCCAAATATATCGCAATTTTTATATTTTTTTATTAAGTTCTATGCATTTCTAAAGTACTTGCTACATTTAAACTAAAAATATTCAAGATAATGCACAGCGATTGTAGAAATTGTTCTTGTGAGGTTTTAAGAAAGCTAAAAGCGCTGGATTTTGCTTTAAAAAATAAACTACTGAAATTCCATAATTATAGCGGTGATTTATGCGGAGGCAGTTTCTGGCGACATTTATATTATTGGATTTTTCTATTTTTATAAAACAAAAGGCAGACGAGAGCCTACGAATATGGAATTGAAGTAAGGCTCAATTGCTTTTACGCGAAAATTAAGGCGTAAAATTTAATTAAAATTACTGCTTTTTTGCCAAGTGAAATAAATAACACAACCAATAAAAATGCATGGATTAAATAATTAAACATAACTTTTTTTAAAAAAATGTGTGCATTTCACGAAACAAAGGGCAAACGACTACCAAAGAATCAATCTTTGATGTGACGTAAAAAACTGTTTGTTTTATTAAAAATGAAAAATCGTGTTTTTAATAACTGGGAAAACATTTTTTTATAAGTAATAATCGAAATATTTCAATAACAAAATATTTACATTCTCTCCACACATTATCAAGCCAGGTCAAATAATAAAATGTATCAAATTAACTTATTTAATAATTTAACAACAAAAACATGTTGCGTTAGTGCATCAATAGCGCTTAATAAATTAAGTACAAAATTATCTGTTTTAATTATAATTTAATTACAAAAAATCTATTTTTTTCATTTACCTTTTTCTATCTCACTTAGTACTGTAATTAATTAATGTAAAACAATATCGTTCCGAACGCTATGATTTTTTTCCCTTTCTCTCTCTCTCTCTCTCTGCCTCTCTCTTTCTAGCTATCTGTTTTGAATTAATTAAATCCTTTTCATGGCGTAATAAACTCGCGCCAACCTTTGTGCAAAAGGGATCGTGTTTTTCTTGTCTTTTCCATGAATCCGCGTATGGAATTAAATTATATGCGAAAGGCCCGAGGAGGCCTGATCAAATTTGTTATCCAAATTACACATAATTATTTTCCGTTTGCGTTCGACAATAATTTAATTAGTATTTTGAGGGACGTCACTTTTACTATGTTACGTGACAACATCGAAGATATTATGTTACAGTGAGTGATTTGATGTTATTTAGGAAATATCGTATGTTGCAAAATTACAGGGAATGAATATTAATTGTTTTAAGCCATCTATAGGCGCATTTCGAGATTTATCCCTCATCAGTATAGCGATGCTTAAGACGTTCAATACAAAAAATAGTTATAATAGGAATCGTTTAAACCTTTAATTCAAATTATTTTATAAGGATTCGAATCATCTATGTTTAGATTTGAATACGGATCGCCAATCATTTCTCATCAAAGTATTTGAATAACCCTTTTGAATCCTCTAAAAGGATTCGAACCATCTTGCCCTGCTTTGGTTGAATATAACATCAAGCAACGTGTGTCTATTTGTTTTGTCATAGCTACACAACTAAAAAGTAAAAATCGTCAGTAGATAAAACCCACGTCAGTTTTCCTTCTTTGACTACGCAACCGGCGAAACTGGCGCGCGGCTAATATTATGAATAACTGAGATTCGAACAAGAAACGCGAGAGCATCACCAAAATTTCAGTAAACCAAAATTCACAGTGATTCAGAAAAGAAGAATGGGCGCACCGCCAACGAAGCGCCGAAAGGCGATAGCCGCCAAACACCGAACCACCGAATACCGCAGGAATCCGTTCTTTAACTTCCTGAAAACCTTCAAAGTGAAACACCCGATGCAGCCGGAGCTGAAGATCGCCGTGCAAGCGGCGCGGACCTGGCAAGCACTGCCCGATAAAGAGAGGAGGAGGTTCACTGGGTGTTTTCCCGGGGAGGAGAACCACGGAGTTGTTTAAAGCTTTTTTTGAAGATTTACAGCATATACAGTATATGGGGATATGTATACTTAAAAGAAAAACTCCCGCTACAATTATTTAGCGTTAATAAATAACAAAATATATGAAATTATATAAAAATTAGGTAGGCAGAAATTCGACCGCTGCATAAATACCAATACGAAAGGAAGTCCATATATGCGGTTCCACCTAGCCCGGTTTTCATAAATGAAATATTGCCAGTGGAGAGGAATTAATTACTTAATTGAATGCGCGCACCTATTACATTCGAAATTCCAATTTTAACCCGATGCACACATTTAATAATATAAATGTCGCCGTAAACTGCCTCCGCATAATTCACCGCTATAATTATGGAATTTCAGTAGTTTTTTTTTTAAGCAAAATCCAGCGCTTTCACCTTTATTAAAACCTCACAAAAACATGTTCTCCACTCGCTGTGCATTATCTTGAATATTTTTAAATTAAAGGTAGCAAGTACTTTAGAAATGCATGAAACTTAATAAAAAAATATAAAATGTGCGATATATTTCGCAATCTATAACTAACTTTTCTTACAAATACGAATTCAATTACTCATTTAAACAACTATTTTTCGGGCTCATACCAAATGCCGATATTGGACTATATATTTAGGTTAATTGATAAAGCTGATAAATGTTGAAGTTTATCTTCACTTTTATATAAATAAAACAATTTAAACTTTTTCAAATATATACTGTACATTCGCTACAATTGTTTCGCCACACTGTAGCTTCTTCAGGCAAAGAAATGATCATTTCTTCGCCAAATTTTCAGGCTTTTCTAACCTCGAAATTTTACTAATAAATATGTGGGGAGATTGTAAATATTTTGTTATTCAAAAATTTCGATTATTACTTATAAAAAAATGTTTTCAGAGTTTTTAAAAACGCGATTTTTCATTTTAATTAAAACAAACAGTTTCTTAATATAGAAAAAACGCAGCTCAAAATTGAGCATTGATTAAAGCGTAAAAACAATTGAACATCACGTCACATCAAAGATTGATTCTTTGGTAGTCGTTTGCTGTTTGTTTGGTGAAATGCACACATTTTTCAAAAAAAGTTATGTTTTATTATTTAATCCATGCATTTTTTTTGTTTGTGTTATTTATTTCACTTGGCAAAAAACAGTAATTTTAATTAAATTTTACGCCTTCATTTTCGCGTAAAAACAACTGAGCCTTACTTCAATTCCATATTCGTAGGCTCTCGTCTGCCTTTTGTTTTATAAAAATAGAAAAATCCGTGGACAAAGGGACGCTTAATTATTTGAGTCAGCATTTTTTTTTTTTCCAACATAATTACTTTATACTGTTACTATGGTGCATATAAACTAACATCTTATGGTGCTATTAAAAGACGGTTTTCTCATAAAACACATTGTCATTGACGATTAAAATACGCATGAACATTTATAAATTTTATTAATTAATTGTCTGCGAACGATTCTTTGAAATAAAAATCACAATTAATAAAGTGTGATTCTGCTTTCTCTTTAGGTGTTTCTAGATCTTTCTGATTTTTGTATATTTTTCTCTTCAATTGCTCGTCTCATATTCTGTTGTAATCACTTTTTTACTCGTTCAAGCCCCAAGAACTGTTTCTTTCAAAGTTGCTTTTAACATAGAATATTCTGGCCATAAAGAAGCTGGTGATAAGGTTTGCGACTACAATTAAATTAAAAAAAGTAGCATTTTACGCAAAACACTTCCTCATACTTACCCTCTTGTCAAGAAAAGAATATATTACATCATCCGTAATGTTCGTGATTTCCGATGTTCCTTCCCATTCTTTAAACATGACATACACTTTCGTACGCAGTTGCTTTTCCTTTTCCAGAATTTTTGTTGGAGCCATTGGAACGCTTATCTCCGTTTCGTTAAAATGCACAGTCTATTTTTTGACAGTATTGAAAAACTGGAAACCCTTTAGATTAACTGTATAGCCCTTTAAAGAGTATATGTTGAAAAAGAAAGCAATTGTGTTTCACAAAATGACTCCACGCATGACTCCTTAATTTTACCTCTTAACAATATTTCAGTGTTTTATACGCCTAGCGCACGAAATAATATTTCGAGTTTAGAAACTCTTGATTTAGCTATAATTTTTCCTTCGTACTAATATAATTCTAACTCTAATTTTTCATTGATGTGAAATTATTTTATGAAAATGCATGTGCCAGCTAAGCGAATATTTAATCGAGTCTGTTTGCTCGAGGACGAAAATCGCTGGCGTGGAAATATTGTTGTCGAGTAATTTAATTGTAATGGAAATTGCTGTGAATTTATACCTTGTTATCTTAAAGATGTGTCCCCGGGCTGGATTTGCCCCCGCTCGACATAACGCAAACCTTGTTATGTCGAGAGGATATACAATCTTGACCTCAGCTCTTGTGTATTTTGTCTCCAGATTCCATAAATGTGTACTTTGATCGGTCATTAAAATTCAACCGTCATAAATTATTCAATTATACTAAATCAACAGTTATTACCAACAATCCTACTTCCGAATTTATTATTCTAGTCAAAGTTTTAACACAAATGATTCTGAATTATATATATATATATATATATATATATATATATATATATATATATATATATATGAATGCCACGAAGGGAATTAACGGTCTAACTTGGTTAATCTTTCCTCCTAAGCCTAATTTCTCGATTTAAAATCCTGTGTTTACAAAACACAGGATTTGAAATCGAGTATTTGAAAAAAACATCTAACTTACGGATTCCTAAATCAGGATTTTAGAAAGGAATATGAAATGTTTTCGTAAATGTCAAAAAGTTAAATGATTACTATATTCTTTCAATTTTTAAAATACCCGATGTGTTAATTCGCTAAATTTCGATATTTTCCCTTATATTTTTAATGTATCAAATTTAACCCACCGCCGTTCATTTCGAACGTATCAAGATTTCCCTTATTCCTTCCCAAACCTGTTTAATTGAAAATTTCACAAGCACGCTCGCGATAAACCCCGAAAACTCAGAAATCAAATTCCGCACGCATCCATCCACCCTCATTTTTTTGTTCACGATTCAAAAATAACATCCCTCGTATTGAATAAAAAAAAACCGACTCGTTTCGGGGATTATAGATTTTGCCGAAAAATTCTACGCCCGGCAATTACACTCGACAATTTGTGCGGCCGAATTTGATTGCGATTTTTTTCTGCGGGATGAAGCGCTCGCACTGAAATAGTGGCGTTTCGCGAGGGGAGGAAAAAGAAAACAAATAATTTTCAATAAAGAGTCCCAGCGGTGGAATGGCGGCTTTGATGCCGACATAAAGAATCGCGGTCCCGTGTGGGAGTTCTTTCGTTCGTTTCGAATTAATTGAAAACGTGGCTAAACGGTTTAAGCGCGATTGTCTTTTGTACATCCTTGTGGATGTCAAAATAATAATCTAATTTAATCCAGCACATACAAATTTTCCTTATTTTTTTAATTCAAATTAATAATAAAACTCATACACATACTGGGAATTTTTATTTTAAGTGTACATATTCCGATACAAAATTATAGTTTTTAAAAATAAAATTAATGTGCCTTTGAAAAAATATTGGAATACATCAATTTTAAAAGTTCGGCCTTGGAAAAAATATTGGAATACATCAATTTTAAAAGTTCAGGCTTCTCTTTAAACCAATATTTTATGCTTGTGGCGCATGAAGTAAAATTTCGAGACAAATTTTCACGGGGCTTTTCTAAACTCGAAATTTTACTTAATGCGCCACGAGCATGAAACATTTGTTCAAAGAGAAGTCTGAACTTTTAAAATGTATGTATATTTAAAAAGTTAGTACTTTTTTCTTTTGAGTAGTGCATAATTTATTGTAAGGCATGTGTTTGTTAACAATGATATAATTAATAAATAAATAGATTAAGACTTAAAAATACTTGTTACGGGGTGGGGTGCTTCGCAGTTGGAATTTATATAAAATCTTCGTTAAACAATTGAGGTGTTAAACGAAGACCCACATCGCAACTTCCGGCTAGCTATTTAGTCACTGAATAATAAAATTATGCTTACCAGGGTAATCACTTCACTGATTCTAAGTTAAAAGGTAAATGAAAGGTTTGAAATTGAACTTTAAAAGTAAATGAAAACTTTAGTCAAAGAGTAGCAAAATGTATTAACACGAAACAAATTAAACAACGAATATAAATTTACAAATGAAAATAGAAAAATAAACAAGCATAAGAAAAAAACAAGAAATACAATTAAAAAAAATAACTTACGTACGACCACTGGGTTGTAAAGAATACTTGTAAAAACTTTCGCGGACGCGGACGCGGACGCGGACGGGTCAACAGACTTTTTTGAAGTGATGTTTAGCCCTTGAGGCCGGCGGTATTTATTTGGTTTGTGGTCAACCATTAACCATTAAATATTAATATTTTGAAATACAAAATATGTCATTATATGCGCGATATGATTCTGCGTCCGGGCATATATGACATATTTTGATTCGAGCTAAGTTAGAATCAGTGAAGTGATTACCCTGGTAAGCATAATTTTATTATTTAGTGACTAAATAGCTGGCCGGAAGTTGCGATGTGGGTCTTCGTTTAACACCTCAATTGTTTAACGAAGATTTTATATAAATTCCAACTGCGAAGCACCCCACCCCGTAACATACTCCTATTTTTAGATAATTTATGATTATTAAATAAATCCCAAGAAATAAATTACAATCAAATCATTGATTGACCATCATCATTGAGGAATTGCAATTATAAAAATAAAAATTAATACCACTTTATACCTCCAACTTACAACCCTTCATAATTTTATTGTTAATCACTAATTAATTACTCTGAGCGACAGCTGTCTTATCGAAATCGTCGATAGTATATTTTTAATTAACTCATCATAAACACTCGCCTGTTTATAAACGCGGACAACGATCATTTACAAAACAATCCATCAATTAAATGTGAAAAATTCACGAGATCATTACGGTAGGTAAACTATCATTTTTAATCGCTCGTTAAATTCAAAACGCGCTGCATTTAAATTCAAGTGGAGATTATTGCCAACGTTCGCCTGTTCAATTAAAATAAACAATAATCACCGAATGAATTTTATTGGAATAATCATTAACAGATATTGCATTTTAATTATTATAAATTGAATAATTACGCAAAATATTTTTGAAATAGTTTCATAGAAAAATAATACTAGGCAAGTAAAAATTATATACACTGCAGGCCAAAAGTTTGGATCCAATTTATGAGTACACATAAGAAATTAAATATGTTTTGATTCAGTAATTATAAATAATTAAAAACAGAAGAAACATGTTAGTAGTCATATCTTAAACTACTTATATTAAGGCTGCGCTCAACCCTGATTATTGATAGAATTTAAAATCGTTTTATAACATGAAGGCACAAGAAGTTGTGGAATAAAAATTAATATTTTGGTATACAGGGTGGTGATTTTTTCATTGCTCACCATTAGTATCTCGTGATCCATAAATGGTACTAGATCGGTTAAATTAGACAAAAGTTGCGATTTATCATGATGATTGAGAATTTGAAAAGAAATTCTGGATATTTTCATTAGATCCTGATTTATCATGAAAAACCTGAAAATTGTGATTACAGATTTATTTTTTATTCTGTTATACTATTGAGGCAATTTCAATCAACTACTCAACTTTATGTTTTATGTTTTAGACCACTCTAAGTTGAATAATTTTACAATGCATCAAATATGTGAACTTAATATAAGTCTATTTATGTTTATATATATAAGAGTGCATCAAATATTTATTGAAACCAACAGCCATTTCTGCATATGTATATTCCATACTTAAAACAAACATTTAATTTTCGCTAGAAATCTTATGTAAATATTGTATGATAATTGTGATATTATTGTTTTACAAAAACTAAAACAAAATGTATAATTTAAACGTTCCTTTTCCTACATATTGTAAGTGTACACTTCTTTTTACACCACAAACAAAACACAACCTATTAAATACTCAACTCCCCTCAAATTTTCTTAGTAACAAAAAAAAAACGGAGCTTTTGCTAACTTTGTAACATAGACTTAATTATACATTATAATTTAACTTAGTGATAAATTTAAAAATAAAACTCTGTACATACAAAATATAAAATAAAATGAATCTCGAGATTTTTATGTAAATAACTGTAAAAAAATGATAATTTTAGAAGCTGTTATTATTATAATTCCATTAAAATTATGAGTAGATGTATTTTATGAAAGAAAAAAAAAACATGATTGTAAAACGGTGCGTTTTTTTAAGCTTCTCGACAAAATAGAATAAACAGTGTGAAATTGTAACAATAGCAAATTGTAAAGTGAACTTAATTGGGTATTATATTTTCAAAATTTAATGTACTTAACGAGTTTTTCTGGTTAAGTACATGACGAAGAATACATTTATATAGGTAAACAATTCGTATGATAATCATGATTTTATGTTTTATGTTTAAAGTGCGCAAACTATAAGAAGCGTAAGCGTATTTTCTCGATTTCAAAGAGTTTTGAATTTGAATTTTTCTTGCTTAAGCCGTATAGAAATTAGTATTGAGTACCTAATGATTATTAATTGTTAAGCACGTGAAAAAAATACTTTAGTAAAAGTTTATGTGCATATAAATTATTAGAATGTACTTAATTATTTTTACTTATTAAGTACATGAAAAAAACACATTTATAAAAGAATTGTAAGTGAATTTCATTTCGAATTTAAACGAACTTTTTGATTTGTACTCGTTAAGTATGTGAAGAAAACACATTTATTAAGGTAAAAAAAAACTGTACAGAAACTAGTATCACGCACCTAATGATTTTTAATTGTTAAGCGCATGAAGAAATACTTACAATAAAAGTAAAAGCACTTAATAATTGTTGCTTATTGAGTACACAAAATAAATATTTACAAAAGAATTGTAAAGTGAATTTCATTTCGAACCAAAATCTACTTAATGAGTTTTATTCGTCAAGTAGATTTACTCGTCAATAGATTTATAAAGGTAGAAAAACCTTACAGAAATTAGTATCGCGTACGTAATGATTTTTAATTGTTAAGCACATGAAAAAAGTACTTAAATAAAAGTTGATGAGCCTATAAATTATTCTAATGCACTTAATAATTTTTACTTATTAAGTAGATGGTAAAATATACATTTATAAAAAATTTGTAAAGGTAAAATCATTTCTAATTTAAATGTACTTAATGATTTGTATTCGTTAATTAATTAATTACTTGAAAAAGAATACATTTATAAAGGTAACAAAACCTCCTAGAAAAAATTACTTATATAAAACAACTGTAAAGTTACTTTAATTTCTAATTTATGTACTTAATGATTTTCCCTCGTTAATTGATGAATTACTTAAAGAAGAATACATTGATAAAGTTAAAAATTTCAATTAGTATCACGTACTTAATGATTTTAAATTGTTAAGTACATGAAAGAAATGTATTTTAATGAAAGCAAAAGCGCAAATAATCGTATATTACGTAATGAGAGTGGTATGTAGCATATTACATATAAGCGGACATGTTGCGCACAAGCCGCGCAGCGGCGAATGCAGTATTCCGCGAGTATGTAATTGCCATATCACTCGAGAAACGAACGATACTTTACCTACGTCCTGACGAAATAAGCAATAAGCATGAAATAACAACATATTTATTGTAATAATTTTTAATAGTACCATGATAGTGATGAAAACTAAATTACTACTTGATCAATATACAGGGAATAAAGCTGTACAATTTTCGACATTCGTTGTTTTTTTAAAAGAGTTCAATTTGAACCTCACTTGAAATCAGTGTTTTATACGCGTATCGCATGAAGTAAAATTTCGAGTTTAGAAAAGCCCAGAAAATTTATCTCGGGTCGCTGCGTGACCCTCGACAAACTTTTATGGGGCTTTTCTAAACTCGAAATTTTTCTTCATGCTTAACCTGGGAGTGGAAAACACTTGTTTCAAGCTCCAAATTGAACGATTATATAAAATCAACGAATGCTTTAAAAATTACAACGTAAACTCAGTAGTTGATGCGGAAACTTAACGTTCATGTCTAGAATCTATACAAATTTATATTTTAATTGGTCCATATTAAGACAATTGTACGTAAAATCAATTTTTAAAGTTAACTTTGTAATTGCTTGGCCAAATTTAATCCAAAAGTAAGCTCACAAAATGTACACTTTTAATTGCAGGTTTTTTTATAACCTTTCATTTTTATCATCTCTCGTATTTAAATTGGTTCATATTAAGACAATTTTACCTAAAATCAGTTTAAAAAGTTACCTCTGTAATTATTTGGCCGTTAATAGGTTAATATGTTGGTATTTGGTAAGTACATGGAAAATATTTATACATTTCTAAAGATAACACCGCATAGAAATGAATTTAAAGACAAACTTTGTAATTGCTTGGCCATATTTGTACAAACTTATACGAGGGGTGATAATAATAATAATAATAATAATAATAATAATAATAATAATAATAATAATAATAATCGTTTATTTCTCAGCAGAATAAATTATATTTACAGAGAAAAATACGGTTTTTTTTTTTAAATATACTAACTAAAAATGATGGGTCATCAAAAAGTAAGGTTACAAAATGTACACTTTTAATTGCATTCTTCGTAACTTTACATTTTTATCATCGCTCGTATTTAAATTGGTTCATATTAAGACAATTTTACCTAAAATTAGTTTGAATAGTAACTTTGTAATTGTTTGGCCGTTAATGTGTTAATATGTTGGTATTTGTTAAATAAATAATTTAACATGACTTAATTTTAATTATTCCACTTTTAAAATTTGCTATTGTTATACTTTTTTCTCGCTGTGTGCCGTACATGAATTGAATAAATATTGTTTGTGAGATTAGACTAAAGAACTATAAAAAAGAAAACTATATGAAATATGGTATATAATAAAGCTGAAGACGAAACTTAATGGGATTACGGATAAACTGCCAAAAAAAGTGAGTCTTTTTAGGGTAATCGCCAGTGGTTTTTTTTCACAGTCCATCATTGCCCGTTTTGTAAATAACTATTCAATGAGGAAATATAAATATATAAATATACAGGGTGAGTCGGGAGGAGCGCACCAAACTCTAGGAGTGTATTATACACGTGAAAATAATGTAAAAAAAACTCATTTGTTCTTATCCGATTTTCATTTGTTTTCAAGTTATGGCGTAATTAAAAATGTTCATCTAGCTTTCCACTTCTATCTGAATTTTAACATTATCAAAGTATGCCATGTTCGAGGCTTATAAACATTTGATAATTCTGACGTTTTGATGAACTGTCAGTGTACGGTGAACAGTAACTGAACGTTTAAATTCGAATTAATGTGATTGTTAGTGTTGCAAAATGCCACATATTTATTCAAATTTAGAATATGCAAATATGGTGTTTGTATATGGTTTCTGTAATGGAAATGCTACAGCTGCTGTTGAAGAATATCGTGAACGTTTTCCACACCAAAGACATCCTGATAAAAACATATTTATTAGAGTTTTCAACAAATTGTGCGAGACTGGTAAGCTTCCCAGTGCTAACATAACATATGAGCGCGCTGCTCGACAAGGTTTTGTAGAAGTAGAAAATATTCTGCATCTAGTAGAAGAAGATGCAACTACTAGCTCACGGAGAATTGCCACTCAATTGGCAATTCCACAAAAAAGAGTGATGAACACGATACACGAGCAAGGCTTATATCTTTATCACGTTCAAAAAGTACAGCACCTACAACCAGGGGATTACGCTAACCGTACGGAATTTTGTCGGTGGATAAATAATAATCATCGTAATGTATCGAGTATACTCTTTACGGATGAAGCTACATTTACCCGTGATGGCATTAACAACACTCGTAACTCTCATGTATGGTCTGATGAAAATCCCCACGCAACAGTCGAAAACAATTTTTAACATCGGTTTTCTGTAAACGTGTGGTGTGGTATGGTTGACAGTTATTTAATCGGCCCTTTCATTTTGGAGAATCGTCTCACAGGAGGCAACTACCTCAATTTTTTACAAAATGAATTACAAGGCCTGCTAGAAGATGTTCCTATAAATATTAGAATGCAGATGTACTATCAGCACGATGGAGCTCCTGCACATGTCGCTCGTCAAGTCAAGCAACATTTGGACGAACGTTTTCCAGGGCGTTGGATTGGTCGTGGAGGTCCTATTAATTGGCCTGCAAGATCTCCAGACCTCACACCACTAGATTTTTGTTTATGGGGCTGGATGAAAAATGAAGTCTACAAAATAAAAGTGGACACACGGGAATCACTAATTAGACGAATTGAGAATACTGCAGCCCATATAAAAGAAGAAAGAAATGAATCAATTGGGAGAGCAACAAACGCTTTTCGTAGACGAAGCAGAAAATGTTTAGAAGTCAATGGCGGTACTTTTGAACATTTGTTGATAGAGCGCTATGATTAAGAACATTTTTTTGTATAATAACTTGTTTATTTGTTAATATGCTATAACTTGAAAACAAATAAAAATCGGATAAGAACAAATGAACACATTATTTTCACGTGTATAATACACTCCTAGAGTTTGGTGCGCTCCTCCCGACTCACCCTGTATATGATAATCAATTAGTCAAGTTGTAAGTAGACTTGCACATTATAAAATAAGCAATCACTGATACGAAAAAGAATAAAGAAATTATTAATAAAAACATAAATTGTTGTGTTATTTAATATTCACCCACCCAAAATTACTTGTTTCCGTTTTGTATTTTTTTTTTTCAGATAGCGTTACACTAATTATATTAACTAGAAAAAAGGTAAGTAGGTTAATTATTTATTTTCTTGTTTATTGTTATTAATAGGTTGTTTTAAAACAGAACTAAATATCAAACTCTTGATAGGAGAAAATATATCGGATACTTTTTTGTCATTATTCACTTGGTAAAACATTTTAAAAAAAAATTCTGGGTGAACCAAAAGTTTGTTTACATATCAAATGATGATTTAATAGAAACTAGTTATGTGAGATAAAAACTTTCTATTTATTATTAAAGTACACAAATAGGGTATTTATTTTTTAAAAATTACATCATCCATATGTGATCCTTGACTATTTTGTTCGCGAAATTTTTGAACAAAAAGTAATATCCAAAATAGGTGCTATTAACTGGCCACCTCGTAGCCCGGACTTATCCCCACTGGACTTCTTTCTTTGGGGATACCTTAAGAGTAAAGTTTTCAACAGCAACCCAGCGGCCCTAGAAGAATTAAAGAAATATTCGTGAGGAAATGCAAAACATTTCACGAAACACTTGTGAGATCGTCATTGAATATTCCCGCTCCAGGTTGCAGCAGTGTTAAAATAGTCAAGGATCACATATAAATGATGTAATTTAAAAAAATAAAATCCCCATTTGTGTACTTTAATAATAAATAGAAAGCTTTTATCTCACATAACTAGTTTCTTTTGAATCATTATTTGAAATGTAAACCAACTTTTGGTTCACCCTGAATTATAAATGTTTTCATCAAATCTATGGTTAAGAATATTTTTTACACACTAAAAAAATATGAGAATAGAGATTAATACAACAAGAAGTGTTAATTAAAGCAAACCATTTATACGTTGAGCATAAAACAGTGTGTAATAGCAAAGTGGGAAAACACGGCTGACACGGACCGGGAAAACACATAAAAATGATTTAATAAGGAGCACTGGGAGTCGACTTCCAACGTTTCTGTTTCAGTTTTCAGGAGCCGTGCACACTACTGCAGGAATGTACATACATATGTTGTAAAGTCCTGCACAATACTACGCCTGAATATATTTAGACAAGGATCTAAACGACTGCACTCTCCGTATGTAAATTCACGGGCCGCCAGTTAGTCTATCATTTTACGATCATTTGTTAAATTAAGAGATCCATGCCCGCCCCGCCCCGCTTTTCCAAAATAATTTGCCTTGAGTAATTGCGTAGGCAATACTTTCATGGCTACCCCGATATTAATTATATAAACAGCTGAATTTAAATGTGGTTACTTCATGATTTAGATCACATATGGGCAACCCACGGCCCGCGGGCCGGATCCGGCCCGCTGTAAGATATGATCCGGCCCGAGAAACATTTTGAAAAAACCCAATTAAAAAAATATTACATTAGGTACTTATACTCACGGGAGTGACTGTAAGGCGGCAAACATCAAATCAAAAGATTTATTGCTTCTCAATTATTCTAAACTAGTTTATTCCAGATTATTCGTTCATTTTGCCTATATAAGCGGGTGGATGGCCCGAACGTTAGTTCAGTTCTATTTGAGCTACCGAGGTGATAACTTGGACAAGCGATATCCTAGCGAACTGCTCGAGATGTCAACTTGCTTTGTGACTTTGTGTGCATCTTGAGTGGTTACTAACTATAGTTTGTTATTAAGTTTATTGAACGAAAAGTAAACAAAAATGATGTCTGGTGGAAAGAAACGAAAAGTAGATACAGAGGGTCGTCATTTTCAAGAAAAAGGGACTGAAGAATTCTTTTTTATCTTGCACAATGGTAAGCCTATTTGTTTGCTGTTTAATAAATCCATTTCAGTAATGAAATAATTCAATATAAAGAGGCATTACTCAACTAAGCATGCTACGCTGCACTTACTGACAGGACAATTAAGAACAGACAAAATCCAGAAGCTTACCGCAAATTTAGAAAAACAGTACCAAATGTTTCATAAACAAAGAATACAACTTGATAATGTTGTGAAAGCTAGTTTTATAGTTAGCTCAAAATTGGCAAAGGCATTAAAACCATTTGCCGAAGGAGAATTTATCAAGGAGTGTATGTTAGAAGTTTGCGGTATTATGTGTCCTGAAAAGAAAAAAGAATTTGAAAAAATTAGTCTGTCAAGACGAACTGTTGTTCGACGTATAGAAATGATGGCTAATGATATAAAAACAACATTGACTGACCGTATGGCTGGTTTTGAATCATTTTCCATAGCATTAGACGAGAGCACCGATTTGTTTGACACAGCTCAACTGGCTATATTTATTCGAGGTGTTGATAAGGAGTTCACTGTTACTGAGGAATTGCTTGCTATACAGCCGTTAAAAGGAACCACTACAGGAGAGGATATATTTATTGAAGTTCAAAAGGTATTCACAAGTTTTGGCTTGCCATGGTAAAAATTAATTGGAGTATGCACTGATGGTGCACATTCTATGGTCGGCTTACGTAAAGGTTTCATCGGAATTTTGAATGAAAAAGCAACAGAATTAAATGTGCTAAAAGATGATTTGATAGTCCTTCATTGCATTATCCACCAACAGAACTTGTGTTCTAAGTCCATTCAACCCCAGAATGTTATGAATGTGGTAGTAAAAGCCATCAACTTTATTCGATCCCGAGGGCTTAACCATCGTCAGTTCAAGGCGTTTTTGGATGAAATATCAGCTGAATATAACGACGTAACATATTATTGTGAAGTCAGATGGCTGAGCAAAGGAAAAATGTTGAAACGGTTTTACGAGCTTAGAAATGAGATAGCAGACTTTATGAAAATAAAAGATAAACCACTATCTGAATTAAGTGACCCAAAATGGATATGTGACTTAGCATTTCCGGTCGATCTTACAGGCTATTTGAATGATTTAAATTTGAAACTTCAAAAACCAGGACAGTTAGTAACTGATTTGTACAGCCATTTAAAAGCGTGTCAGATCAAACTACGCTTGTGGGAGTCACAGATGCTGTCTGGTAACAGTTACCATTTCAACACGCCTCTGCGTATGAAAATATTGCTTATGCTCAATATGCTGAACAACTCAAGTTACTGTCGGAACAATTTTCGAACAGATTTTGCGACTTTAAAAACATGGAAGACTGTTTCAGTTTATTTGCTACTCCTACAACATATATTGTACAAAATGCTCCAATACACTTACAAATGGAATTGATTGAGATTCAAGAAAACTCACTCCTAAAATCCAAATTTGAAAACGTAGAGTTGTGCGATTTCTACAAAAAATACTTAGAAGAAGACATTTTTCCGCAGCTTAGAAAATTCGCACGAAGATTGATTTGTGCGTTTGGCAGTACTTATAAATGCGAACAGTTCTTTTCTTTGATGAAAGTTAATAAATCAACACATCGTACAAGACTGACTGACGATAATTTGGAAAATTCTTTACGTCTTTGTGTCAGTAGAATTAATCCAAATATCGTTGGATTAGTTTCCCAAATTCAAGCTCAAGTGTCTCATTGATTTTGGTGTATTTAACTTTCGTAGTTTGTAACAATTGCTAATTTAACCATTTAATTATAATGTACCATTTTTTTAAATTTTATTTTGTTATTTTAATAAATTGTACTATAATAACATTGTCGTATTATTTCATGTCTAATATCTATCGCAAAAAATATTATCACTACTTTAAAATGCACTAAGTACTTTTAAACGCGGCCCGCGAACGTATTTGCACGCTAAAGTTTGGCCCTCAACATGTCAAAGGTTGCCCATACCTGATTTAGATAGTTACAAGTACTTACAGTGCATGCTTAAGCTGTACATTTTCTGACATTCGTTGTTTTTTGAAAGAGTTCAATTTGAAGCTTTAAACGAGTGTTTTCCACTCCCAGACTAAGCATGAAGTAAAATTTCGAGTTTAGAAAAGCCCCGTGAAAATTTGTTGAAACAAATTTTCTGGGCTTTTCTAAACTCGAAATTTTACTTCATGCGCCACGCGTATAAAACACTAAAACATTGTGAACATTAGGTATATTTGAACCTCACTTGAAATCAGTGTTTTATACGCGTGGCGCATGAAGTAAAATTTTGAGTTTAGAAAAGCCCCGTGAAAATTTGTCTGCTTGCTTAGTCTGGAAGTGGAAAACACTCGTTTAAAGCTTCAAATTGAACTGAAAAAAAAACAAGGAAAAATTTGTATGTTTCTTAATGTTTAATAAACTTTTTTAGACACATGACATTGAAGAAACGTTAAATATCTCGTAATAAATATGTAAGCAAAAACGTGATGTTGGGTATGCGGCATACTAAAATAAACGTGGTGTAACACGTTTTCTCATTCTATTTAACCAGAAAGCAATATTGAAAGCAATATTGTGTATTACACATCGCATACAAGTTCCCGCACTGTGTTTCCTTCTTCATTGCAATTTGCGAGAGCCGCGCGCGCACACACACACCAACACACAGGAAGATAACTGAAGTTAATTCCGTTTCTGGTTAGTTAACAAGCATCGAGTAATTTATCGCCCGCGCTCGCGAATCATGCTAATACGAACCTTGTAATAGGTCATTAGGGGTCATGTGCAAATATTATTTTTGACGAAATTAAATTAAAATATTAATACAAAAATCACCCAAGAAAATAATAAAGAAAAATCAACATCCAGTAAATACGAGAATAACATTAGTCGATCAAATTTTTTTTATGTGAAAGAAATAACAAATGCAGCATCGCCTTAAAATAATAAACAAGTACCGGCGCGTGGAGAAATGCTAAGACATACAGAAAGATTCAGTTCAGGGTTTAACGAACGCAAACACAACAAGTGTGCAGAGTCAGGGAAATTACGTTGACGTCAGAGAGGGATGGGTTTTATGACCAAATATGGTAGTAGATAAAGTCTAAGCAACAAAATTTGGGGAGGGGAGAACTTTGAGAGCAGCAAAGAAACAATTCTAAAAATCAGTTAGTTTTGGGACAGGGACTAGGACAGTCAGTATTTGAATTTAAATGGGGACAGTTGAGAATAGGAAGTTTCAGTGGGATGTGAGTTAGTGAAGTAATGTTGATAAAAAGAGTTAGGTATTCAGAATAGAGTTAGAAAATGGAGAATGGAGTTAGGGATAAGAGCGCTGGAGAGACTATCACGTAAGAGTAAAATTAATTCTACATCAAACCGACTAAGTTAAAATCAAACAAACAAAACCAGCGAAATAATTTAAACATCTGAGAAAAGGGGAAGATGGGGGGGGGGGGTGAGAATGAGGGGTGTATGGTGGTTGATGTGTAAGGCCGAACTGAGCGAGAAAACGAGGTATGTCCTACTAACTAATCGACCCAGTCGATTGATGTGTAAGGCCAATCCGAGTCAGTATTGCGCTAAGTGTCCTACTAACTAATCACACGAGTGAGGGGTGCATGGTGGTTGATGTGTAAGGCCGAACTGAGCGAGAAAACGAGGTATGTCCTACTAACTAATCGACCCAGTCGATTGATGTGTAAGGCCAATCCGAGTCAGTATTGCGCTAAGTGTCCTACTAACTAATCACACGAGTGAGGGGTGTATGGTGGTTGATGTGTAAGGCCGAACTGAGCGAGAAAACAAGGTATGTCCTACTAACTAATCGGCCCAGTCGATTGATGTGTAAGGCCAATCCGAGTCAGTATTGCGCTAAGTGTCCTACTAACTAATCACACGAGTGAGGGGTGCATGGTGATTGATGTGTAAGGCCGAACTGAGCGAGAAAACGAGGTATATCCTACTAACTAATCGACCCAGTCGATTGATGTGTAAGGCCAATCCGAGTCAGTATTGCGCTAAGTGTCCTACTAACTAATCACACGAGTGAGGGGTGTATGGTGGTTGATGTGTAAGGCCGAACTGAGCGAGAAAACGAGGTATGTCCTACTAACTAATTGACCCAGTCGATTGATGTGTAAGGCCAATCCGAGTCAGTATTACGCTAAGTGTCCTACTAACTAATCACACGAGTGAGGGGTGTATGGTGGTTGATGTGTAAGGCCGAACTGAGCGAGAAAACGAGGTATGTCCTACTAACTAATTGACCCAGTCGATTGATGTGTAAGGCCAATCCGAGTCAGTATTGCGCTAAGTGTCCTACTAACTAATCACACGAGTGAGGGGTGTATGGTGGTTGATGTGTAAGGCCGAACTGAGCGAGAAAACGAGGTATGTCCTACTAACTAATCGACCCAGTCGATTGATGTGCAAGGCCAATCCGAGTCAGTATTGCGCTAAGTGTCCTACTAACTAATCACACGAGTGAGGGGTGTATGGTGGTTGATGTGTAAGGCCGAACTGAGCGAGAAAACGAGGTATGTCCTACTAACTAATCGACCCAGTCGATTAATGTGTAAGGCCAATCCGAGTCAGTATTGCGCTAAGTGTGGTACTAACTAATCACACGAGTGAGGGGTGTATGGTGGTTGATGTGTAAGGCCGAACTGAGCGAGAAAACGAGGTATGTCCTACTAACTAATCGACCCAGTCGATTGATGTGTAAGGCCAATCCGAGTCAGTATTGCGCTAAGTGTCCTACTAACTAATCACACGAGTGAGGGGTGTATGGTGGTTGATGTGTAAGGCCGAACTGAGCGAGAAAACGAGGTATGTCCTACTAACTAATCGACCCAGTCGATTGATGTGTAAGGCCAATCCGAGTCAGTTTTGCGCTAAGTGTCCTACTAACTAATCACACGAGTGAGGGGTGTATGGTGGTTGATGTGTAAGGCCGAACTGAGCGAGAAAGCGAGGTATGTCCTACTAACTAATCGACCCAGTCGATTGATGTGTAAGGCCAATCCGAGTCAGTATTGCGCTAAGTGTCCTACTAACTAATCACACGAGTGAGGGGTGTATGGTGGTTGATGTGTAAGGCCGAACTGAGCGAGAAAGCGAGGTATGTCCTACTAACTAATCGACCCAGTCGATTAATGTGTAAGGCCAATCCGAGTCAGTATTGCGCTAAGTGTCCTACTAACTAATCACACGAGTGAGGGGTGCATGGTGATTGATGTGTAAGGCCGAACTGAGCGAGAAAACGAGGTATGTCCTACTAACTAATCGACCCAGTCGATTGATGTGTAAGGCCAATCCGAGTCAGTATTGCGCTAAGTGTCCTACTAACTAATCGCAAGTGTGTCGAGTGTGTGATGCTAGCTCCGAGATGGTTTTTGTGGGTTTCCTATCTCGTAATGCAAATGCAGGGGCTAGTTAATTTTGCTCCCACAAGTAGAGTCATACATTTTTTTGAGTTTAACCAAATGCACATGACTTTTAAGCATAAACGTTGGGTAATATATTTTGTGAATATAAATAATATAAGACATATCAATTCATTAGAAATGTCATGAAAGGTCAATAAACTTTGCATACGTTAAGCTCATATCCTGTTTTATTTATTGTCCACACATCCTCCTAGTCAAATTAAAAGGGAATAAAGACACAGTATTTACGATAATGCATATTGACACAAACAACGAACCTGGTAAATAAATAAAAGGGTTACTACATACACAACACAACGTAAACAATAATACAAATTATAAATTTGTATAATACCTAGGGTCGCATCATTACATTGGTGCCGTGACCAGGATGTTTGTGATGACAATAAATATGTGTTACATAATTTAAAAAATGCTGTGTCTACTTGTGGACAAGAATATTTCAGGTAAATGAGTTTAACACAAAAAAAGGGGAAGAAACGTTTAAAAAGGTACAGACTTAATAAAAATAAACGTAATGAATACTTAAAAATTAACAAAAAAGCACGCATAGCGATTTCAGATGAAACGTGTTGGTATTTCAAGTTCAAACACTGACCTATATCCAGAAGATAGGCGCATATACAAAAAAGAGGTAGAGTAAGCATAAAGAAGTACCACGGAAAGCACAATCCGAAATTCCAGACACAAATAAAACCAAACGCAAGTAATTAAAAAATCAAAACAAACGTGTTGGTATTTCAAGATCAATCGTTGACCTAGTTTTAACGATAAACATACACTTCAGGAAATGAAGAATACACAAAAACGATGATAATGAAAGGATTTTGGAATGCACAAAGTACGCATTATCAATCCACAAATTTACGTAAATAAACAAGGTAGAAAACTCGACGATGGTAGAAACATTAAGGTAAAACAATAACAGGTAAATAAAAATTACATAAAAGAAACACGTAGAAATGCATGCTAAAATGCAAGCCTAGAAAACATTTTAATTTATTTTATTAAATGAAGCCAATACTAAAGTAAACAGAAACATAAAAGTATCAAAGAACAAAATAAGCACTTACATAAAATAAAATGATAAACGAATAACAAATTACAAACAAAAATAATCCTCGCAAACTTAGCAACAAACAAATTACCAATGAAAATGATAATAAAAGTAAAAATAAAAAAATAAGACATTACGACACGCAAAAATAAAAGAGATAAACAATATTGTAAGGTGGACAAAATGTTTATAAATGCTATAATACATTTTCAAGAGCAAATAATGACCTGGTTATGTTTGAAATAAACGTCCGACAAAAAAATATCGAAATAAGCATGAAAGAGACGAGGAAAACGTTTAACGTTCTAGAACGCACAAGGTACTAAACGAAAATAAATAACATACAAATAAATACTTCGAACACAGGTAAAACCTAATTAATGACTAAAAAAAATATATATATAAACAAAAGGTAATCGCATAAACCAAAGTAAAATACAAATTAAAATAAGGTACAAAAAAAAGACAAAGAAAAACGAAACAAAATATATAACAATCGGTTTAAAATAAAACTAAGCAAAATATAATGATAAAGAAAGGTAAAAATCATGGCCATGATAAAAAAAAAGTGAAAAACAAAAAAAAAACAAAGGTAAAAAAAAATATATTAAAGGTATTTACATTAAATAAATTACTCAAACATACAAAAAGAAACAACACAAAGGAGGAAGGTAGGAAAGGAAAATGGCACTTCATTCGCACAATTTCATATAAATCATTCAATGTAATAATTACATTATGATTCTTAGGTACGGACCAAACAAACAAATTAAATATAGTAAAAAGAGAAAGGAAAGAATTGAGTTCGAATGTGGTGTTCTAAGTTAAAGCTTTGTATGAGTTTGATTCCAGGAAGCAGTGATTCGAAATCAAAAAGGTAACAACAACGACCAGGCCAAATCAATCGTCAAGTAGAAAACGGAAAAGTGATTGAAGCGGGGGTGAAGAGTTTAAAAAAATGAAAGCAACTAAGTATTAGCAACACCGAAACCAGCGCGAAGAAGAAGCTAAGTCTACAAAGGGCGACGAGAAAACAGCCAGAGTGGGCAAATTAGTTACAGATCCGAGATTAAAAGCATCAAGAATGCTGGGAGCGTCATAACAAGAGCAGGCAACCATTCAACTCTGCCAGGCCGATTCTCAGGCCACAATCGTACGAAAACTGGGGGCGATGTGACAACTGAAGTTGGAGTCCAAGAAGGGCAACACCCAACATCAGTCAGTAATACCACTGCAGCAGCTCAATAAAGTAACTAAACCCCAAGAACCAATCACATCTACAAAGGTCGAGGAAAATCAATTCAGCAGAATTATATTCTACAAATATGAACAAAGCATTCCATGTTTATAATTTAACATTAACCAAAAATAGGTTTTAGAATTTATTACAGATTCAAAGTCGAGCGTTAAGAAAGCTGGGAGGGTCAGAACAGAACCAGACAGCCATCAAGGACTTCACTCCTTCGTACAGACTTTTCGACTACAAGCATATCAAAACTGGGGGCGATGGGTCATCTAAATGAAGTTTTGGCTCCAGAAAAGAAGCACTGCCACTTCAGCTGCCAATTCAAAGTCAAACATCAAGAAAGCAGGGAGGGTCAGAACAGGACCAGAAAGCCATCAAGGACTTCACTCCTTCGTACGGACTTTTCGACTACAAGCATATCAAAACTGGGGGCGATGGGTCATTTAAATGGAGTTTTGGCTCTAGAAAAGAAGCACTGCCACTTCAGCTGCCAATTCAAAGTCAAACATCAAGAAAGCAGGGAGCGTCAAAATCGGGCCAGAAAGCCATTAAGGACTTCACTCCTTCGTACGGACTTTTCGACTACAAGCATATCAAAACTGGGGGCGATGGGTCATCTAAATGAAGTTTTGGCTCCAGAAAAGAAGCACTGCCACTTCAGCTGCCAATTCAAAGTCAAACATCAAGAAAGCAGGGAGCGTCAAAAATCGGGCCAGAAAGCCATCATGTACCTTACTCCTTCGTACGGACTTTTCGACTACAGGAAAATCAAAACTGGGGATGATGGGTCATCTGAAGAAATTTTTCATCCAGAAATTAAACACTGCCGCTTCAGATGCCAATGACACCACCACTACATCTTAACCGCTACGAATTCATAACAAGAATAATCTAAAAAAAAAAAAACTATAACTTAGCAGAAACACCGCAGCAAGATTTAACATCAATTATAAATATGTTTTAGAAGTTGTTACAAATCTAAAGTTAAAAGACTCAAGGAATCTGGGGAGCTCGATCAAGCAGATTCTTCACTCGTCGTCAATAATCAAGGATGATGGACCTGCCGGAGGACTTCTTAAGACAAGAATTACCGTACTTCAATTTCAACAACGGCAGTTCTTCATCAGGAGCCCGCAAGGAAAAAAGGGTCAAGGTCACGATGTTCCAATCTGCTACCGAAACGTTGACTTCGTCCCATCAACAAAGCACGAAAAAAAATGGGAGTATATGATAAATCATAACCATTTAAGTACAAGTAATTTTAACTTCTTTCACAGTCAAAAAAAAAAACACATCAGGAATAGCTTTTCAGGCACAGTATTGGCATTTTACATTAAGATGGATTCTCAGATTTCTTTCTCAGTTTCAGAGTCGAACCGGGAGATTGGGGGCGCAGCGTTAAGGATGGTGAGCATTTCAAACGAGGGGAAGTCGACAACTTACTAGAAGAGGATTCCTGACATGACGCCAAAAATAATAATATTGTAAAATAAGAGAATTTTAAAAATCTTAACATTCTACAAGTTCATATTTTTAAAAGGGGGCGAATGTAATAGGTCAGTAGGGGTCATGTGCAAATATTATTTTTGACGAAATTGAATTAAAATATTAATACAAAAATCACCCAAGAAAATAATAAAGAAAAATCAACATCCAGTAAATACGAGAATAACATTAGTCGATCAAATTTTTTTTTATGTGAAAGAAATAACAAATGCAGCATCGCCTTAAAATAATAAACAAGTACCGGCGCGTGGAGAAATGCTAAGACATACAGAAAGATTCAGTTCAGGGTTTAACGAACGCAAACACAACAAGTGTGCAGAGTCAGGGAAATTACGTTGACGTCAGAGAGGGATGGGTTTTATGACCAAATATGGTAGTAGATAAAGTCTAAGCAACAAAATTTGGGGAGGGGAGAACTTTGAGAGCAGCAAAGAAACAATTCTAAAAATCAGTTAGTTTTGGGACAGGGACTAGGACAGTCAGTATTTGAATTTAAATGGGGACAGTTGAGAATAAGAAGTTTCAGTGGGATGTGAGTTAGTGAAGTAATGTTGATAAAAAGAGTTAGGTATTCAGAATAGAGTTAGAAAATGGAGAATGGAGTTAGGGATAAGAGCGCTGGAGAGACTATCACGTAAGAGTAAAATTAAAATTAAAATCAAACAAACAAAACCAGCGAAATAATTTAAACATCTGAGAAAAGGGAAAGATGGGGGGGGGGGGGTGGGGTGAGAATGAGAGGTGTATGGTGGTTGATGTGTAAGGCCGAACTGAGCGAGAAAACGAGGTATGTCCTACTAACTAATCGACCCAGTCGATTGATGTGTAAGGCCAATCCGAGTCAGTATTGCGCTAAGTGTCCTACTAACTAATCACACGAGTGAGGAGTGCATGGTGGTTGATGTGTAAGGCCGAACTGAGCGAGAAAACGAGGTATGTCCTACTAACTAATCGACCCAGTCGATTGATGTGTAAGGCCAATCCGAGTCAGTATTGCGCTAAGTGTCCTACTAACTAATCACACGAGTGAGGGGTGTATGGTGGTTGATGTGTAAGGCCGAACTGAGCGAGAAAACAAGGTATGTCCTACTAACTAATCGACCCAGTCGATTGATGTGTAAGGCCAATCCGAGTCAGTATTGCGCTAAGTGTCCTACTAACTAATCACACGAGTGAGGGGTGCATGGTGATTGATGTGTAAGGCCGAACTGAGCGAGAAAACGAGGTATGTCCTACTAACTAATCGACCCAGTCGATTGATGTGTAAGGCCAATCCGAGTCAGTATTGCGCTAAGTGTCCTACTAACTAATCACACGAGTGAGGGGTGTATGGTGGTTGATGTGTAAGGCCGAACTGAGCGAGAAAACGAGGTATGTCCTACTAACTAATTGACCCAGTCGATTGATGTGTAAGGCCAATCCGAGTCAGTATTACGCTAAGTGTCCTACTAACTAATCACACGAGTGAGGGGTGTATGGTGGTTGATGTGTAAGGCCGAACTGAGCGAGAAAACGAGGTATGTCCTACTAACTAATTGACCCAGTCGATTGATGTGTAAGGCCAATTCGAGTCAGTATTGCGCTAAGTGTCCTACTAACTAATCACACGAGTGAGGGGTGTATGGTGGTTGATGTGTAAGGCCGAACTGAGCGAGAAAACGAGGTATGTCCTACTAACTAATCGACCCAGTCGATTGATGTGTAAGGCCAATCCGAGTCAGTATTGCGCTAAGTGTGGTACTAACTAATCACACGAGTGAGGGGTGTATGGTGGTTGATGTGTAAGGCCGAACTGAGCGAGAAAACGAGGTATGTCCTACTAACTAATCGACCCAGTCGATTGATGTGTAAGGCCAATCCGAGTCAGTATTGCGCTAAGTGTCCTACTAACTAATCACACGAGTGAGGGGTGTATGGTGGTTGATGTGTAAGGCCGAACTGAGCGAGAAAACGATATATGTCCTACTAACTAATCGACCCAGTCGATTGATGTGTAAGGCCAATCCGAGTCAGTATTGCGCTAAGTGTCCTACTAACTAATCACACGAGTGAGGGGTGTATGTTGGTTGATGTGTAAGGCCGAACTGAGCGAGAAAGCGAGGTATGTCCTACTAACTAATCGACCCAGTCGATTAATGTGTAAGGCCAATCCGAGTCAGTATTGCGCTAAGTGTCCTACTAACTAATCACACGAGTGAGGGGTGCATGGTGATTTATGTGTAAGGCCGAACTGAGCGAGAAAACGAGGTATGTCCTACTAACTAATCGACCCAGTCGATTGATGTGTAAGGCCAATCCGAGTCAGTATTGCGCTAAGTGTCCTACTAACTAATCGCAAGTGTGTCGAGTGTGTGATGCTAGCTCCGAGATGGTTTTTGTGGGTTTCCTATCTCGTAATCCAAATGCAGGGGCTAGTTAATTTTGCTCCCACAAGTAGAGTCATACATTTTTTTGAGTTTAACCAATTGCACATGACTTTTAAGCATAAACGTTGGGTAATATATTTTGTGAATATAAATAATATAAGACATATCAATTCATTAGAAATGTCATGAAAGGTCAATAAACTTTGCATACGTTAAGCTCATATCCTGTTTTATTTATTGTCCACACATCCTCCTAGTCAAATTAAAAGGGAATAAAGACACAGTATTTACGATAATGCATATTGACACAAACAACGAACCTGGTAAATAAATAAAAGGGTTACTACATACACAACACAACGTAAACAATAATACAAATTATAAATTTGTATAATACCTAGGGTCGCATCATTACAACCTTATAACTTTAATCCAGAAATAATTTAAAAGTTCCGGACGTTTAAGCCGGTGCGCGCTGACATTGAAAAATATATGATTACACATGCACTTTTCCGCGGAAAAACAGATGTATAAATCCAAATTTTACGAGCACTTAGCAAAGGTGACGTTTATAAGTCGGGCGCTCGGGCTCCTGGATGTGATGGCGTGTAGTAAATATAGAGACAGCCCTCTGACATCCAGGTGATGTTAATTATGCATGCACCTCTTCCTCCTTGCCATCACAGACACAGCCGGAAATATCGATCCACTCGAGAAATAAAGAGCAGGAGATAAAAAAAGAATAATAATAATAAGAGGTTTGAATATGTAATGCCCAAAAACTAATTACAGAATTACAGATATTTTTTGAAAATGGTCTTAATCAAATGGGGGGACCTTAAAATGGATATATCCACTAAAATGTTTGATTTTAAACAATACTTTCCCTTTTTTTGCATATGGGGGAAAGTAAAAAAGCTGAGGGAATGCTAAACTTGATTTACTTTATTGTTTAACAAATATCTTTGTTTCATATGATTTAAAATGTTTGTAAAATGTATAGAATGGTTTAAAACTAGTTAAAATTTAATAAATATTGTAATTTAATATATATATATATATATATATATATATATATATATATATATACACATAATCAAAACAGTTCAAATTACTTCTGTTTCCTTGTACATGTACTAATTTCGCCCAATCTTTCTTGTTTTTCGCTAGTGTTCTTGCCTGGTTTACCGTTATGCCCCTTTCTTCTATTATCTTCTCCAATCCTTCTTCCCAACGTTTTCTAGGTCTTCCCTTCTTTTTTTCTTTACTGTTCGTGCGTTCCATACCCTATTTGTAGTTCTGTTGTCATCCATCCTTTGCAGATGTCCCCACCAGCTCAGTTGTCTTCTTTCTATGAACTTTATCATTTATTCTATTTCAAGGTCTTTTCTAATTATTGTGTTTTGTATTCTGTCAATTTTTGTAACTCCTTTCACGCACCTCAGGTATTTTATTTCAAGCGCTTGTATCTTGCTCTTCTGTTCTCTGTTCAGCATCCATGTCTCGCACCCAAAAGTCAGTATTGGTCTATAGATGGCTTTGAATACTTTTAATTTAGTTTTCTTTGATACTTCCTTACTGTATATAAATTTAGTTCTCATTGCGTGGATCAGCTTTAATGTATTTTCCAGTCTATTATTTATTTCTAGCTCGTTCTTTCCATTTGTTTCTACAGGGTGTCTCAGACCGCCCGTACCAGCCTTTTATTTCCACAAGGCTTGGTCGAATTTGACTCGGACCAAAAAAATTTATTACTAAAGTGAACCCAAGGAATCCACTGATGAATTTATTTTTTACCGGAATAATCCGGAAGTATAAGGAACCGGAAGTATTAATGGTATTAATTGATAGGTCTTTTTAAAAGAAACAACTTTTATTTAAATGATTTTTTAATATTTTGCTATTGGTGAACTCGCTATTCCTCTGAGTCTCTAACGGCTATGGGTGAACTCGTTAGTCTAGCTAGTTACCACGGCTATGGGTGAACTCGTGGTAGGTGAGCTGTTAGACTGACTATTATCGCTTGCGCTAGCGTCTTTATACCTGCGTCTCCTCCCTTGTAGCTGGATCGCGCGGTGGGGTTGTTTTCGTGTGCGTGCGCTGTAGTGGGAGTGTATGCGGGTCGTCTCGCGTACTTACGTACTCTGGTGAGTCACCCTACTCACGATGCTGTTTCGCGCGTCGGGGCTCTGCACGGGTGTGCTAAACCCCACAGACAGCAATGGCCATTGCTTATCTTTAATCAAGACGTGTTATTTTCTTTGATCGAGTTCATTTATAAATTATAACTAAGTAATGCCAAATAACCGTTTATAGTGTAATTCCGGAGAGATGTTTTATGACTTATTGATGTGGAATGTGTGGTTCAAATATTTTAGAGAGTATCTTTAATTAATTTCTCACTTAACTTGTGGTGAAACATTTTTGAATCTAATACTAGATGATTTAAATTAAATATAAATTTAAACAATTGGTTTGTTTCACTTATTGTGAAACAAAACAAGTGTTTAAATGTAAATTTAATTTAAATCATCCAGTTTTAGAGAGTATGTCGACAGTTGTTTCTGCAACGATTTTTCTTCACTGTGGCAAATTTTGACGTAACATGACAATGTTTAGGTCGCGAGTATAATAATGTTCTTTCTTTAAGAAAAGCTTTAAATCATAATTTCTTGTGATTATTCTTCTTTTGAGTATACATATCCCAATTACGTGTTGTAGATTTTTAAATATTCGTTGTTTTCTTAAAAGAGTTCAATTTTAGGCTTACAGTGAGTGTTTTCCACTCCCAGACTAAGCATGATGTAAAAATTCGAGTTAAGAAATTCCTGAAAATTTGGTTTGGTCGCGTAGCGCGAACCGCGGAGCGACCAAACCAAATTTTCAGGCTTTTCTAAACTCGAAATTTTACTTCATGCTTAGTCTGGGAGTGGAAAACACTAGTTGTAAGCTTCAAATTGAACTTTTTAAAAAAAGCGTCGGCATATGACAGTCACATTTCACTTTTCATTTATTATTAAACGTTACATATGATTTTGGATTGTTTGCGTTCTCTCGGTCGAGATTGCTTTAGATGTTGTTTTTTGACAATAATGTTTACAAGCGATTGACGCCATTTTTTTAGTAATTTTAATTTTGTGCTGGTAAAGAAGACGCTGCTTGAAGCGAATTGTGAGTATTTTTGGAACGATTGCCGCATTTCTGCACGTCATTCTCAGCGAATATCACCAGAGAGGCCGCCCATCATCTAAGGACTTACCTCAAACTTTAATTTAAAGCCGTTAATCTTCATTGAGGTTATTTTGATTAGCCATGTTCGGTGCGACATCTTGCTGTGATTTATATTAAAACAATGAGAGTATTTTAAAATTAAATAAATAAATAAACATTAGCTTGTAATTGTTAGGGCTGGGAATATGGATATTCGCGGATATTCAAATAGCATGTCACCTAATTTTCACAATATTAATTAATTTAGCTATTTGAATATTTAAATACTTCAATAAATTAGTGTAAGAAGATGTCAAATATATTTTCTAAAACTAAAAAATCTATAAATTCAAATAGTTTATTTGTTTAAATATATGACTAATTTCAATGTTTCATATTTAAATATTCACGAATATTTTAATTCTCAGCCCTAGAAATAACACCTGTAATTAATCGTTAGTTATTGTGCAAATATGATAAAACTGTAACAAATTAACTTGAACTTTCCTTAACAGAAAAATTTAAATAATATATTTTTATGTGAATTATGCCCGCTATTATAAACGATTAATAAATCATTAGATAACCATTTGTAGAGTAAATTTATTTACCTAGTAAACTAATGGGCAAATAAAATTGCGTTTTATAAAGCAAACCTACCAAATAAATAGCAATTCTAGAATTAAATAATTTAATTAGTAGATTACAGACCGAAATTAAACCTTTTTATTGTGGCCATAGCTGGCACCAAAATTTTTTTAAATTGAATTGTCAATATTTTAAATTAAATTGTCAATCAAACTGGAAATTTAGTATAATTCCTTATGATTATAGAGAATAACCGTGGAATAGGACAGAATTACACAGAACAAGAAAAGGAAAGCTTATTAGAAATTATAAAAGACTTAAACAAGTGTTTTCCACTCCCAGGCTAAGCATGAAGTAAAATTTTGAGTTTAGAAAAACCTGAAAATTTGGTTTGGTCGCGTAGCGCGAAGCGCGGAGCGGCCAAACTCGGCGGCCTAAACTCGAAATTTTACTTCATACGCCACGCGTACAAGACACTGATTTTAAGTGAAGTTCACTTGTTCACAATATTTCAGTGTTTTTAGTGTTTAATACGCGTGGCACATAAAGTAAAATTTCGAGTTTAGATAAGCCTGAAAATTTGGTTTGGCCGCTCCGCGCTTCGCGCTACGCGACCAAACCAAATTTTCAGGCTATTCTAAACTCGACATTTTACTTCATGCTTAATCTGGGAGTGGAAACCCTCGTTAGACAATTAATCAAAACTTTATTTTACAGTTTCGTTATTCATTACTATTTTTTTGATTAAACTTTGAGCGCCTGTGATATTGTCAAAATCGCTTGATTTTTTTTAAATTTAGCACTAAGTGTATTTATTCCTCAAACATCACTTAAAATATTGTCAAAATCCGACATTTCCTCGTAATTTAAGATCATAAAAAGATAAACTATACGATTTGATATTTGTGTTTTAATTTAATTGTAATGGCATAATTAGTTGATTTACTGAAAAATCATTATTTCTCAATTATTGTTAATATAACAATTAATTATTTAAAGGTTCATCTAATGTTAAGGACGTGCGTGACAATTCAAGATCACGTTAGTAAAATTCATGTTATTAAAATGTACGCAAGAGCACGTACAGATATTAAAACCGAATTAATTAATTACCTTGTTTAATTAGATGTTATTAAAACAACCGTGTTGTTTTTAAAAACACATCAGCTTTAAATCAATTAAAGAATGAACCGATAGACAACAATCGCACAGACGCGAGTCAGCAATAATACACAAGCGCCGGCCAGACGAATTCTTGCGTAATCAACTATTATGTCCATTCATCGAATACACTGTAGTAAATTGGAAATGTAAATTAATATGGAAAAGAATATAATTAATGGATAAAATTGGAAGATGGAGTATTATTTAAAGGGACCTAAGATACGAATTATCCCGTCGTATCACATGGCGATCCTTACCAGCGGCGAACTTATGGAAAATTAAATAATATATCGAAAATTAATGGAAATTGCCTACAAAAATCAAGGGATAAGCACTCCGGGTAATGGAACTAATTTGGAACATATATACACATCACAGGAGGACATTAAAGAAAAGGTATGCCAGCACAGCCAATATTTAGGACATCTGTCTCCAGTCAGAAGAAGCAGTACGGTATTTATTACGTGTCAATCGAACAATTCGCGAAATATTCAAGACTTTAAGTGAACATTCTAGTGTGTCACGTGTGTGCGTATATATATTTATAATTTAAGATTAGTTATGTTAAAATGTACCTTCACTATTGCTGGGTATTGCATTAATTAGCATGCCAACTTGGGAACAAATCGAAGTAGTATTATCAGAAACCAAAGACAGATTCATAAAACAAACAAAAAGGGCTATAAAGAAAGAAACACCTAAACAAGAATCAGTAAAAAGGGATATTGTTACAAAATTAATAGAAATATATAACGAATTCGTGAAAATAAACGTAACATATCGGGAAAAATTGTCGAAAGATCACGAAAAGATATTAGATACTCATTTAAACTATGCTCGCGATAGATTTCTAATCGCAGTAGATAGATTACGCGCGGACATAACAATACCTCAACATTATACACAAAATATTAAGTACGAAGAAATAAAATTCATGACAGACATGGCACTAACAACGATCGAATTTTTTAATTTAGCGGATAAAATTCTGCCTAAATCGTTCGATGGGAATGCCACGACCCTCACCTCATTTGTTGACGCAATAAAACTTTTAAAACAAAACGTGACGAATAACGAATTAAATGCAATCGCACTCATAAAAACGAGACTAACAGCTAAAGCGAGAATGTTAATTCCCGATAACATCACGGAACTGGACGACGTGATTAATATATTAACAAACAAATGTAAGGGCGAAAAATCGCACATACTCGAAGCAAAATTGCAAAATGTTAAACAAACTGGTCTAGACGCGAATCATTTTACAAAACAAATTGAAGATATTACTTCTAAGTTATTAATGGCTTATATCTCGGAAGGCGTAAACACAGAGACAGCCGAAATATTCACCAAAAATAGAGCAGTGCAAGCACTAAAATCAAACGCTCGGTCAGACCGCACTAAACTTGTAATGGAAGCAGGAAGCTTCGAAAATGTCGACGACGCCATTACAAAATTTCTCACGGTAGATCAAAGCAATGTAAGTTCAAACATAATGATGGCAACACATCCGGAAAAACCGTACAGAAACAATAATAACTATCATTCGCGACAAAACCACAGAGGAAATTACAACAGATACAGCAATCGCGGGAATTACAGAAACAATCGTTACGATAGGTACCAAGGGAGAAATTCATATCATTCGGACAGAAATACGTATCATTCGGACAGAAATACGTATTCCTCAGATAGAAATAATAGAGCTCATGTTAGGCAGTACGAGTCGGAAAACTCCGAGTCCCCCCAACCACGGCGGACGGGGGAAAAAACTCACGAAAACTAAATACGTTCTCACTTTCATACTCCAATTTTGTAAGCATCGGCACAGATTTTTTCAAAAGATAATGTAAATTTTTAGTAGATACAGGCGCAGATATTTCGTTAATTAAAAGAAACGCAATCGATCGCGAATACCCCATTTATTCAAAAAATTGCACAATTCATGGAGTTACAAGCACTTCAATTAAAACTAATCAAGCAATCTCAGGTAAATTATTAGTAAACTCACATCTTTTAGAGCAAACATTCCAGGTAGTGGAAACAGATTTCCCAATACCTGTAGAAGGAATATTAGGTCGAGATTTTTTAAGCACGTACAAATGTACGCTAAATTACGAAAATTGGACGTTGATAATAAAAACACCTACATGTAGCACAAACGTTAAAATCACAAACGGGCCAGAAGATGACTGCATAATATTTCCGGCATGGTCAGAAATCACTCGCGAAGTATCGTTAGTAAATCCACTAGATAAATCATTGGTTGATAATCAAGAAATCGCACCGGGAGTTTATTCACAGCGTAGTCTTGCATACGGAAATAAGGCGTATATCACATTTATAAATACAAACGACCATAACGTAACACTCGAAAACGTTAAGCTGCAAAACGAAACCTTAGATAATTACTACGTGTACGAATACATAAACGACGTGGAAGATAGGAAAAACGCGTTACTTTCGCAATTAGATATGGAATTTCCAGAAAATATAAAGAAAGATCTAACAAAACTCTGCACAAAATACTCTGACGTATTCTCACTAAGAGACGATCTGTTGACACCCAACAATTTTTATGAGCAAAAACTTAAGACATCAGACGACATTCCGGTGTACATAAAAAATTACAGGATGCCATATGTACAAAAAGACGAAGTAAGACGACAAGTGGACAAAATGTACCAAAACGACATAATTGAACCGTCTACAAGTTCCTATAACTCACCAATACTTTTAGTACCCAAAAAATCGGCAACAGGAGAGAAAAAGTGGAGATTAGTAATAGATTTCAGACAAGTAAACAAAAAGCTGATAGCTGATCGGTTCCCACTTCCCCGAATAGATGATGTACTAGATCAACTTGGAAGAGCAAAATGGTTCTCAGTTTTAGATCTTATGTCAGGATTTCATCAAATCCCATTAGCCGAAGAATCACGTGACATCACAAGTTTTAGCACGGATTCAGGAAGTTACAGATTCAAGAGACTACCGTTCGGATTATCGGTGAGTCCCAACAGCTTTCAACGAATGATGAGCTTAGCATTCGCAGCATTACGGCCTGAAAAAGCATTCATGTACATGGACGATTTGATCGTAACTGGATGTTCAGAGAAGCACCACATGAGAAATCTAGAAACAGTTTTTGAAACATGCAGAAAATACAATCTCAAACTAAATCCCGAGAAATGCAAATTTTTTCGCAAAGAGGTAACTTTTCTAGGACATCAAATTACGGATCACGGTATTTTGCCAGACAGCTCAAAATTCGAAGCAATAAGACAATACCCACGACCTACGGACGCAGATGCAATAAAAAGATTCGTAGCATTTTGCAACTATTATCGCAGATTCATTAAGGATTTTGCAACACACACTTACTGCTTAAATAAACTAACAAGGAAAAACTCAGAATTCAACTGGACAGAAGACTGTGAAAAATCTTTTCAAGCACTAATAAATATGCTAATCAAACCGCCTATTCTTCAATATCCGCAGTTTAATAAACCGTTCATAATTACAACGGACGCTTCAAATTTCGCGTGCGGAGCAATCCTAAGCCAAGAAGAAAACGGCATCGATTTACCAATAGGTTACGCTTCACGTACCTTCACAAAGGGAGAGATAAATAAATCAACAATTGAAAAAGAACTTGCAGCAATACACTGGGCAGTCAAACACTTCAGACCATATGTCTACGGACAAAAATTCTTAGTTAAATCTGATCACAGACCCTTAGTATATTTATTCTCTATGAAGAATCCTTCGTCTAAACTAACACGCATGAGATTGGATCTCGAGGAATACGACTTCGAGATAGAGTACATAAAAGGAGCAGACAACGTGGGAGCAGATGCACTATCGCGCATCGCTATAAAAGATCTGAAGGAAATTCGTGAAACACAAGCAGCAATACTAGCCATGCAAACAAGGTCAAAAACACGGAAACAAAACCGCGAAAATGAAACAAAAGTAGCAAACGAAAAACACGAAAACGAAACAAAAGTATACGAAGTGTTAGAAAACTTCGAAGCAAAAAACGCATGTAAATTGGCATTTTTATTAAATGAGAGTCCTCGAGCTGTAATAAGAAATAAATGGTGCGCACCCATTACTATATATATTGACGGTTTCACTACAGACAAACCCGCATTGGAGCCGGTCATGTCTTGGTTGGAAATAGCAACCAGTGATCATAATATTAATGAAGTAAAGCTCGATTTAAATGATGAAATTTTTAAATATGTACCGTCACTCGATTTTAAGAGAATCGGGAATAAATCTCTCAAAAAGCTGAAAATATTGCTTACTAAGCCAATCGAAATTATTAATAATAAAGACTCTAGACAAAATTTAATCTCGAAATTTCATACAGACCCAATCCTAGGAGGTCATTGCGGAAGGAAAAAACTTCTTGCTAAGCTAAAATCTCGATATTTTTGGAGAAATATGCACAAAGATGTGTCAGATTTCTTAAAAACTTGTCACGATTGCCAAATTAATAAGGCTCGTATACGGAATATCCAACCACTTTGCATTACAGAAACCCCCGTGAAAGCATTTGATATCGTCATCGTCGATACAATAGGCCCCCTTGCAAAAACAATTGACGGAAATTGTTATGCAGTAACAATGGAATGCGAATTAACCAAATACGTGGTAATAGCGCCAATACCTAATAAAGAAGCTAAAACATTGGCAAAAGCTATTTTCGAAAATTTCATTCAAATTTATGGTCCAATGAAGGTGTTAAGAACAGATATGGGCACAGAATATGTCAACGAGACACTCAGTGAACTGACGAAACTATTCGACATACGACATATAACCTCTACCCCATACCGACCTCAAACAATAGGTACAGTAGAACGAAACCATAGAGTCCTAAATGAATATTTACGAATGTATGTGAGCGATCACAGAGATGATTGGGATCTATGGATACGCTATTATACTTACTGTTATAACACTACACCTTCCACAGTCCACAACTATTGCCCCTACGAATTAATTTTCGCAAAAAGTCCTACCATACCCGAAGACTTTTTGCAGAACAATATCGACCCCCTGTACAATGTAGACGATTATTCAAAAGAAGCTAAATTTAGGCTTCAAGTAGCACTTGATAGAACAAACAAAATACTACGTGAAATTAAAGCCACGAGGAAGTTGAAGCATGACACAAATGCAAGACCAAGCAAAGTGAAGATAGGAGATTTGGTATTAATTACGAATGAGGCCAGAACAAAGCTGGACCCCGTGTACAAAGGGCCATACGAGGCAATTGAACTGTGCGGTGTCAACTGCAAAATTGTCGACATGCAGGGTAAGACATCGACGGTTCACCTCAATAGAGTAGTCAAATACTCAAAAGCATTGTAAATATAATGTAATTATTTTTTTTTAGAATAAGTGAAGGCCTTCGATTAGATAATAAAATTTCGTGTATAAATAATATTTCGATTAGATATTAAGATCTCACGAATAAACACTATTTTGATTAGATAATAAGAAATCGTTCATAAATAATACTTCGATTAGTAAGTTGTAATTCGACTTGACAACAATATGTAAATATTTTCGAATAAGTTAAGATATGTACAATTTACCTAATTCAGGTAAATTAGAAAGTAATAGTTTATTACCTTATTAAAATGTATATGCGCAGACGTAATATGTAAATGCACCATATAAATTATTTTTAGACTAGTTGCAACGAGGAAGCCGGACGTCAAAAAAAAATTAACGTCCGCCTTTTTCGTGAAGGGGTGGTGTAATGGCATAATTAGTTGATTTACTGAAAAATCATTATTTCTCAATTATTGTTAATATAACAATTAATTATTTAAAGGTTCATCTAATGTTAAGGACGTGCGTGACAATTCAAGATCACGTTAGTAAAATTCATGTTATTAAAATGTACGCAAGAGCACGTACAGATATTAAAACCGAATTAATTAATTACCTTGTTTAATTAGATGTTATTAAAACAACCGTGTTGTTTTTAAAAACACATCAGCTTTAAATCAATTAAAGAATGAACCGATAGACAACAATCGCACAGACGCGAGTCAGCAATAATACACAAGCGCCGGCCAGACGAATTCTTGCGTAATCAACTATTATGTCCATTCATCGAATACACTGTAGTAAATTGGAAATGTAAATTAATATGGAAAAGAATATAATTAATGGATAAAATTGGAAGATGGAGTATTATTTAAAAGGACCTAAGATACGAATTATCCCGTCGTATCACATAATTAGTTAAATTGATAATATTTAATTTAACTTATAGTGTCTGTAAATTTATCAAAAATCGCTTGATTTTGTTTTTTTTACATCTGCATAAAGTTTATTTATTTCTAGATAAATTTTAAAAATGTTATCAAAATGAGACATTTCCTTCGTAATCTCAGATCAGAAAAAGGTAAACTATATTTTTTTTATAATTTAAATTGATAACATTTTATTTAAATGTAAGCGTTTGTAATTTCATTAACCATTTATCGATTTTTTTTAATTTATTTCTAGATAATCCCTGATCATTTTATTACAACCCAACATTTTCTATATAATTTAAGATCAGAGAAATGAAACTTCACCTTTGAATATTTTTTTCTTTGTTCAGTTTGATTGATAAAATTTTATTAAGTTTTAAGCGGTTGCAATTTCGTTAAAAATAGCTCTATTTTATTTTGCTTAACATTAACACAAAGTTTATAAATTCCCTGACAATCCCTGATATATTTATTAAAATACGATATTGTATCGTAACTCAGATCAGAAGAAGGAAAGCTGCACCTTTTTAACATTGAAATTGATACAAAAAATTGTTTTTTCTTTAGCACAAAGTTTATTCATTCCTCGACAATCACTCAAAGTCAGTGCTCTATATGCTTAGCGCATAAAGTAAAATTTCGAGTTTAGGAAAGCATAATTTTTAGGCTTATATTCATAAGTAGGTCTGCAATTTCTCTTAAATTAAAAAAAAATTTAAATGTGTACACGGGTAGATCAATTAAAAAGCCAAACGTCATAATGCTCCGTTTCCAAAATAGGAATAACGGAAAAATTATTTAAGCAAGATAAATTCAAATTCAAAACTATTTGAATTCGAGAAAATAAGCTTACGCTTCTTTTAGTTTGCACACTTTAAACTAAATATATAAAATTACGAAAATGTTATTCGTGAAAATGGAAACAATGTCTTAATTAATAAGACAACTTAAGACGATAAATATTCATTGAAACAACAACTTTCAGTGCAAATACACTTCCGGATATTAAAGTATACAATAAAATATTTAAAATATTATTTAATTTGATTTGTTACAACGCTCTATTAAAGTATATGTAACGTTTAGGTGTAGGGCTAAAGAAAGCTATAGTATTTGGATTTTGAGTAGAATGATTTATTTCCAGAATTCTTAATACAATCCTTTACTTAAGGGGAAATCACTCGTTGAAAACAAACATTAAGTTAGCTATTAACATCTCACAATCATAATATTTATACTGCTTTGTCGAAATATTAATACAAGTAAGTCAATAAATGCTGTTAGACTTATTATTATTATTTTGATTTTTTTTCTTAAACGGTATTTTAAGTGGTGTATAATCATTTAAAAGATGTCAAAAATTAGCATATTTCACCATATAATTTAACATGATAAATGAATTTCTTTATTTTAAATAATAGAAAGTCCAATAATTATTAAAGAAAGTCTAATGATACGTTTTGTTATTTATATCATATGTTCAATAAAAAAAACCTCTGGAGTATCATGATTTATTTTTTTTTCAAATTTAAGTTGGCTACACGCTTCAGGAATTGACATATGAAACGTCAGCCAAATAATTATATTGTATATTTTTAACCTAGAATATTTTCCATGGCACCCTAGAGATTTTTTTTAATTGAACATACGATATTATGATTGAATTAAAAAATGGTGACACGTCCATCATAGCACTTTCATCACCTAAACAATTGATAATTGACACAATAAACTTATTTCAATTATGCATTGGTTAAAGACAATTTCACATTAAATCATTGTTATATACGCGTGGCGTATGAAGTAAAATTTCGAGTTTAGAAAAGCCCCGTGAAAATGTTTGCAGGCTTTTATAAAAAATCGATTAATGACTGAAAATTTACAGAGTATACATTTTGCATATTAAAAACAAAAATTCACAGTGTGTAGAAATTTTCTTTTAAATATGCAAGGTGTATACACTGTACATTTTCAGGGATTAATCGATTTTTTATAAAAACGTGCGATATAAAGTTTAAAACGAGTGTTTCCACTCCCAGATTAAGCATGAAGTAACATTTCGAGTTTAGAAAAGCCCCGCGTAGAATATTTGTCGAGGGTCGCGCAACTACCCGAGACAAATTTTCACGGGGCTTAAACGTTACATACGTTACATTCACGGGGCTTAAACGTTACATATGATTTTGGGTTGTTTGCGTTCTCTCGGTCGAGATTGCTTTGGATTTTGTTTTTTGACAATGATGTTTACAAGCGATTGACGCCCTTTTTTTTGTAATTTTAATTTTGTGCTGGTTAAGAAAACGCTGCTTGGAGCGAATTGTGAGTATTTTTGGAACGATTGCCGCATTTCTTCACTCATTCTCAGCGAATATCACCAGAGAGGCCGCCCATCATCTAAGGACTTACCTCAAACTTTAATTTGAAGCCGTTAATCTTCATTGAGGTTATTTTGATTAGCCTGGTTCAGTGCGACATCTTGCTGTGAAGCATCAGGTTAGTGAAGACTGTTTCATCAGGTTAGTAAAGACTGTCTCATCATATCAGTAAATACTGTTTCGTAAAAGTTAATCTCCCGGATTCGTTTGAAGAAATTACGGTGCGAACGCAAAAGCGCGGGGGTGACGCGTGCAGTTGTCAATTCTCACAGAGCAGAGCACCCTAGTTAAAATAGGAACTGCCGTGAGGCGTTGCCATTTCAACTTATATCAAATGTGTGGAGGGTTTTATCACAACGAGCATTTATTTTGAATTGAAAGTTTATTTGATTCTGCGGTTGTTGCTGTATTTGATTGAACTTGTTATTGAAGGTGATGTTTATTTGTGCATTGCAGTTAAGATAAAAGATTATTAGTTTGTTCGGCGTTATATTTTAGTAATTCTTGCGTTCTTAAACAATCTTAAACACATACATTTCTTGTTTCGGTCCCGGTACCGACAGCAATGGCCATTATTTATCTTTAATCAAGACGTGTTATTCTCTTTGATCGAGTACATTTATAGATTATAACGGTAAGAGTTTACTATACACCCCGCGGGTATTATGGATAAAAATGATATTATTCTAAAGTACTCGCCGAGTACTATCTAGATATGCACATAATTTCTACCGGAAATGTCAAATAAATAAAAGAAATTAGTTTTAAATTTTTGAAAATATTAACTCCTATCAGTATGTAAAATAATCATCGTGCGCAAAGAGATTTACGCAATTTATTCTATTGCAAACCTTTCTCCTAACCTAACCTAACCTAGAAGTATGTGGAATATTCAACGTGAGCAATCATTTTTTCAGTGAAATATAGCCGTTTACACAAACTATAATTCAGCCCAAATGAATTTCCAAGATTGTATTAATTTATGTTAGTTATTCTATAAAGCCATATGACTCCAAGTGTAATGTGCTAATTTATTATAATCGTCATCCGGTTAAATGTAACTTTAAGTTGAAGTTAGATTGATGTCTTTAACAAGCATTTGTTACATTTCAATTTTTCATAATGAATATTACAATTAATATTAATTTAATATTCATTCAATTTCATTTATTTGAATTTTTAAATTTGATTTGTTGATTAAGTTGCATATAATGATTGTACGTTTTTGGAATTATTTAAAAATTTAGCGCATGCCTATTGGAATTTTCTTCTGGAACGTTCGTTCCAAGCCATTTTGTTTTTAAGTGCGAAAGAGTAGAGACAGAGTTTTGAATGCTAAATTTGTAATTGTGATTTTATTGATATCACGCCAGTTATCTGGATTTGTATAATTTAGTAAGCTAAAGTCGGTGTTCGTTGATTTGATTTATATTCTTAACGGCCGATTAATCGATATTTTATCGGATTTTTCTCTAAACAAAAGTACTCGAAGCACGTGATTTTCTAAAAACTCCCTTTGTTTGGGGTAAGTGGTTTTCATTTTCTAAATTCATTTTTCTAAACTATTTTCCGTGTGTTTTAGAGTTTTTTTTCTATGGTATATAAAATTTGGCATTTTATTGGATTTTCCTGTTGGATATTAATTCATTGGAGTTGGTGTAACTCTGCGACGAGAGTTTTCGGTGTCCACGTTCGTCATCGTTCTACGTACGCACCCGCTGCGCTCGTATCTAGCACCAGGTCGCGTCGCCAAGGTGAAGACAACACTTTTCCGATGAGTATTTCCTTTTCTTATCATTAACAACGATTTAATTAATTCAATTCATTTCCAAGCGAAATCGCTTATGACAAAATAAAATTAATAGCATATTTTTTATGAGTAATTATTGGAAGTTCAATTTCGCGTTTTGTGTAAATTTAAGTAAATCGATTAGTTTTTTTTTTTTGTCTCAATCAATTATTAAAAAAAAAAAAAAAATCATTCACGGACATTATTTTGCGTTGCTAATAAAAATAAGATTTATCAGTTCTTTAAATAAATTTAGTGTTTCATTCAGTAATTGTTTACAAATATTAATTTTATATGTAGGCGTTCATATTTTTATGGTTTTATTTTATTCCGTTTTCTATAAAATTTATTAATATAAATAATATTATAATTAATTCTGGGTTGTGAACCGAAAGATATAGCTATATTTTAGGGCAAGAATAAGATTGTGTAGTTGAATATTGGTTCGGTGAAATTTTACATGAATAGTTAATTCTATATATATATATATATATTTTTTTTTTGTTGACTCATATTCCGAGTATTAATTAATTGCCGATTCTTTTTTTTTTTTGTTGCATTTTGAATTGAATTTGATTTATTTATAATAAATGTACAATTTTCTTTAAATGAATTTACTTGATTGTTGTTCTTCATAATACCTTATCAATCATTCAAACAAGCAGTACCGTTTACTCGATAAATTTAGAAATATAGCATTTGCGAATGGCAAGGGAGAGTGTACTTTCTTGGTTAAGGTAGGTGGTATTTGATAAACCAAGTGGCGCCCATTAATATAAATTTTTCGAACCAACGACAAACCCTCCATTGCAGCTGGCCGAGGTGCGTCGTTTGCCACCACCCTTTCCATAAGCAAAAATGTTGAATAATTAATTGTTAATTATAATATACAGTATGTTTCGTTATTATTTGGTTCTAGTCAAACGACGCTAATACACCTTGGGCATAGATAGGTGTAGCATATTTTTGGCGCCCAACGTGGGGCCCTTAATTAAAAGATATTTGTCCTAGATTTCAAAAGAAAGTTGATTAATAAATTGTTTTCGTTACTTTATTTAAATTTATTGAGTTTGTTTGTTTGATAAGGTAAAGACGACATCATATTAACTGAAACTTAATTGCTTTGATTTTTAATAATAATTGATTGAAATTGTTTTCTTAAAAATGGATGTTAACAGATTATCTGTTGATGAGTTGCAATATGAATTACGCGTTAGAAGTTTTGAGGCGGAAGGTAATTGTGATTCATTGAGAAAATGTCTTAGAGGAATTTTGCGTTTGGAAAAACAGGGGAAAACATTTCATTTTGTACCGATGGTAGATAATGCTTCTGAAATTGAAATTTGTAGTAAGAAAGTAACTGAAGTTAAAGATGCAATTGAGGTATTTTCTGGCACTGGTAGTGCTAAACGGAAACTTGAAACTAAAATTAATCATTTACTTCCGCGATTAGAAAGAATTGATTCGAAAGATAGTGAGATTATCTCATCTAGATCTAAATTACTAACAACTCTTATGTCTCTTATGGCCGATTTAGATTTAAAAATAGAGTTAGCTTCAAAATCTCTTGACGTAACAGTTCCTTCAGATCCTAATTTTTGTGAAGAAGAGATACCAAGTGCTTCTAGCCCTTCAGGCGTAAATAGGTCAAGTAATTCTACTGAGAATGATATAAATATTCGAGAATTTTCAATGTTAAATTTTAAACCCGTACCGGTGCATAAATGGGACTTGTGTTTTTCTGGCGATGGTAATAGTTTGAGTGTAACTTCTTTTCTTGAGAGAGTGGATGAATTGTGTGTTGCTAGGAATGTTAGTAAAGATGTTCTTTTTCACTCTGCTATTGATTTATTTTCGGGTACTGCGGCGATATGGTTTAGGGCTAATAGAAATTTGGTTAGTAATTGGGATGATTTAAGAAAGTTACTATTGGAAGAGTTTTTACCCTTCGATTATAATGATAAATTATGGGAACAAATTAAATCTCGAACGCAAGGTGATGATGAGTCTATAGGTGTTTATTTAGCTGTGATGTCAAATTTATTTTGTCGTTTAACTATTCCTGTTAGTGCGAATATAAGAATGCGTGTTCTCTTGAGAAACATTTTGCCATATTTTCAAAATCAACTTAGCTTAATTGATATCACATCTGAAGCTCAATTGTTAGAACTTTGTAAGAAACTCCAAGTTACGAAAAGTTCTGTCAATACTTTTAAACCTCCTTCAAGTAAGTCTGACTTAGAACCTCAATTTAGTTATCGATCAACTAGTAGAGAAATATGTAGTGATGCAGTTGTAGAATCTCGAGTAATAAGAACGTGTTATATTTGTAAAGATCCAAATCACTTAGCTTCTCAGTGCGATAAGCGTACAATAAAATGTTTTGGTTGTGGTAAAGTTGGTTTTAAGAAACCTCATTGTCCGAATTGTAGTCGTCCGGGAAACGGAAGAAGGAGCTCTTAGGGGATCGGCTAGGCTTCTCTTCTAATCATCCGATCACAAATTCTAGTCATGTTGTAAATACATGTAATGTTAATGTCGCTAGTTTAAATTTTTCTCTGAGTAATGAATTGTTAGGTAAAACAAAACCCGTATTAGATTATATTTTAGCACAAGTGCAAGGATCTGAGTGTCCTTATGTTAAAATTTCGATTTATGGTAGAGAATTTTATGGGTTATTAGATTCTGGAGCCAACCAGTGTTTTATAAATCAAGATTGTTGGGATATATTGGAAGCAATGGGCTTATCCCTTAAAAAAGTTAGAGAAATCTCTTGTACGGTCGCGAATGGTGATGTTAGTGATTGTGTCGGAATTGTTTCTGCCCCAATTAGATTGAAAAATCGAGTATCTGTGATTGATTTGTATGTAATTCCTAAATTAAGACACATGGTAGTTTTGGGAATTTCTTTTTGGATTAAGATGGGTGTTGTTCCTGATCTTCGGAAAGGAGAGTGGTATTTTTCTTCAGAAGAATTAATTAGTTGTCAGGTAAATTCTTTAGAGTCTCGTGAATTGTTAACACAGTGTCAGGTGGATGAATTAAATATTGTAACGTCAAATTATTTCAAAAGAGTGTCGGGTTTGTTAGGATGCACAAATGTCGTTCAACATAAAATTGTCGTTGATAGTCCCCCAATTAAACAAAGGTATTACCCTGTTTCCCCACATATTCAGAAACTGATTGATGCTGAATTGGATAATATGCTTCAACTTGGTGTAGTTGAGAAATCTTCGAGTGCTTGGTCATCTCCAATTCTAATGGTTCCTAAGAAAGACGGGTCTTACAGATTTTGTGTCGATTTTAGAAAGCTTAATAAAGTAACTAAACGAGATGGTTATCCACTTCCTTATATTTCTGCGATATTAGATAAACTCAGAGGGGCTAAATATTTATCCACAATGGATATCAAGTCCGCGTATTGGCAAGTTGAAATGGAAGAATCAAGCAAACAGTATACTGCTTTTACTATTCCTGGTCGTGGATTATATCAGTTTAATCGAATGCCTTTTGGGTTGCACAATGCGCCTGCGACTTTTCAGCGTTTAGTAGATTCTGTGTTAGGTCCTGATTTAGAACCGTACGTATTCGTCTATTTGGACGATATAATTTTGGTAACTCCTACTTTTGAGAAACACATAGAAATTTTAAGAGAAATATTCCTTCGATTGGATAAAGCTGGGTTAACATTAAGTGAAGATAAGTGTGTATTTTGCAAGCCTGAGTTAAAATATCTAGGTTATGTAGTAAATCGTGGTGGTGTTCAGGTTGATCCTGATAAAGTTAAATCGATTGTTAGTATGAAAACCCCTTCTAATCAAACTGAAGTTCGAAGACTTTTGGGTATGGCGTCGTGGTATAGGCGATTTGTTCCGGATTTTGCGACATTAGTTGCACCCTTAACTGCCTTGTTGCATAAACGAAAAAGTTTTATGTGGACAGATGATTGTGATCGTTCTCTTGAAGGTATTAAAAACGCTTTAGTTTCCGCCCCTATTTTGACATGTCCTGATTTTGATTTACCTTTTGTTTTGCAAACCGATGCTTCTGCATATGGTATTGGCGCTGTCTTAACGCAATCTCATCAAGACGGAGAACATGTTGTTTGCTATATTAGTCGATCTTTGACTTCTGCTGAGCGGAAATATTCAACCACAGAACGTGAGTGTCTGGCGGTAATATGGGCGATGGAAAAATTAAGATGCTATCTAGAAGGTTCTAAGTTTACAGTTGTCACTGATCACTATTCTCTAGTGTGGCTGAATAATCTATCCCAACCACAAGGTCGTTTAGGTCGGTGGACGTTAAGACTTCAGCAGTTTGATTTCGATGTTATCCATAGAAAGGGTAAAGACCATGTTGTTGCTGATATTTTATCCCGTGATTGTTGTTCAGAAAATAGACCTGTTAATGTGGATTCAGATTTTTGTTATAATTTAGTCATTAATAGTTTTGAAATTGATGAGGTTGATGATCCTTGGTATGTTCGTCTTAGTAAAAGTATTGTATCTTCTCCTTTAAAATATCCTCAGTGGCGCGTACACGATAATAAAATCTACAAGTATACTAAATATACTTCACATTTTCCTGATAGCAACGAGAATTGGAAGTTGGTAATCCCTAAAAATTTGAGAGCAAAAATTCTTTTCGAAAATCATGATTCCAGTACAGCAGGTCATTTGGGTGTTTTTAAAACATTTCATAGAATATCTTCAAAATATTTTTGGCCTCGTATGAAAGCCGATATCACTCGATATATTAGAAGTTGTACTGTGTGTCAACAATTTAAACCTGAACAGAAAAATAAAGCTGGATTGATGGGTTCGAGACCAAAATTAAGTAGGCCTTGGCAGGTAATTTGTACTGATATTGTAGGTCCGTTACCAAAATCTTCTCGTGGGTACTGCTATATTCTTGTTGTCTCGGATTGCTTTAGTAAATTTTGTCTCACTTTTCCGATGAGAAGAGCTACAGGTGTTACTGTAGTAAAGCATCTAGAGAATGATGTGTTTTTAATGTTTGGTGTTCCGCAGACGATTCTATGTGATAATGGAGTACAGTATAAGTGTAGAGAGTTTACTCGTTTGGTAGAAAAGTATGGTGTAAATGTATTCTATAATCCAGTCTATCATCCACAGGCTAATCCGGCTGAGAGGGTTAACCGAGTTATTAAGACAATGTTGGCTTCTTACGTTTCAGAAAATCAGCGAAAGTGGGATGAGGAATTACCGAAGGTGACATGTGCCCTTCGCACTGCCCGTCATGAAGTCACTTCTCATACTCCATTTTTCGTTAATTTTGGCAGAGAAATTGTTTTAGATGGTAAAGATCATGAAAGTCCAGGTTTCGATAATAGTCAAATAGAGTCTAGGTCTGAAGTCAGAGAGAAATGTTTCAGAAAACTGTATAATGATATTTCTAAGAAATTAATAGAAGCACATACACGAGCTAAAGATAGATATAACCTTAGGCGTAGACATGTAGATTATGTAGAAGGTCAATTGGTTTATAAGAAGGAATATTCTATTTCCGATGCAACGAAATTTTATGCTGCTAAGTTAGGAAAAAAGTTTACTGGGCCATTTCGTATCAAGCGAAAGGTCGGATACAATACTTACGAATTAGAAGACGAATTAGGCGTTGCGAAAGGTATCTGGCATGTTAAAGACTTAAAACCTTGTTCTGCTTGAGTAATTGAAAATTGAGCGGGAGGAGTTGTATTATCTTTGGTTGGTTTCGTACTCCACTTTTTGTTGCGAGGTTGGGGCAACAAAACCCTTAACTAATTGTTAACGGGGCATTTGAATTATTTTTCTTTGTTTTGTTTGTTTGAATAAATCTTTTCTTATTTTCTATTTGTTTTCCTTGGCAATGATGAGTACTAGATCATGTAAGCAACAGTAGCTAATTAGAGCATCGGTTGATTTGCCGGATAATTGTATACATGGTTAGTATAGTTTAAGATTGTGATGTTGTGATTATTGGATTTCTTGTGTTAAGAAAATTCACAATTTATTTCGTTAAACGGATTTTAAAGTACATTATTATCATTGGTTGCTTTTCATGTGTAAGCTCTTCTATAACATTTCTTGTGTAAAGTTTATTTGGTTACTGTCGAAAATAAGGTTTGTTCATTCTTTGTTTTTGTTTCTTATTCTTTTGAGTTAGTATCTATTTTGGTTATTACTGTTTAGTAGGGAACAGAGTTGAGAATTATATATTCGTTTCCTCGTTTGAATAATGTTTATTAAATATTAATGATTTTGTTTTTTTGGGGTTCATTATTTTATAAACACTTATAATATTCGGTAACATTTATCTCACAAGATGATAATTATTTAGTTTTTATTGCTCGTGTAAAATTTTGGAGAAATTTTCACTCGGGAAGAAAAGGGGGAGTTGTTACATTTCAATTTTTCATAATGAATATTACAATTAATATTAATTTAATATTCATTCAATTTCATTTATTTGAATTTTTAAATTTGATTTGTTGATTAAGTTGCATATAATGATTGTACGTTTTTGGAATTATTTAAAAATTTAGCGCATGCCTATTGGAATTTTCTTCTGGAACGTTCGTTCCAAGCCATTTTGTTTTTAAGTGCGAAAGAGTAGAGACAGAGTTTTGAATGCTAAATTTGTAATTGTGATTTTATTGATATCACGCCAGTTATCTGGATTTGTATAATTTAGTAAGCTAAAGTCGGTGTTCGTTGATTTGATTTATATTCTTAACGGCCGATTAATCGATATTTTATCGGATTTTTCTCTGAACAAAAGTACTCGAAGCACGTGATTTTCTAAAAACTCCCTTTGTTTGGGGTAAGTGGTTTTCATTTTCTAAATTCATTTTTCTAAACTATTTTCCGTGTGTTTTAGAGTTTTTTTTCTATGGTATATAAAATTTGGCATTTTATTGGATTTTCCTGTTGGATATTAATTCATTGGAGTTGGTGTAATTATCCTTTGGTGCGGTGAACTCTGCGACGAGAGTTTTCGGTGTCCACGTTCGTCATCGTTCTACGTACGCACCCGCTGCGCTCGTATCTAGCACCAGGTCGCGTCGCCAAGGTGAAGACAACACTTTTCCGATGAGTATTTCCTTTTCTTATCATTAACAACGATTTAATTAATTCAATTCATTTCCAAGCGAAATCGCTTATGACAAAATAAAATTAATAGCATATTTTTTTATGAGTAATTATTGGAAGTTCAATTTCGCGTTTTGTGTAAATTTAAGTAAATCGATTAGTTTTTTTTTTTTTTGTCTCAATCAATTATTAAAAAAAAAAAAAATCATTCACGGACATTATTTTGCGTTGCTAATAAAAATAAGATTTATCAGTTCTTTAAATAAATTTAGTGTTTCATTCAGTAATTGTTTACAAATATTAATTTTATATGTAGGCGTTCATATTTTTATGGTTTTATTTTATTCCGTTTTCTATAAAATTTATTAATATAAATAATATTATAATTAATTCTGGGTTGTGAACCGAAAGATATAGCTATATTTTAGGGCAAGAATAAGATTGTGTAGTTGAATATTGGTTCGGTGAAATTTTACATGAATAGTTAATTCTATATATATATATATATATTTTTTTTTTGTTGACTCATATTCCGAGTATTAATTAATTGCCGATTCTTTTTTTTTTTGTTGCATTTTGAATTGAATTTGATTTATTTATAATAAATGTACAATTTTCTTTAAATGAATTTACTTGATTGTTGTTCTTCATAATACCTTATCAATCATTCAAACAAGCAGTACCGTTTACTCGATAAATTTAGAAATATAGCATTTGCGAATGGCAAGGGAGAGTGTACTTTCTTGGTTAAGGTAGGTGGTATTTGATAAACCAAGTGGCGCCCATTAATATAAATTTTTCGAACCAACGACAAACCCTCCATTGCAGCTGGCCGAGGTGCGTCGTTTGCCACCACCCTTTCCATAAGCAAAAATGTTGAATAATTAATTGTTAATTATAATATACAGTATGTTTCGTTATTATTTGGTTCTAGTCAAACGACGCTAATACACCTTGGGCATAGATAGGTGTAGCACATTTCTTTCGACTTTCCCAATGTCTCCAGTAAAGATTGCAATGGTTAACAGCAATCAGTGAGGTATTGTAGAAGTTGCTAGTCCTAATTTCAAAGGTAAAAAAGTGAACTTTTATTATTTCCGTAGTGAATTTATTGATTTTAATTTGTGATATATGTCAATACAGTGTGAATCTATAATATAATGCATGTTATTCCACGGGGTATAAAGTAAAGTCGAGACATACATATCCAAATTACGTGTTGTAGTTTTTTTAAATTTCGTTGTTGTCTTAAAAGAGTTAAATTTGAAGTTTAAACGAGTGTTTTCCACTCCCAGGTTAAGCATGAAGTAACATTTTGAGTTTAGAAAAGCCTGAAAATTTGGTTTATTGCGTAACGGGAAGCGCGGAGCGACCAAATCAAATTTTTAGGCTTTTCTAAACTCGAAATTCTATTTCATGCCTAACCTGGAAGTGAAAAACACTCGTTTAAACTTCCAATTTAACTCAAAATTTTTGCAGAAAGTCGATTTTAATTTTAATTTGTTTTTATATTTTGTATATACTTCTTGAGTTTAATGTTACGTTAATAAATATTTCAAAATGTGACCTGAAATAAAGTCGCCTTTGTCGCGTCATCCCATTATATGTTAACAATTCCTTCTTTCTCGAGAAGATGAATGTGCAAGGAAAAGCACTCGAACGTCTTAATATAAACACAATTTATGCACTGCACATCCTTTCGAAAACATGATCCACTTTTAATGAGCATCATATTTTACACGGATCGCTCGCCCTAGCACAAACTTTACTCTATGTTATGATTACACTCTCGCGAACGCTTCAATTTATTTCGTGCAAACAGGCGATCTGCATTTTATTTATTGATTAAATAAAATCTCACACATGAAATAGTAACAACTCGTTTTCAGGCAAATGAAAATCCATGAAAAATTTACCTTCATAACCTTTAATCCTTGAATGCCCTAATTTGCTATTTGGCAACACACACAAAAAATCGAATCTGAGACAATGTCACTTAGATAACAGTTTTTGTTTCATGTGTTCAGTTTTATTTTTCCATGGCACACTTAAAAACATCTACAAGACTCCAACTTGTTAATAAACATATTTTTTACTAATGAATATTGCACCAAAGCCAACTTGTTATACACGTTTGGATTTAGAAAAGTAACCTCTATCAGAATCAATTTAAGAAAATATACGTGGCTATTTGAAAAAAATAAGTTGACTATCGCTGACATAAAACATGATTTGGTAAAGAAGTAAAATTAGGGCTTGTTTGTAGATCTTGTGGGGCCATTTTAATTGTTTTTTGATTTTTTTAAAATCGGTCAATAAATAAAAATTCTATGGCCTGCGGCGTTTTAGTAGACACCCTGTATAAGCTACAAAACAAAACAAAACTGTTGTTTGGTTGAATATTGGATATATACCCATTAGTGTAAAACATGTTTACATTAATAAAATAATTGGTCGTAATTCTAAACCATATAATGCAGCCAATTTTGCAGCAAAAACTGCTGTGTAGCATACTTTTTGCATTTAAATTTTGTTTGTATTTTTATAATCTAAAAGAAAAAGTCATGAATTTAAGTATCAAAATTAGAGATTCTAAGTTCAAAATATACTGCCTGTTTTATCTTACATTCAGCCCTGGCATTTTTCTGGTGTCCAAAAAAAGAGTTTTTCCTTTAAGTATACATATCTTAATATATTGTATACGCTATAAATCTTCAGATATTTATTGTTTTTATAAATATTTCAAATTGAACTTTTAAACAGGTGTTTTCCACTCCCAGATTAAGCATGAAGTAAAATTTTGAGTTAAGAAAAGCCTACGCTACCAAACCAAATTTTCAGGCTTTTCTAAACTCGAAATGTTACGTCATGCGCCACGCGTACTAAACACCGACGTGATGTGACGTTTAGAATACACGTTTTTAGTATACTGCTTTAGTAGAGTATTTTGAACTTCACCTAAAATCAGTGTTTAATACGGTGGCGCATGAAGTGAAATTTCAAGTTTAGAATAGCCTAAAAATTTGGTTTGATCGCTACACAACCAAGACAAATTTTCAGAGTTTTCTAAACTCGAAATTTTACTTCATGCTTATCTGGGAGTGGAAAACATTCGTCTAAGACTTCAAATTAAACTATAAAAAAAAAAAGATTGACGTAAAAGTTACAGTTTATGCATACATATAGGAATATTTAAAAAAAATGCGCTTATTTTTATCAAATTTTAATGGTGGCAAATGCCACTGTCAGGGCCGAAAGGGTTTATACATTTTACAGATGTTTATTTCGTGTGACTAAATTTGCGCTTTTAAAATGCAAGCAATTTGCTTTGGGATCCTTATTGATTTATTAAAAAATACCTAATAGAAAAAATCTGTGTATGAATTTCGAGTAGACACTTTTTTCTCCAAATCACATTATTAAAAGAATCCCATTAAACTTCTATTCGGCCCGAGAGAAAAATCAAACATCACCAATAATTTATTTACACCCATAAAGTTCCTTATCCAAGATTTTTACGACACTTCTCCCCTCCCTCTCTCCGCGAAAGTTCGAAAAGCGATCAGACAGAATGCGGAAACGCTTGTTTACAATAATGATGGCGGGTCGTAAGATTTTTAAATTTACGATCGGCCGTACAATGCGGCTTCCTCGCATTTTAATCCATATTTTCCGCCCGCCCCTTTTGCTCGTATAATTATTTGGATATTCCTCCTGGCTCTTAATACGCGAGGCCGTTAAAAGCGATAATTCCTGTGTTAACAACATGATTATTATACACCATTCCATTTGTTTCTGGATCTCGCCTAGCCATGCTTTCGTGTTGTTATGTTGCAGTATCAACATTTACATTTTTTATTAGTTGCCACTCCTGATTCCTTGTTTTAACAGTGTTGCAATAATTTATGATATCATAAGTAATCCTCTTTTTAATTTTCAAGAGGTTTATTGTTAATCTTGCAACAATTATTTCGCCACGCGGTCGCTTCTTCGAGCATTTTATTATTAAATCAAATTAATCTAGTGTTGCAATGCTGTGTCAATGTCAAAGTGAAAAATATTTTCAGGCACATATTAAATATTAACATGCCAAAGATTATCTCTGAATCAAAAAGGTTACAAATTCTGAAATCCTACAAACATTTTAGGCAAAGTAATCCAAATCTACAGCATCACAATATTATTACGATTTTAATAGATATTTTTGGGGTATGTCTAGTATTTTATTTATCATATATATTTAATCGCAGAGGGTGGGAATAAATTTGCAATTCTACAAAAAAATACTGAGGGCCAACAGAAGAGAGAATGACCAAAATTAAGGTGGATGGATGGAGTTGATCAAAATGTGTTAACGGGAAGACCCAAGCGAGAAATACAAATGGATGACGAAATAAGTTTGCAGAGCCGAATTCATTATATTTGTTATATACAATATTATTGCTGTGTTTGTATGTACAAAAACCAAGTAGTAAATTTTGTTAATCTTAAAACTGCATATTATTATCCATTTATATCTGAAAATTTGTAAAACAGGCAACAGTGTAAGATCACAATAGTCAGAAATTATAACCTTAAAATCGAACATCTGACAGTGACATTTGAAAACCCTGATTTAAAACACAACCAGCCCCATTTACAATACTTAAACTGTCACTTTTCCATAGCTAGGCGAGATCCAGAAACAAATGGAATCGTGTATATAGTTGAATTTTAGTTAACGCGCTCTAATATTATTAACTTGTAAACCTGTATGGGTGATTAACCTTTAGCCCTTATTTTAGGGTTAACTAGGAACATTGAAGAACATTTAATAGTATAAATGAGATGATGAGAGCAAGTATAGCCTAACCCACAAAAAAATGTAAATGCCAATAGTAGATTTAGCATCCCAGTGCAGTTCGTATCAAAACATACTATATATTATATATCGTATGTACAATTAATAAAGATCTCTAGAGTGCCATGGAAAATATTCTATGTTGACAACTCTGAAAATATACATTACTATTATCATGTCTGAAGTTTTAAATGTCAATTCTTGAAGTGAAGCACACTAGAGGTTTTTTTTATTGAAAATATAATGGTATGCTGTACTAAATATTGTCGAGCCCGGCCCATCCGCCATTTGTGATTTTAATCAAGCGCTTAGTATATAATCAGACAAGACATTTTTTTACTCCACTCGAAACAGAAACTCACATATTTTCCAATATATCAATCAATAAAGCACCATATTTCGTGCAGATGTGTTATTATATATATTTCGGTATCTCTGGCGATTAAGTCAGCGAAATGGATGGAACTGGAACGTTCGGTGCCTTGCTGCATTGTGAAACGTCACGAGACTATCTATTCGAAGTGTACCTGAATATACATGAAACTGCATATAAGTCTTGTTATTTTGTTGTGTGTGTGTATGTGAGAGTGTCTGAGAGTTTCACTTCATTCTCACGAGCATTTCATGCAATGCGCACGCGTCGTAACATGTAGAATGAATCCAGTCTTCTCCCGGCCCGGGAGAAACAAGGGCTCGTTATCCATTCAACCCCCATTTCGCGCACCTATGAATAATCCCGATGGATGCGATGCTCACTTCCTGTTTTCTGAGATAATTAGCGGTTCGACTGACTACTAACTATGTAGGTACTATGAAAATAAAAATATTATAGAGTTTATAAATTTACCCAGTTTTTTTATTGAGCGGTAATTCGGTAAATTTATAAATTAAAACCGGTTTACCTGTATTTTATCAGTACATCACAATATTTTTATTTTAGGGGTTTAGTCATTAAATACATAAACAATGAATACCGGATGCCAGTGATACCGATGCGAGGCGTGCAGGCAAATTCAAATTTTCTGGCTTCTCAAAATGCAAAATGTTACTTCATGCACTACACCTGACAACTAAAGTAACATATTGATATATCGTATGTAAATAAAAAAAAACCTCCAGAGTGCCATGAATAAACCTTTTTCTTTAATTTAAGTTGGCTACACGTTGGCAACATGACAATTCCTGTATCATATAAAACGTCAGACATAATAATTATAATGTACAATTTCAGAGTTGCTAAGCTACAATATATTCGATGGCACTCTAGAGGTTTTATTTTATTAAAATTAAATAGTGTGAAGTTCAGTGATTTACTATGACACCCTTTTAACTCAAATTTTATTTGCGGAAAGTTGATATTAATTTTTATTCGTTTTTATATTTTGAAAATATTCTGCAGAATATTAACAAACTCAATTTTTCTTTATGTTAAATTTTTATTATGTTAAGAAAAATATTTTAAAGTTTCCTTTAAACCAGTGTTTTATACACTTGAATGTAAAAAATGCCATTTGTGTATAAATATAATCTTTTCAGTAAATAAATATGAATAAGTAGTAAGAGAATTATTAATATTGGGTCATATCAGACATCACATGCATATTTGATTTTATCATATATAAAGCTGCAACGTGTTCAAATCAATATTTTCAGGATCAAGAAATCGCATTCGTATTCGTGAATAACCAATTATATATTATATATTATGTTCAAAACGCACGTAATACATACATTATAATTTCAATATTAAATTAAACTATAATTGATTACTTATTTATTACTAACTCAACACATTCTCAAAGTTCAATAGAAGGGTAATATCATAAGTACAGTATAAATATAATATTTTACAGAAGACGCGTAACTTATAACAAATTCATTTAAAATTCAAGGGTTTGTTTTTTGGAAGAGCGCTCGGACACATCGATTTTTATTTTTGGCTGCGGTTTTTTGATAATAGATTCATATATACAAAATAGACCAAAAATAAGTTACAACCATCAACTTAATTTTTTCTAATGCAAACACCTATTTGTTATTTTATTTCTGAATTCTGCATCGAATTCTAAGTATGTTCTATATACCATGTAATACAACCTTGATTTTGATTATAAGTTTTCTGTTTAATGATGATAGCAAAGTGTGATGATTTCAATTGTTTCTTTTTAATTTAAGTGTGTAATAGAACCTACTATGGAGATGTAGGCAAGACTTACGATTTGAAAGTCCACAAAACACCGGACAACAGACTGCCATTCCTGTGCCATCTAACATTCACTGCCAATGGACAAAGTCATGGAGATATTGTCCAGGTATGTATTTTCCTTTTCAATCTGTATACTTACTGCTTAGTTCACTTAAAATACTAAGAAGCAATAACAAATAGTTTACAACTAAAGGAATCTCTTTATTTGCATATTTATTATTTACGTATAATACTTCAAATAATGATATTATTTTAAATAATAAGTAAACATATACGGTCTTATGCATAGTTCGTTAATCGCGACTAACGTGTGACTAACTAAGGTTTAGTTAGAAAATAAAATATGTCGTATGCGTAGTCCAATTTTAGACGCGATTCGCGCTAGTCACTGTTTACATTTTTAATCATACCATACCGCTAGTTTTACATGTGACTATACGTAACCTCAAACGTCATTCGCGTAATTGTAAGTGTCCAAGTTCTCAGTTTCCTAAAATAATGAGCTGTGTTTTTGTTCAAATTAGTGCAGTTAAGTTCGCAAATCCGCGTTTATGTTCAAATTAGTTAAGTTCGCGAATCAGCGTGAAAATCGTATGCTATACCTGTGCTCATAGAAATACGCACACTGTAGGAGGAACGAATTTCTCTAGAACGGCGGTTGGATGAGAGGCACATTCGTTTGCCCGTTTAAAAGGGTAAGCCTAGCAAATTACAACGTAATAATTTATCTTCATCGTACGTATAGAGTATTGTCTTTCTTCTTTCGATTTAAGTGCAGTATGCGTATTTTTGTGGGCACAGAGAAAGCGAACGTATTTGTGCTTGTCCAAGAACTTTATAACACCAGTTCAAACCACAATGAGGTCTATAGTGAAAAGTAACCTATTGAGAGCTATAAATGTTAATTAAAATCCGCAATTGGCAATTAAACTCTGGTAATTCTACGCTGAAGGAATTTGTTATAGTGTTAATTAATTGGCGGGCGACATTGGCACAGAGGTCGTAGCAATCCTCGTTACATAGATAAATATTGTAAAGCAACAGATAAAGCAATGTTACCGATACGAGCGACTAAAGATAGGCGCTACTAACAAGTATGTGTTAATGCGTACTTGGTAACACCTTAATTGTGATTAGTTAACCACACGTTAGTAGCAGTTTAATCAGAGGACTCTTCATGAGGACGATATTTTTTTAATTAATTTAAATAATTCTACAAAAACCATTATATTACTGTATTGGTACATATAACATACAGTTACTGTATGAGACTGTATTGCTACACATAATATATTGTTAACATACAGTAACTGTATGAGGAGAAAAAAAATTATATTTTAATACAAATGCACAACCATTTCGCTTTTCGATGAACCAACCTCCTAAAATCTAAATTAAACTGGTTTCAATCAACAAATGTCTCTATATATTTACGTTTATAAACGGCACAAAAAGGTGAAATATTAAAATCGTATTCTTGTGTGAATACACACACATTTTCTCCAATTGTTTAGTCAAGTTTGATTAATCGGACGCTGCGTTTCACGTCCTCAGTGATTTTTAAGCAATCGTTTTCGAAGTGAATTTTTGATGTGAAGTGTTGTGTAATGAATAGACTGTGAAAATTGTGTTTGCGACTCTTCTGCTTTCTGCTTTTTCTGATTTCGACCGGGCTTGTTCTTTGTTGAATTTATAAATAGGTTAGTGTTGGTTTTCTTTTTTGGGGGGAATGAATTTGTTTTACACCGATCAACAATTTTTGATTTATATTAAAACAATGAGAGTATTTTCAAATTAATCGATAAACATTAGCTTGTAATTGTTAGGGCTGGGAATATGGATATTCGCGAATATTCAAATACCATGTCACTTAATTTTTACATAATTAATATATTTAGCTATTTGAATATTTAAATACTTTAATAAATTAGTATAAGAAGATGTCAAATATATTTTCTAAAACTAAAGATTTTATAAATTCAAATAGTTTATTTGTTTATATATATATGACTAATTTCAATGTTTCATATTTAAATATTCACGAATATTTGAATTCTCAACCCTAGAAATAACACCTGTAATTAATCGGTAGTTATTGTGCAAATATGAAAAAACTGTAACAAATTAACTTGAACTTTCCTTAACAGAAAAATTTAAATAATATATTTTTATGTGAATTATGCCCGGTATTATAAACGAATAATAAATCATTAGATAACCATTTGTGGAGAAAATTTATTTACCTAGTAAACTAATGGGCAAATAAAATTGCGTATTATAAAGCAAACCTACCAAATTAATAGCAATTCTAGAAATAAATAATTTAATTAGTAGATTACAGACCGAAATTAAACATTTTCATTGTGGCCATAGCTGGCACCACCAATTTTTCAAATTGAATTGTCAATATTTCAAATTAAATTGTCAATCAAACTGGAAATTTAGTATAACTCCTTATGATTATAGAGAATAACCGTGGAATAGGACAGAATTACACAGAACAAGAAAAAGAAAGCTTATTAAAAATTATAAAAGACTTAAACAAGTGTTTTCCACTCCCAGGCTAAGCATGAAGTAAAATTTCGAGTTTAGAAAAGCCTGAAAATTTGGTTTGGTCGCGTAGCGCTAAGCGCGGAGTGGCCAAACTAAATTTTCAGGCTTTTCTAAACTCGAAATTTTATTTCATGCGCCACGCGTACAAGACACTGATTTTATGTGAAGTTCACTTACTTGTTCACAATATTTCAGTGTTTTTAGTGTTTAAAACGCGTGGCGCATAAAGTAAAATTTGGAGTTTAGAAAAGCCTGAAAATTTGGTTTGGCCGCTCCGCGCTTCGCGCTACGCGACCAAACCAAATTTTCAGGCTTTTCTAAACTCAAAATTTTACTTCATGTTTAGTCTGGGAGTGGAAAACACTCGTTTAAAACTTTAAATGGAACTAATTTAAAAATAGCGTATGCATAAGTATAAAAATCCCTGGTAATGTCTGACTTGAAAAACTCTAGGTCTTTCACTCCTTAGAATTTCTTGTGGTTCGAATTAATCACTGTTAAGGATATACTATGAGTCAAATTAAATAGATTCTAAAGTAATTTTAATAATTTAATAGACTTTTGACTTTTAACTGTCAAATTATTTAGAAAATAAAATTTACTTGGTAGAAAAACAAACAAATAATTTACTTAGGAGATTTATTAGCCAAATAAAGTAATTTTGTGTTTATAATACCGAAATCTTTGAAATAAATTAATTTATACCTAAAGTAAATTTTAGTAAGGGAATAAAACGTTTTATAATACCGGGCATTAAAGTAATCATTACCGTAAAAAATGGTCACGTAAAATCGTCAACTAATTAGTTAGGGTGAAATAAATTTACTATGCTATTTATCAATAGTTTATTTAAAGGGGGAAAGTGCTAAGATAGACTTTGCACTATCCTCCTTCTTTCAAACAATTGATAATTAACATAATAAATTTATTTGACTCTAACCAATTGGTTAAATATTTCAATTAAAATCAGTGTTTTATACGCGTGGCGCATGAAGTAAAATGTCGAGTTTAGAAAAGCCTGAAAATTTCGTTTGGTCGCTCCGCGCTTCGCGCTACGCGACCAAACCAAATTTTCAGGCTATTCTAAACTCGAAATTTTACTTCATGCTTAATCTAGGAGTGAAAACCCTCGTTAGACAATTAATCAAAAATTTATTTTACAGTTTTGTTATTCATTACTATTTTTTTGAATCAACTTTGAGCGCCTGTGATATTGTCAAAATCGCTCGATTTTTTTTTTTAAATTTAGCACTAAGTGTATTTATTCCTTCAACATTACTTAAAATATTGTCAAAATCCGACATTTTCTCGTAATTTAAGATCATAAAAAGATAAACTATACGATTTTATATTTTTGTTTTAATTTAATTAGTTAAATTGATAATATTTAATTTAGCTTTAAGTGTCTGTAATTTTATCAAAAATCGCTTGATTTTGTTTTTATAACATCAGCATAAAGTTTATTTGTTCCTCGATATATTTTAAAAATGATATCAAAATGATACATTTCCTTCGTAATCTTAGATCAGAAAAAGGTAAACTATATTTTTTTAAATTTAAATTGATAACATTTTATTTAAATGTAAGCGTTTGTAATTTCATTACCCATTTATCGATTTTTTTTCAACCTAAGCACAAAGTTAATTCATTCCTAGATAATCCCTGATCATTTTATTACAACCCAACATTTTCTTTATAATCTAAGATCAGAGAAAGAGAAATTTCACCTTTTAATATTTTTTTCTTTGTTCACTTTGATTGATCAAATTTTATTCAGTTTTAAGCGGTTGCAATTTCGTTAAAAATAGCTCTATTTTATTTTGCTAAACATTAACACAAAGTTTATAAATTCCCTGACAATCCCTGATTAATTTATTAAAATACGATATTGTATCGTAACTCAGATCAGATGAAGGAAAACTGTACCTTTTTTAACATTGAAATTGATACAAAAAATTGTTTTATCTTTAGCACAAAGTTTATTCATTTCTCGACAATCACTCAAAGTCAGTGTTTTATATGCTTAGCGCATAAAGTAAAATTTCGAGATTAGGAATTCCTAATTTTCAAGCTTATATTCATAAGTAGGTCTGCAATTTTTCTTAAATTTAAAAAAAAATTAAATGATCGAGTTCATTTATAAATTATAACTAAGTAATACCAAATAGCCGTTTATAGTAGAATTCAGGAGAGATGTTTTATGACTTATTGATGTGGAATGTGTGGTTCAAATTTTTTAGAGAGTATGTCGACAGTTGTTTTGGCCACGATTTCTCCCAGTTGTGTCAAGTTTTGACGTTACAAGACAATGTTTAGGTCGCGAGTATATTAATGTTCTTTCTTTGAGAAAAGCTTTAAATCATAATTTCTTGTGATTTTATTTCTTTTGAGTATACATATCTAAATTCCGTGTTGTAGATTTTTAAATATTCGTTGTTTTCTTAAATGAGTTCAATTTTAAGCTTACAGCGAGTGTTTTCCAATCCCAGAATGAGCATGAAGTAAAATTTTGAGTTTAGAAAAGCCTAAAAATTTCGTTTGGTCGCGTAGCGCGAAGCGCGGAGCGACCAAGCCAAATTTTGAGGCTTTTCTAAACTAGAAATATTACTTCATGCGCCACGCGTACAAGACACTGATTTCAAGCTAAGTTCACTCGTTCACAATGTTTCAGTGATTTCAGTGTTTAATACGCGTGGCGCATAAAGTAAAATTTCGAGTTTTGAAAAGCCTGAAAATTTGGTTTGGCCGCTCCGCGTTTCGCGCTGCGCGACCAAACCAAATTTTTAGGCTTTTCTAAACTCGAAATTTTACTTCATGCTTAGTCTGGGAATGAAAAACCCTAGTTGTAAGCTTCAAATTGAACTCTTTAGAAAAAAGCGTAGGCATATGATAGTCACATTTCACTTTTTATTTATTTTTAAACGTTACATATGATTTTGTGTTATTCGCGTTCTCTCGGTCGAGATCGCTTTGGATTCTGTTTTTTGACTGATGTTTACAAGCGATTGACGCCATTTCTTTTGTAATTTTAATTTTGTGCTAGTAAAGAAGACGCTGCTTGAAGCGATTTGTGAGGATTTTTTGGAACGATTGCCGCTTTTCTGCACGTCATTCTCAGCGAATATCACCAGAGAGGCCGCCCATCATCTAAGGACTTACCTCAAACTTTAATTTGAAACCGTTAATCTTCATTGAGGTTATTGTGATTGGCTATGTTCGGTGCGACATCTTACTGTGAAGCATCAGGTGAGTGAAGACTGTTTCATCAGGTTAGTAAAGACTGTTACATCATGTCAGTAAAGACTGTTTCGTAAGAATTTATCGCCCGGCTTCGTTTGAAGAAATAACGGTGCAATTCCCACGGAGCAGAGCACCCTAGTTAAAATAGGAACTGCCGTGAGACGTTGCCATTTCAACTTATATCAAATGGGTGGAGGGTTTTGTCACGACGAGCATTTATTTTGAATTTAAAGAGTATTTGATTTTGCGGTTGTTGCCCTATTTGATTGAACATATCATTAAAGATGATGTTTATTTGTGCAGTGCAATTAAGATAAGAGATTATTCGTTTATTCGGCGCGCTATTTCGGTAATGTTTGCGTTCTTAAACAATCTTGAACAAGTACATTTCTTGTTTCTGTCCTGGTATCGACAGTTTGGGGTTGATGTTGGCGGAGAAGTTTCGTACGGTGGCTGTAGCGATTTTCGGTTTATTCCAGGTCGTACGAATACATGGGATGCATTCTGTAGGTCCTTGAATATGAATGGTTTGGTGCTGTTGTGTTTTGCGGCTGTGCATGGCTGGGTGTTTTGCATCGTTCTTTTTAGCTGTGTTGCATACGTTTCTGGGTCTATCCTTGGTGTAGTACAGCTGGATGCCAGTAATTCTCCAGGTAGGCGAAGTGTTTGTCCGTATACTAATTCTGCTGTGGTTGCTCTCATGTCCTCTTTCCAGGCGGTTCGTATTCCTAGTAATACAATGGGTCCATGCTTGGTCGCTGTGACACATGATTGCTGCTTTGAGTTGTCTGTGAAATCGCTCCACGAGTCCGTTGGCTTGTGGATGGTACGCTGTCGTCCTTATCCTTTTGAAACCAATCAGCTCCTCTAGTTTTTTAAACAGATGAGACTCGAATTGTCGTCCTTGGTCTGTCGTTACTCGGAGTGGTGTTCCGAATCTTGCTATCCAATTGGTGATGAATATTTTGGCCACGTTGTCTGCCTCTATGTTTGTCATCGGTATTGCTTCTGGCCACCGGGTGTATCGATTTATACATGTCAGGATGTATTTCCTCCCGTGTGATTCCGGTAGTGGTCCTACGATGTCGAGGTGTACGTGGTCGAACTTCTTTTCTGGCTGCGGGAATTGTCCTGGTTCGGGTGCATTGTGTCGTGAAACCTTTGCTGGCATGCCATGCATTGCCGGCTCCACTGTTTGCAATCTTTCTTTAGGGATGGCCATACGAATCTCTCTGCTACGAGTTTGGATGTGGCTTGGCCTCCGGGATGTGAAAGTTGATGTAGGCTGTTGAATGTTTGTTGCCGGATTTTGTTGGTGATGAACGGTCGGGCTGTGCCGAGTGAAATGTCGCAATAAACATCTGCCTTATATTCGTTGAAGTAGATTTTCTTCAACTGTAGGCTCGTGCTATCGGGCTGTTGTAGTATCCCTGCTAGTTCCGTATCGGTTGCTTGGTCGGTCGCTAGCTCTGCGAAGTTTATCCCGTTGGATATCCCTTCTATCCTACTTAATGTGTCTGCGACTATGTTGTCCTTGTTTTTAACGTGTTGTATGTTTGTTGAAAATTGTCCGATGTAGTCCAGGTATCGAAATTGTCGTGGTGAACTTTTTTCGGGGTTTTGAGCGAAAGCAAATATTATCGGCTTGTAATCTGTGTAGATTGTGAAAGTTTGGCCTTCCAGCATATGCTGGTACTTTTTTATTGTTGCGTAAATGGCTAGTAACTCTCTATCGTAAGCTGCATATTTTTGCTCTGCGGATGTTAATTTTCTCGACATAAATGCTAACGGCTTCCATTCTCCGTTCTGCTGTTGCTGTATCACGCCTCCTATTGCTGTGTCAGACGCATCTGTGGTTACGGCTAGGACTGCATCGGGTTTGGGGTGTACTAGCAAAGCTGCTGTTGCGGTTCGCTGTTTACATTCGGCAAATGCTTTTTTGGCTTCATCCGTCCATAGGATTGGTTGATTTCCTTTTTTCTTCCCTTTCAGTAGGTCATTCAAGGATGATTGCACTTTTGCTGCTTCGGGTACGAATCTTCGGTAGTAGTTTATCATTCCAAGTGCTTGCCGTAGTTTTTTCGCTGTTTGTGGCAGGGGAAATTCTTGGATTGCTTTCACCTTGTCATCCAGGGGCTTGGTTCCCTCTCCGGATACGCTGTATCCCAGGAAAGAAATTTCCTTGACTCCGAATGTGCTTTTGGCTGGGTTGATTACTATGCCGTTCTCATTCAGTCGTTGGAATATCTGCCTAAGGTGTTGGTCATGTTCTTTCTCTGATGTGGATGCTACTAAGATGTCATCGATGTATACATAACAGAAATTTAGGTCTCTCAGTATACTATCCATGAACCTTTGGAACGTCTGTGCAGCATTGCGTAGTCCGAATGTCATGTATGGAAATTCGAATAATCCGAACGGATTGCGGTTTTTGGTATGTCCTCTTTGGCTACTGGTATTTGGTGGTATGCTCGTACCAGATCTATTGTTGACAATACCTTTTTTCCGTACAGTTGCTGGGAGAAATCCTCGATGTGGGGGACCGGATATTTGTCTGGGATTGTTCTAGCGTTGAGAGCTCTGTAATCTCCACATGGTCTCCATTCATCGTTTTTCTTTTTGGGGACTAAATGCAATGGTGATGACCATGCGCTTTTTGAAGGTCGTGCGATTCCCATTTCACACATTGTTTTGAATTCCTTTTTTGCTATTAATAGTTTTTCCGTGGCTAGTCGTCTAGGCTTGCATGCCACTGGCGGTCCATTCGTGGTTTGGATGTGATGCTCCGTGCCATGTTGTGTGGGCCTTGGTAAGCCTGCCGGCTTGCAAATCCCGGGAAATTCTCGCAAGATTCGGTGATACCTTTGGTTGTCGTCTACCGTGGTTATCCTTGTTGTCTCCTCCTTTTTTACTGAGCCCGGGGCCGTGATGTTTGTCCTAGCGTCGCGTAACTTTCGGTTTTTCACATCGGGTAGTAGTTCGTAGTGCGCTAAAAAATCTACCCCTATTATAGCTCTCTCCAGGAAAAGTTTAGACGGAGTTTTAGGTTCAACTCCATGTTGATCGTCCCGTATGTATTGATGGTAGGTCCGTTTGCTGCATGGAGTTTGTAAGTAGATTTTTTGTAGGGTTGTGTTGTCAGTCGCCGTGGATATACACATACGTCTGCTCCGGTATCAATCAGGAACTGCACCTTTGTTTGCTGATCAGTAATGTATAAACGGCGGGATTCGTTTGGCAGTACGTCAGTCGCCGCTACTGACTGCCTAAGTCGTTTCCCTGTTTCGACTTCTTGCATGGGGGCTTACAGTTTCGCGCTTTGTCTCCGAACTTGAAATGAAACCAGCACGTGTCATACGTACGGTCCTGTGACCTGTTCTGGCTTTGACCTCTGCTGTTGCTAGAACGGTTTCTGCTGCGAGACCGGTGCTGATTCATTCTTTTCTCTCTTTCTTGCAGTTGGGTTTTCAGTTGACCGATTTCCTGCACCAGAGATTTCAGAAGATCGCTGTCTTGTGTTGCCATTTCGTTAACGGTAAGTGTTGTGGTGTTGCTGATGGCATCTGCAAGCTCGGCTACTTCTTCCAGAGAGGATTTGGTTTGCGTTGTCAATATGGCCTGAATGTTGTTTGGTAGTCGTCCCATCCACAAAGAACGTAGGAGTGATTCTGGGACTGCTGTTCCTGCCAGATGCTGCAGGTGTCGTAAGAATTGCGATGGTTTTCTGTCTCCCAATTCTTCGTGTTCCAACAATTGCCTTGTTCTGTGCTCCTGGCTTACGCTGAGCCTTCTGATCAACTCCGTTTTTAATTTTTCGTATTTTCCGACGGCTGGCGGGTTGGTCAGGACGTCTCTTATTCCTTTCGCGTATCTCGCCTCTAGGTGTCCTGCGACGTAACCATACTTCGTTTCATCTGTTGTTATTTTCGCTATGTCGAATTGGCTTTCCACTTGTGCGAACCATACCTCCGGATCGTCTGCCCAAAATGGAGGGATGCGAACTTGTATCCTGTTTATTTCTTCGTTGTCCGTCATTCTGATATCTCTCTCTTTTTCGTGAAATCACGTCGGTGTCACCACTTTGGGGTTGGTGTTGGCGGAGAAGTTTTCTCCGACCACTTTGATACGAGAGTAAAGAAAGATGTATTCGACGTGGTGGTATTTATTTACAGTATTTACAAGCAGATATTTATTGAATATCATGAGTATGAGTGATTCTACGACGATAAGCGGCTCTGACGTGGTATCGTCGTAGGTCGTAGGACGGTATGCTGAAGGGGTCCACTCCTTGGTATCGCGGCGGACTATCCTGTAGTGCAGTCACTCAGAATGTCTTCTCCGGGGTTTTCGGCAGGGGAGTGACTGGGTGACTGCAGGCGTTCTGGAGCTTGGCTTCGTCCAGAAATGTGGTCCTGGTGCATCCGTACTTCGGGCACGGTCGTCTTTCCTGCGGTCGCGTTGTCTTGGTCGGCGGCAGCGGTGATATCGGCCTGGGTAACGACGGCTGTTGCTGCGCTTTCCTCCGTAGATTTCTTACGTGGCGTCTCTCGCGCTTCGGTGTGAGTTCGTGTCCACGGTTTTCCATGTAACTGGTTTGATGGATTAGCGGCTATGGGTGAACTCGCTATTCCTCTGAGTCTCTAACGGCTATGGGTGAACTCGTTAGTCTAGCTAGTTACCACGGCTATGGGTGAACTCGTGGTAGGTGAGCTGTTAGACTGACTATTATCGCTTGCGCTAGCGTCTTTATACTTGCGTCTCCACCCTTGTAGTTGGATCGCGCGGTGGGGTTGTTTTCGTGTACGTGCGCTGTAGTAGGAGTGTATGCGGGTCGTCTCGCGTACTTACGTACTCTAGTGAGTCACCCTACTCACGATGCTGTTTCGCGCGTCGGGGCTCTGCACGGGTGTGCTAAACCCCACAGACAGCAATGGCCATTGTTTATCTTTAATCAAGACGTGTTTATTTTCTTTGATCGAGTTCATTTATAAATTATAACTAAGTAATGCCAAATAACCGTTTATAGTGTAATTTCGGAGAGATGTTTTATGACTTATTGATGTGGAATGTGTCGTTCAAATATTTTAGAGAGTATCTTTAATTAATTTCTCACTTAACTTGTGGTGAAACATTTTTGAATCTAATACTAGATGATTTAAATTAAATATAAATTTAAACACTTGGTTTGTTTCACTTATTGTGAAACAAAACAAGTGTTTAAATTTAAATTTAATTTAAATCATCCAGTTTTAGAGAGTATGTCGACAGTTGTTTCTGCAACGATTTTTCTTAACTGTGGCAAATTTTGACGTAACATGACAATGTTTAGGTCGCGAGTATAATAATGTTCTTTCTTTAAGAAAAGCTTTAAATCATAATTTCTTGTGATTCTTCTTCTTTTGAGTAAACATATCCCAATTACGTGTTGTAGATTTTTAAATATTCGTTGTTTTCTTAAAAGAGTTCAATTTTAGGCTTACAGTGAGTGTTTTCCACTCCCAGACTAAGCATGATGTAAAATTTCGAGTTTAGAAAATCCTGAAAATTTGGTTTGGTCGCGTAGCGCGAACCGCGGAGCGACTAAACCAAATTTTCAGGCTTTTCTAAACTCGAAATTTTACTTCATGCTTAGTCTGGGAGTGGAAAACACTAGTTGTAAGCTTCAAATTGAACTTATTAAAAAAAGCGTCGTCATATGACAGTCACATTTCACTTTTCATTTATTTTTAAACGTTACATATGATTTTGGATTGTTTGCGTTCTCTCGGTCGAGATTGCTTTAGATGTTGTTTTTTGACAATGATGTTTACAAGCGATTGACGCCATTTTTTTAGTAATTTTAATTTTGTGCTAGTAAAGAAGACGCTGCTTGAAACGAATTGTGAGTATTTTTGGAACGATTGACGCATTTCTGCACGTCATTCTCAGCGAATATCACCAGAGAGGCCGCCCATCATCTAAGGACTTACCTCAAACTTTAATTTGAAGCCGATAATCTTCAGTGAAGTTATTGTGATTGGCCATGTTCGGTGCGACATCCTGCTGTGAAGCATCAGGTTAGTGAAGACTGTTTCATCAGGTTAGTAAAGACTGTTTCATCATGTCAGTAAAGACTGTTTCGTAAGAGTTTATCCACCGGCTCCGTTTGAAGAAATTACGGTGCGAACGGAAAAGCGCGGAGGTGACGCGTGCAGTTGTCAATTCTTCCGGAGCAGAGCACCCTTGTTAAAATAGGAACTGCCGTAAGATGTTGCCATTTGAACTTATATCAAATGGGTGGAGGTTTTTATCACGACGAGCAATTATTTTGAATTTAAAGAGTAATTGATTCTGCGGTTGTTGCCGTATTTGATTGAACTTGTTATTGAAGTTGAAGTTTATTTGTGCAGTGCAGTTAAGATAAAAGATTATTAGATTGTTCAGTGCGTTATTTTGGTAACTTTTGCGTTCTTAAACAATCTTGAATAAGTACATTTCTTGTTTCGGTCCTGGTACAGACAGCAATGGCCATTGTTTATCTTTACTCAAGTAGTGTTATTTTCTTTGATCGAGTTCATTTATTAATTATAACTAAGTAATACCAAATAGCCGTTTTTAGTAGAATTCAGGAGAGATGTTTTATGACTTATTGATGTGGAATGTGTGGTTCAAACTTTTTAGAGAGTATGTCGACAGTTGTTTCTGTAACGATTTATCCCACTTGTGTCAAGTTTTGACGTTACATGACAATGTTTAGGTCGCGAGTATATTAATGATCTTTCTTTGAGAAAAGCTTTAAATCATAATTTCTTGTGATTTTACTTCTATTGAGTATACATATCTCAATTACGTATTGTAGATTTTTAAATATTCGTTGTTTTCTTAAATGAGTTCAATTTTAAGCTTACAGCGAGTGTTTTCCAATCCCAGACTGAGCATGAAGTAAAATTTTGAGTTTTGAAAAGCCTAAAAATTTGGTTTGGTCGCGTAGCGCGAAGCGCGGAGCGACCAAGCCAAATTTTGAGGCTTTTCTAAACTAGAAATTTTACTTCATGCGCCACGCGTACAAGACACTGATTTCAAGCTAAGTTCACTCGTTCACAATATTTCAGTGCTTTTAGTGTTTAATACGCGTGGCACATAATGTAAAATTTCGAGTTTAGAAAAGCCTAAAAATTTGGTTTGGCCGCTCCGCGCTTCGCGCTGCGCGACCAAACCAAATTTTCAGGCTTATCTAAACTCGAAATTTTACTTCATGCTTAGTTTGGGAGTGAAAAACTCTAGTTGTAAGCTTCAAATTGAACTCTTTAAAAAAAAAGCGTAGGCATATGACAGTCACATTTCAATTTTTATTTATTTTTAAACGTTACATATGATTTTGTGTTATTCGCGTTCTCTCGGTCGAGATTGCTTTGGATTTTGTTTTTTGACTGATGTTTAGAAGCGATTGACGCCATTTCTTTTGTAATTTTAATTTTGTGCTAGTAAAGAAGATGCTGCTTAAAGCGATTTGTGAGGATTTTTTGGAACGATTGCCGCATTTCTGCACGTCATTCTCAGCGAATATCACCAGAGAGGCCGCCCATCATCTAAAGACATACCTCAAACTTTAATTTGAAGCCGTTAATCTTCATTGAGGTTATTGTGATTGGCTATGTTCGGTGCGACATCTTACTGTGAAGCATCAGGTGAGTGAAGACTGTTTCATCAGGTTAGTAAAGACTGTTACATCATGTCAGTAAAAACTGTTTCGTTAGAGTTTATCTCCCGACTTCGTTTGAAGAAATAACGGTGCAATTCCCACGGAGCAGAGCACCCTAGTTAAAATAGGAACTGCCGTGAGACGTTGCCATTTCAACTTATATCAAATGGGTGGAGGGTTTTGTCACGACGAGCATTTATTTTGAATTTAAAGAGTATTTGATTTTGCGGTTGTTGCCGTATTTGATTGAACATATCATTAAAGATGATGTTTATTTGTGCAGTGCAATTAAGATAAGAGATTATTCGTTTATTCGGCGCACTATTTCGGTAATGTTTTCACTTATTGTGAAACAAAACAAGTGTCTAAATTTAAATTTAATTTAAATCATACAGTTTTAGAGAGTTGTTTCTGCAACGATATTTCTTAACTGTGTCAAATTTTGACGTAACATGACAATGTTTAGGTCGCGAGTATAATAATGTAAATCACGTTGCTCGGAGATTTTCCGATTTTTGTGCCATGCGTAATAGTATTCCCGCTATTGAATGTTCGTTAAAAAAATAATGTTTGCAATAAAATGGAAAAAAAATAAGCACACGAAAGTACGAATACGCACCGATAAGCTAAAATTGGCAAAATAGCAAAATATTAAAAATATGCAAAAAAAAGCTAAATAAGCAAAATAAGCTAAAATATGCAAAAAAGCAAACTGAGCAAAATAAAAGTAGTGTCGAACGAGGCTCAGTCAACTTAACCCCCCAAAGTTTTATTTTTTTGAAAAAAACTATTGCGCAAGACGGGCCTTAGCTAGCGCCAGCTAGCGCCACAAAAGTTAGAGCTAGCGCCATTACGACAAGAAAGTTACGGGGGTTTGACCTTTCGGGGGGCTAGGTTGATGCTAGCCCCCCGAGTTTGGATTTTTTAAGTTTTTGTACACTATTCGGATTCCTCAGAGCTAGCGCCACCCATTTAAAAGCTAACGCTACCCCCACAACCCTAAAAAATGATAAAACATTTTTAACCCCAGCCCCCCGAAATGAGAATTTTTTAATCAAATTAGGTGAAAAAGCTGGCTTAGAGCTAGCGCCAGCAGAATATAAAAAAAATTCTCTCAAAAAAATCAGGTAAAATAATATTCACATCCAAATTTTGATACGAGAGCTCTCACATCCTGTGTGCGTATTACCATTTACTTGCTGAATTTCAATACAAAATTATGTCTGGCATTTAAAATACTGCTTCCAAAAATATATCGGCCTTCTAACTACCTTATTTATGTTCATAGACATCAGCTATTAGAAATATGATGCATGGAAGACAGTAGAGTAACTAAAAATTGTGTTTTCACTCCTTACTAATTTAAATCGTCATAACTCGGAAACTAATGGTACGATTTTAATTTTTCTTTCGTCGTTGGAACACCTAAAATAATGTTTATTAACACTGCTAACGAGAGAGCTAGCGCCAGCAAGACAGTGGCGTACCTGACGATTGATTTTTTACTGCTTGCTAATTCAAGTCGTTATAACTCGAAAACTAACAGTACGATTTCAATTTTTTTTTCGTCGATTGAATCAATAAAGCAATGTTTATAACCACTGCTAACAAGAAAGCTAGCGCCAGCAAGACAGTGGCGTTTCTGACGATTGATTTTTTACTCCTTGATAATTTAGGTCGTTATAACTCGGAAACTAACGATACGATTTCAATTTTTTTTTCGTTGATTGAATCACTGAAGCAATGTTTATAACCACTGCTTAAAAGAAAACTGGCGCCTGTAAGACAGTGGCGTACCTGACGATTGATTTTTTACTCCTTGATAATTTAAGTCGTTATAACTCGGAAACTAACTGTACGAATTCATTTTTTTTTTCGTTGATTGAATCACTAAAGTAATGTTTATAATCACTGCTAACAAGAAAGCTAGCGCCAGTAAGACAGTGGCGTACCTGACGATTGATTTTTTACTCCTTGATAATTTAAGTCGTTATAACTCTGAAACTAACTGTACGATTTCAATTTCTTTTTCGTCGATTGAATCACTGAAAAATGTTTATAACCACTGCTAACTAGAAAGCTAGCATCAGTAAGACAGTGGCGTACCTGACGATTGATTTTTTACTCCTTGATAATTTAAGTCGTTATAACTCTGAAACTAACTGTACGATTTCAATTTCTTTTTCGTCGATTGAATCACTGAAAAAATGTTTATAACCACTGCTAACTAGAAAGCTAGCGTCAGTAAGACAGTGGCGTACCCGACGATTGATTTTTTACTCCTTGATAATAAAAAATAAATAATCATTCCAATATTCTTGAAAATGTAATCAGAGATTTTAACAGAAGAACAAATTTATGTATTGAGAGGGAAGGGAATCACATCGAGTAATTGTTATTTAATTAATAATATCCTTGTTAATTTCAAATAAATTAATGTTTTGTTGATTAAAACCAGGGGCCCTATTCACAGCACCGATGCAATTTTCTATCGGTGACTTTTTTCATCAAAATGACGTCATTTGACTCTATACGGTTCGGTCAATTCTTCCCAAAATGACGTCACTTCAGTGAGAAAAGTCAACGATGGAAAATTGCATCGGTGCTGTGAATAGGGCCCCATATGTCATTTGTTTTGTCTTTTGTGTATGTCTAAGATCAAGCACCAACTTTTATAAAGAATAAAATTTTCTGAGAAATCAATACTAAAAAAGTTTCCCCTATGTTGCATACTTACGTGGACAAGTTGTATATAATGGAATATATTTTAATAATTTTTTTTCATCGAAAAATGTTTGGCATTAGGATTAATTTGCCAAACAGTTTTCATTTTTAGAGGGGGGGTGGCTGGCAGGGTTCTGAGCCCTGTGGCCCCCGGGATGAGAAGTGGTCGCCATATATGCTGCCGTTGATCAATTAATTAATTTCAGTTATTGTGCTAACTTATTAATTTGTGATTTCAAATTATTTCACCAATTGTAAAATTTATTAGACATGAACATACAGGGAGTCCAAAAATATTTTTAATTCAGCAATGATAAATAATATTTAAAATTATTCTAGCAAATCTGAAATGGAAATAAATATATAGAATATATTTTAATTTTTGTATTCATTGAAAAATGTTTGGCATTAGGATTAGAAATTTCGCGCGAAATTTCTAATCCTAATGCCAAACATTTTTCATTTTCAGAGAGGGGCGGCTGGCAGGGTTCTGAGAGGGTTCTGAGCCCCGTGGCCCCCGGGATAAGGAGTGGTCGGCACATATGCTGCCGTTGATCAATTAATTAATTTCAGTTATTGTGCTAACTTATTAATTTGTGATTTCAAATTATTTCACCAATTGTAAAATTTATTAGACATGAACATACAGGGAGTCCAAAAATATTTTTAATTCAGCTATGATAAATAAGATTTAAAATTATTCTAGCAAATCTGAAATGGAAATAGATATATAGAATATATTTAAATTTTTTTATTCATCGAAAAATGTTTGGCATTAGGATTAGAAATTTCGCGCGAAATTTCTAATCCTAATGCCAAACATTTTTCATTTTCAGAGAGGGGCGGCTGGCAGGGTTCTGAGCCCCGTGGCCCCCGGGATGAGGAGTGGTCGGCACATATGCTGCCGTTGATCAATTAATTAATTTCAGTTATTGTGCTAACTCATTAATTTGTTATTTCAAATTATTTCACCAATTGTAAAATTTATTAGACATGAACATACAGGGAGTCCAAAAATATTTTTAGTTCAGCTATGATAAATAAGATTTAAAATTATTCTAGCAAATCTGAAATGGAAATAGATATATAGAATATATTTAAATTTTTTTATTCATCGAAAAATGTTTGGCATTAGGATTAGAAATTTCGCGCGAAATTTCTAATCCTAATGCCAAACATTTTTCATTTTCAGAGAGGGGCGGCTGGCAGGGTTCTGAGCCCCGTGGCTCCCGGGATAAGGAGTGGTCGGCACATATGCTGCCGTTGATCAATTAATTAATTTCAGTTATTGTGCTAACTCATTAATTTGTTATTTCAAATTATTTCACCAATTGTAAAGTTTATTAGACATGAACATACAGGGAGTCGAAAAATATTTTTAATTCAGCTATGATAAATAAAATTTAAAATTATTCTAGCAAATCTGAAATGGAAATAGATATATAGAATATATTTAAATTTTTTTATTCATCGAAAAATGTTTGGCATTAGGATTAGAAATTTCGCGCGAAATTTCTAATCCTAATGCCAAACATTTTTCATTTTCAGAGAGGGGCGGCTGGCAGGGTTCTGAGCCCCGTGGCCCCCGGGATGAGGAGTAGTCGGCACATATGCTGCTGTTGATCAATTAATTAATTTCAGTTTTTGTGCTAACTTATTAATTTGTGATTTCAAATTATTTCACCAATTGTAAAGTTTATTAGACATGAACATACAGTCCAAAAGTATTGTTTGCTCAGCTGTGATAAATGAGAAATAGGATTTAAAATTATACTAGCAAATTTGTAGTGACAATATATATGTGGAATATATTTTAATTTTTTTTTATTCATCGAAAAATGTTTGGCATAAGGATTAGAAATTGCGGGCTCTAGCTTGGTACATCGTATATGGTGTCATGCTACCCTCGATCTTAAGAAAGGGGAGGGCCCGCCAGAGATACTGGGTTGAAGACCCGAGTTAAGATGTGGGTAAATTGCATATAAATATATCTTGGAATTATTTCGGCAATTTTAAATGTTTTTTAGAGATGACTTTTTTTATACACAGAAAAATGCTTGGCATAATGATTTATAATTTCGCATAGTTCCAATTTGCGCACCCTAATGGTAAAGTTGTAAATTAATGATCAGAAGGAATTGTGCTTTATAAATCGAATCAATATGTTTGGTGCCCGCCTGCTTAACAAAAATTGTGTAGACCTTGTTCTGTGCTTAAGTCCAAATTTTATTTGATTATATTTTTAGATCTGATGGGTACAGGTGGGCTTGCTACAATAAAATTTCAAAAAGGAAGCAAAAGAGAATAAGTTGTAATTTTCGAATTGATCTAAGAAAAGGAACCTTTTTTGAAAAAAGTCATCTAAGTATATTTCAAATACTTGCTTTTGTTAATTTATGGGTGGGAAATGTACCCTTAACAGTTATTGGTGAAGAACTAGATATATCGTACAGAACAGTTGTTGATTGGGCATCATTTTGTCGTGAAGTCGTAATGGATAGTGCCATTTATAAGTCTGAGAAGATTGGTGGACCGGGAAAAATAGTAGAAATTGATGAATCGAAATTCGGTCGTCGGAAGTACCACCGTGGTCATCATGTGGAGGGGCAATGAGTCTTTGGCGGATACGAACGGGGCACCGGAAAGGTGTTCATGGTTCCAGTCGAGGACAGGGGGGCAGACACACTCCTTCCAATAATCAAACAATGGGTATTACCCGGAACCACCGTCATCAGCGATTATTGGAAGGCGTATGACTGTCTCCAGAGAAATGGATTTGAACACCTCAAGGTAATTTAAAATATATATATTTTAAATATTGTATATATATAAAACGAAATGTAATTTTTAGGTGAACCACTCCATCAATTTTAAAGATCCAGAGACCGGCGCACATACCAACGGCATTGAGTCTTCCTGGAGAGCTGCGAAAGCCATTGTGTCGGCTGGTGGACGCAAAAAGACCAGCATTCCAGGAAACCTTGCCAGGTATATGTTTTACAAGCGGTGCGCAGAAAGGTCTCTGGATCGTAAAGCAGAATTCTTTAAAATTGTTGGAGAGCTGTATGATCCGACCAAAGACGAAGCCCAGAGAACCACGGATGGTGAAGGTAATTTTACTGACGACGACGATGTTTTTGTTTAATTTCTACTGTTTTTTCATGTTCATCAATCTTCTTAAACTTATAATTTAAGCAATCCAATATGTCTTTCATACAAAATGATACCCAATCAACAAACCTTTTGTATGATAGTTTTCACTTTTCACTAATAACTGTTAAGGATACATAAATTTACAAAAGCGAGTAATTGAACAAATCTGAAATGACTTTCTTCATAAAATGTTTCTAATTGCAGGATAATTCGAATATTATAATTTATTCTCTTTTTGCTCGTTATCACAATTTAATTTTAAGTAGCCTCTGCATTATTTTACAAATATAATTCTTTTTATGAATTAGGTCAAAACATTATAATTGTTTTATAAGTTCAACTTTCTGTACGGATATTGATTTTGTAACAAGGTCTATCCAATAAATACGTATAAAATAATTATAGAGACTAATGCAGGAGGTTGAGGGACTAGACAGTGAGCTTCCCCCTTCAATAACAACCCCAGCTAGCCTCAACCAAATGGGGTGCGCCTCACGAGTCCTAACTTATTATCTAATTATCTACAGACAGTTGTTCAGACCTCATTCTTAGTGTCTCATATAAATGGATATCTCTCTGACCAATAAGCAGCGTATCAATATCAAATTTCTCTGCTAAGCTTGGCAAGAGCGGATGGGAAATTCATGAAGCATTGTTGACAGTGTACGAAGAAGATGCCTTGAAGGAACCAACGGTTCATAACTAGCTAAAGCAGTTTCGAGAGGGACAAGAAAGACTTCAAGCACCAGGTTCTTCATCTTCTGATGAAAATGTGGATCATATTCGATCATGTGTCTTCAGAAATCATCAATAGACAGTTAGAATGGTATCAGTTGAACTAAATTTGAGTGAGATGCGCACAGCTCCATCACCGTCACTGATCACCCGCCACATTCACCAGATTTGTGCAAAATGTTGCTTTGGGGCTCCATTTGGGGGACATGGATTCCATAAAAACATCGACGACGAGGCTGCTGAAGAGCCTTAAAGTAGAGGACTTTGAAGGATGTTTATAACAATGGAAACGGCGTTGAGCCTAGTGCGTTTTATCAGAGGGGGAGTACTTTAAGGGAGACTATTGTATCGATGATCAAATGTAAAATAAAAAGTTTATGAATTTTTTAATAATTTTGGGACAAACCTCGTATATTGATTAATTTTGATGTAGGATATTATAAATAATTAAATTGTACTATTAGTGAAATTTCTTGTTTGTTGATTTTCTAGGCAATTTTAAATCTTGCCTAAATATAGACATGTTTATTGTGTGGTGCAACTGTGACGTTTTGTATATATTGATTTATTGTAGGACATTATAAAAAATCAAATTGTATCATTAGTGAATTTTCTTGCTTGTTGATTTTCTAGGCAATTTTAAATCCTGCCTAAATCTAGACATGTTTATTGTGTGGTGCAACTATGAAGTTTTGTATATATTGATTTATTGTAGGACATTATAAAATATTAAATTGTACTATTAGTGAATTTTATAGTTTATTGATTTTCTAGGCAATTTTATATTCTGCCTAAATCTACACATGTTTATTGTGTGGTGTAATTGTCACGTTCTATGTGTGTTTTATTAATAAAAAATATTTTCAACAACTATTAAATACATAACTGGATGGTCAGAATTCAAATTCTAATTTAATCGACTCAAATTCAATTTTAACAAAATTTCTCTGAGATATATATCTAAAACAGTCAAATTATTTTAGTCTTAGAAGAATGCTTTCTTTATAAATAAAATAAATTGATCAATTTAAATTAATTCAATGAATAATTAATACACATACCTATGAAAAGTGGATGGATTTAATCGAATGTATTGTCGGCTGCGAATCGACAGTAGATAGACGACTGTTTGTAGACACTCGTTAGTTATTTCTTAGTAACGATAATAACCGTTATTGAAAAGTAACTGTTTATCTCATCTCTACTGTAGATAGATGTTGACTAAAACTTGTATACATCCGGGCATCAAGGACACACACCCAATAATTTGTATTAAATTTCCTCATTGATTATAGTAAATACAATATCATCAATAGATTAAATGCAACGGCAATGTTTTGCTGCATTATGTGCCAACACAGATTACTTACTTACATCGAAAGGGAGAAGTTCTTCAAATGTATTCTTACATAATCCTTTCAACCTAACCCATAATTATGTGGAATTAATTTATCCTATCACTAACCATTCTACTAATCTAACCTTTAAAAAGAGACTTACATAATTTATTATCACAAACCTTTCTGCTAATTTATTAAACCATTCTACTAATGTAATGTTTAAAAATTAACGTTTAGTGTTTATGAATCTACTATCAAAATGTATGTATACTGTATTATTTTAACGCAGTGACGTCGGATTTTCTGAATCAGCTGTTGCAACATAAAGTAATTAATCATTAATTCTCGTATACAATTCAAATAGATTTTTTTTATGAACGGTATAATTTTCTTGAACGTTAAACACCAAACTATAATTACTAAACGCACTAAACAATAAACGTCTTATAAACCCGGCATAACAAACACGAGAAATTAGATTGTTGCTCCAATTTCATATTTAATAATTGTTTTTAAATTTATAACGCTGTCAACTAATCTAACAAAAACGAAAAATGAAATCAATGTTCCCATCACATATTCTTTTTTTTTTTTTAATTTATAGTGAGCGTTGGTACTTTACTCCTGGAAATGACACCAGGGTGCGCCTATCTCTTGTTCTGGGCAATTGTGAACCAGTTATCACATTCCATTATAGTATTATTGGTATCATTATGTTATATCTATGAATCAACAAAAGAAGTAATTGTCAACAACTTAACCTGCCAAAAATCGTAATCTTTAAGTAGAAGTTTTAAGCAATCCGTAAGTCCTATCTTTATAAAAACACATTTAAACAATTGAGTTTTGTGAAACGAATACATATTATCACCACATTTTATTTTTTTCCGGCTAAAAAACACATTTTAAGTAAACGGATTTCCAACCTTTCGGGGCCCCAAAATGGGACTAAACGTTGTTTCCGCACTTTTTTTTCGTCATTTTCGGCCATTCCATCCGCGATTCTACAAGTATCAATATAAAAAATCAATTTTCGAGAACATCCCGTAAACTTCACATTAGCCTCTAATTTTTGTGGCGCTAGCAAGCGCTAGCTAAGGCCCGTCTAGCGCAACAGATATTTTTTAAAAAGTCGAACTTCGGGGGGCTAAGTTGACTGAGCCGTATAAATAGAGGATTGCAATAACATTCAATTACAATTCATTTATTCCTTATTTACTTACTATCAAAATATGACTCATCATAAATCAGCCAAATCTGAAAAAAATATATTGGGCTCGGTGCAATGTTGAGCAAGAATCTTGTTATTTGAAATGCATTATAATAACTACCTTATTATTATTATAGTTCTATTTTTTCTAAAATAATTAACAATGAATATGCACGCAGTTAAACCCTACATTTTTTTAAACATTCGTCAAACATATATTAACTGTGCTCGGTAAAAAAATAGTTGATTTGTAACATTAATCTACGACAACGTCATATTGGTGACGTTATTCTCACTATTCTTATAGTTTTGATATCATTGATTCGTTGATGAAGTCGCAGTTGGTTCAAATAGGTCCGATTGCTAGAAACTTTACAATTTACTTTAATAGTTTTACTGCGAGAAGTTTAATGGCATTTAACAACTGCTTTAACAACGAAAGATTTAAGACGAAATAATGATTTGAACAAGACTGATTGTTATTCGATTGCTTGTGGTTTATTAATGAGCTTAAAAAACTTTAAAAATAATTTAATAATACCGACACTGTCAAATAATAAGGAAAGCCAATATTAAAGGTATATTACACATCTTTATTTAAATTAGTGAAACATTTCGTGTTTTCTATATTAGTGAACATGCAGTATAAAAATATACTTATTCCATTAGCAGTCAGAAAGCATCAAAATAAAACACTAGTACAATAAAATATCGATTATAATTGAGAAATATTCATTTTACGAGAATAAATGCTAACGACGCGAGCCGATTTTGTTAACTATGATTGAAAAAAGAAAAGAAAACCAAACGCGAAGCCGCGCAGCGTTCACCGGCCCAGAGATAAACGCTGGCCGCATGCTGCTCGCCCCTCCAATAATTGTGCAGATGAGTGTACAACGCGTTCAACTAAGAGAAGATCCGCAAGGCGGCGGTATTTTACGGTCTTATTTTGCAAGATTTTTATTTTAACCTGACTCGGGCATAAGCTATTGCATTCTAATGAAATGTTCACATTATATTCCTTATAGTATAAACTAGTAAGATATGGGAATATTTTTTTTAATTTTGAAAAATTTAACATTATTTCTTTTATACCTCTGAAAGCAAATTGTTTAAAAAAAAAGTACTTCGATATTTTACTAGATAATTGGGCTTAATATACGCTGTCAAAATTTCAACTTTCTAGGACCTTTAGTTTTTAAATAAACCTGACATTAAATTTCAGACCTCTGTTATATTCCCCTTAATATGCTAAATATATTTTACCTATACAAGATTAACTGTTTAATTTGAATCGAATAAAACTTATAACAATTAACCATTTCTCATTAAAGTAGTTCATATTTAGTCTCACTTTTATTATTTCATCAAAAGGCAAATCATATCAATTGTGTCAACATTTAAATTAAATTAAAATGTGGGTTATAAAAGAAACCTTTCGAAATATATAGCTTGCCTCTCCACATATTTAAAATAAACAAACTGAATGACTCTCCCCTTATGCCATTAAACTCGATTCCTAATAATAATAATGATAATTTTCTCTATACATTTTAGACGAAAATAATATTTGCACATGACCACCCTATGACCCATTACATGTTTAAATGCCAGACTAAGCAAATTTCTCGAGAACAACAAACTGTTAAGACCATACCAATTCGGTTTTAGACCCGGCCTTTTAACGGAATAGGCTATACTATCTGCAATAAAGGAAATCCACTTAGCTCTAGCCAATAAAAATATAATTCTAGAAATATTCGTAGATTTTAACAGAGCGTTCGACACTATCGATCATCACTTGCTGCTAGAAAAGATGGATCACATTGGTGTTAGAGGTATACCCAATGACATTATAAGGTCATAGTTAGAAAACAGATCCCAGCAGCAGTGGAGAACGATGGCGTCTGTTCTGAGAATTAGAGTGTAGGAGTGGGTACGCCGCAAGGTTCGTGCCTATCGCCTACTCTCTTGAATATATTCGTCAATGATTTAGCTGATAACACAGCGCATTTAGCTTTCCCTTTGTTATATGCCGATGATGTTAGCGCCATTATTGTGGCAAAAACCGAATTTAAAGCTATCGCTAAAGCTCAAGAGTATCTCAATATTATAGAATCGTGGTCACATCAAAACAAACTGACTGTTAATAAATATAAAACAGTGTTCATTCAATTCTGCGGGAGAAATAAATGTATTACTTTTTTCCCACTGCTCAAAATTGGCAATAAAAGCATCAGAGATGTAAATTGTTTCAAATTTCTCAGCCTAAATATTAATAGAAAATTAACCTGAAAAATAATGTCCACTCCGCACTTTCAGTTGTAAGTAGACGTTTTTTTTTAATTAGGAATATTAAACATTTAGTCTCAAAGAGTGTCTTGAACAATTTATTACGCACTCATTCAATCAGTCCTCTTATATAGACTCTTATTTTGGGGTTTAACCTGCGATGATATTTTCATTTTACAAAAAAAAATATACCAGCAATGTGCAATAAGCATTTCAATGCCCCTTGTGGACAACTTTTTAAACATTTACAGTTGATGACCCTTCCTTCCTTATACAATTTTAATCTAATTTATATACATTTGATTCACTACATACCCTAAAATCACGTCAAGATACTCATAATCATAACGTACGCAATAAAGAAGATCTTAATCTTAATTATGTCGACAATAAATGCTATAATTAATTATTAAATAAATATTAAAAATTCAAAGATCAGCCAAATAGAAGAGTGTTTAAAAATCAACTAAAAATATTATTAACAGAAAAATGCTTTTATTCCTTATCTGAATTCTTTAGTGCCCAATGATTGTATATTCTTTTTAACATGTAAATACTATGTTTTATTGTACCAATTACCTCTAATTAATACTGTTTTTATCTAATAATTTTATTTAATAGTTGACGAACCCATAATATGTATTAATGTTCTGTGGTAGTAAATTTGATTTAATATATGTTTATACATTTGTATATATCTAACTGAAGACGATAAATGAAACGTATACATTTTTTAATTTTGAACTGAAAATCTGAATAACTTCTTTTGCATATCTCGTTTTGTTTCCAACTGCACTGATTTTTTTTTACGAAAGTTTACTAACAGATTAACTCGAATCACTCAATTTTTGTTCATTAACGTAATCCATAGGCTACCAAGTGCACATTTTTAAATCCGATTATCTTAAAAACAAATTGATATTGGCAATAAAGTTATTTAGATTTTCTTTTTGAAATGAAAAAAATGAAATTGAAAAATGCATGTATTCTGTTATATGTCTATAATATTTAATGTATACAATAAATTTGATTTTATGTATAACGATTTTTATTCAACATAATCCTTTTTCGGCTTTTTTTTACTTTATAATAAATTTACATAAATTTTCAGTTTCTTTTTTTAGGTACCGTATTTAAAAATTCCGCCTAAATATTAGTTTATAGGAATCTGTATTAAGGCGGCAAAATCTGTATTATATACGTTTACGACTGTACCCAACACAAGAGGTGGCTGTTTGCAGAAATAAAAAATGAAGATTTTCGTACATCAAAAAAGACCCTTAAGGGTCTTTTTTGATGTACGAAAATCGTCATTTTTTATTCCAGCCTTCCCAGAAAAGCTAGAGTTATGAAAAAAATCATACATAATCTTAACCCCATTTTAGGACCTGTGTGCATCGCTTATGATGCTATTATCGTTTTTCTGAAAAAAAAATCATGAAAATTACAATAATTTTTAATCACGAAATAATCTTCAAAAATTCTAACGGATTTGCAAAACCGATGCTCACCGGACCTATTTTTGCCCCCTGAACATTTCTGTAAAGTTAGATTTTCGCGAAATGGCCTGGGAGGGCTCAGATAAAAATGTTCACTCGTTTTGCAATCTTCCGCATACCGTCACGCCACCTAGTGGCTGTATAGCAGAAATGGGGTATTTTTCAGTTCAGGGTGTCTTTAATAGATGGCGATCTTACGTGACAACAATTTGCGGGATTTCTTTGAAAAAGTCATTATCTTAACGATTCTAAGCCACTGCTCGCAGATTTTTATGATCTGTTCTCGTGGCTTTTTAGATATTTTGCATTTTTTCTAATCTTTGCTTTCAAATTGCTGCTTTTACTGCAAACTTGTTACGAAATTGCCATCTTAATAGCAATTCTGAGTTGTTTTCACAACTTTTATTATTTTAATATAGAATTTTTAACGTGGTTTTTTTTTGTAGGGCCTCCAATGTTCTGGTTCAAAGGGGGAGTGTGCAGTTCTGCACTGCACTTAGGCCTCATTATGCCCATTGTGCCACCTCCCGTAGATCACCCATCCTCAGTTTAGCCAGCCCACCTTGTTTAGGTATTCTAGCATAGCTGAGGTGGGTAGATCTCTTATGTAGGCCATTGTAGGCCATCTATCACCCAATATGGATTCCCTGATTAACGATAGTGCCGGGCATTCACAAAGAAAATGCCATGCAGTCTCGTCTTCCATGCTGCAACCTCTACAAGATGGGGAGTCAACTATCCCCATCCTATAGAGGTGCCCGTTTAGTCCACAGTGACCAGTAAGGATGGCAGTTCAGCGCCTGAGATTCCCTCTAGCCAGCTGCAGGTAACGTTTCGCTGATCTCTCATTGGGATACACAAGTGTTTCCTTAGAGAGCTTGCAGCCCTCGATATCATCCCAACGCATCCTGAATTTCTCCAGGGCATTGGTTTGTAACATGTTACACAGGGAGAGAGGAGCTAACCGCACTAGCGGCTCCGGTGAGAGTAGATTCATCCCAGCCGCAGCTCATGCCAGCGCGTCAGCTCTCCCGTTACCTGTGTCTGTATCATGCCCTTTCGCCCAGCAGACTTCAATGTTGTTATGCATTGCTGCCTGTCTGAGTTTCCCGTGGCACTCTATTTCGGTCTCTGACGAAGCATAGGCTTTCTGCAGAGACAGAATCGCTTGCCTGCTATCCGTTAAGATTAGTATGGCTACATTTGTCAACTTGCGGTTTATGATGTACTCAGCCGCAAGTGTTATTCCCATCAGCTCCAGTTGCGTGATGGTTCCATGAATTCCTCTCGGAACCTTTGCTTGGATTTTTAGGGTTTTAGAGAAAACTCCAAGGCCCGATTCTTCTCTCCTTTTAGATCCATCTGTGTAGATCCCTATAGCAGACTCTCTCATCCGCTTAGTGGGTTGAACAGTAACGTTGTAGGGTGTGTTCCGTATTAGTGTTGGTACACAGCAGTCATTAACAGCCTCTAAAAGAGGTATATCTCTACAGACATTCCTCCAGAAGTGTCCTCTAACTTCCCCACAGCTGTTACTGTTCCAAATCCCACTGCACTGAAGGCGAAGTATAGTCGCCATGGCCTCCTTCTCCACGTGGATATCAAGTGGTAGAAGGCATAGCATGACTTCCATCGCCAACGTCGGAGTAACGTGCACGGCGCCTGTTACACTAAGACAGACTGTCCGCTGCACTTGCGAGAGTTGCTTCCTCGTGGTCTTCTGTTTGGTTCTGGGCCACCAAACTGAAGCTCCATAAGTCAGCATGGGCCTTATGACAACTGTGTACAACCACAGAGTCGTGCGTGGTTTCAAACCCCAGGTTTTCCCCACTGCCCGACGACATTGCCAGAAGGCCCTTATAGCTTTGTCTGTTTTGATGTCGATGTGCGCTTTCCTGCTCAGTTTCCTGTCGAGAGTGATGCCCAGGTATTTCACCTCGTCGCTGTACTGCAACATCGTATTCAATAATTTTGGTGCTTTTTTCGACACCTTCCTTTTCTTAGTGAACAGGACCATCTCCGTTTTGGCAGGGTTTACCGATAGGGAGTGATCATTGCACCACCTAGAAACTATGTTTAGAGCTCCTTGCATCTGATCGCATAGGGCGTCTTCAAACTTACCACATACTAATATGGCTAGATCATCAGCATAGGCTGTCACAAACAAGCCTTGTTGCTGAAATTCGTTTAGTAGGCTGTCCAGAACCATGTTCCATAATAGTGGTGATAAAACACTTCCCTGAGGACAGCCTCTGTCAATTTTACAGGTTATACGTTCCCTTCCCTGTTCCACTGTGACTATACGATTGGCCAGTGCATTGCCAATCCATTCAGACATTTAAGATGGTACTCCGCGCTTGCTTAGCGCGTTTCCTATCTTTGGTATGGTCGTTTTATCAAACGCACCTTCTATGTCAACAAAAACACCTAGGGTGGATTCTTTAACTTCCAATGTTCTCTCGATTCTTCTCACTACACTATACAGGGCTGAATCAGTGGACCTCCCCCGTGTGTATGCATGTTGTGTCGCCATCAGCGGCTGTCCGACTAGAGCTGATGTTCTTATGTGCCATTCACAAATCCTTTCCTGTGTTTTAAGGAGAAACGAGGAAAGTGTGATTGGTCTGTATGCCTTGGGAGCAGTATAGTCTGCTCTACCGGGCTTCGGTATGAAAACAACCCTGGCTCGTTTCCAGACCTTAGGGACATATCCCAGCGCCAAACTGGACCGAAACAGTATCATTACAAACTTAGCTAGTTCATCCCGTCCCCACTGTAGCAGGGCGGGAAAGATGCCGTCGGGTCCGGGTGTTTTAAAGGCGGAAAAGCTTGCAATTGCTCTAAGGGTGTTTTCTTCATTTATCACTTCATGAGCCAGTTCCCAGTCTTCTGGTATTGCCGAAGTGATTTCAACCACATCCCTAGATTGCGTAGATAGGGCCAACAGTGTGTGGAAATTCAAAAAGATCGACGGGTACAATTACACAATATTGAATTATAACGCTTTTGATATTTTTAATAAGATAATTGCATGTCTGTTATAACATTTAAAATATCTCTTAGAAATTCATGTAACTCTGTTGTACCAAAATTTATTAATGAGAACATATTGATATGTGTTCATAAAATATAAAAGATTACGATTTAATAGCCCAATTTCATGGAATGTAACTTTCTTAATAGGGTTGCATGAATGAATGTAGGTTTATAAAATAAAATAATTAACAATGAGTAATAACAACATTTATTAATAGTTTATATACAGGAACAAAATTTATTAATTATAATTATTTAACATTGGTGAAACAAACTTTTGACAACTAAATTTAAATAGAAATGAAAAGTGTGGCATCAATGAATTGTGGTGACCCACTGCATTTACACTATTTATCGTTATTACTTCATTCAGTGCATTTCACGTTTTCATTAGCTGTGTTTGTAATTTTTATGTAATTCAATCTTATTATGGTTTTATACAATCTCTGGGGGATTATTTTTATTTAACAATATTATCACTACTGCTAACTACTACTTCTGCCATATAGTTGTAGATATGAAACTCTTATTTTATTTTAATAATTAATAAATATATCATAAACTAAAGATTTAATAATTATTTAATTATTTATTATTAAGTTTAAAATTAAGAGCTAATTCTGCAATTTGTAAAGAATCGCATTAATAGAACATTTACTGCAGAGCTGCCACTTCAAGATGGAATTCAATGGACGGGTTGAACATCAATGAGAGGATCGATTTGACCAGTGATGAGGACATGCCATTCTTGATGGAGAGAGGTAACAGAGAAGATCCGTATGATGTTTCTGGTAGTATTTTAATTAAAGATAAAATTAGAAAGTACTGGGGTTGTAATATTTAAATCAACCGAGATTTGTCATAGGGATTATAGATGTAAAATTATTATCTCGATTATTAGATCAAAATATATTTAAATTTTGTACATTTAAATTCCTTATTATATTAGATTAATATCATGTACTTATGCGGGGTGTCCTAAATAAGCAGTCGATGCATGGGTATCTTCTAAACGGTGAAAGATAGAAAATCAGTTAAATGGGAAAAAAAATATGCAGGACAATGAGTACTATCTATGACCAGTCTAAACAAAATAGTTGAACGTTCAAAGCACACAGTGAAAAAAACGATATTTTCTTTTCATTTATAACTTGATTATTGATGATAGAAGGATAATTTTATAACATAACTTTTTTTACACCGGACGTAGATAGTACTAACTGTCCTGCAAATGTTTTCCCATTTTACTGATTCTTTATCTCTTACCGTTTAAAAGATACCCATGCATCGACTGCTTAATCAGGACACCCTGTACGTATCTAATGGACACACATAATTTTTGATTCAGAGTTGGCTATGAAAATATTGTTTTAGAATATTTAGAACATAACTGCTCATATATTGCTCAATGCTAACTCAAACAAAATATTATGCCACTTAATAATTATATACAGACTCCGCAAAAAAATGAGTTTATGTGTTTGTTTTACATTAATATACCGATCACACATGTAATACTGTCTTCAGTTAAGCACATAGTTACTTTAGATGTTCAAAATGTTGGCCGTTGGCAGTCAGACAGATAACAGAATGACAAGTAGTCGCTGCAGTTTACATCGGTCAATGTTTCAATGGAGCTTGCTGCACAAGCCGCTATAATCTTCCGGCGAAGGTCCTCCAGCACCTACAAGGCCGTAGCCACGGATTTTTCTTTTACGAATCCCCTCCGAAATATTCAAATATTAAAATTTTTTAAAATTTCAAAATCTTCGCTGTAATTTTCCAAAATGGAATTATTGAAAATTTTAGGGAGTGAGTTTAAGCCCCCCTATCCCTCCTCCTGACTACGGCCTTGTTGGTACTAAAGGAACTTCGGCAGCAGATTACCGCGGCTCGTGCAGCGATCTTCATTGATACATTGATATCATTGATACATAACTGCGAGGACCGTGGCGTTCCTTTATGCGACTGGCCGCCAAGGGCCAACAATTTGCACATCTAAAGTAACCATGTGCTTAACTGAAGACTGTACTACACGCATGATGAGAATTTTAATGTAAAAGAAACTCACAATACATAGTTTGCCTTCTTTAAAGAGTGTATACATATTTCTGGCGGACTCTGTATGTATAGTACTTGTAACATTTACTGTAATTTCCTGTAGCTAACTTTTTGAAATTTTCTACGATAACATTTATTTATAGATGTAAACGTAAAATAAAGGTTTTTTTTTAGGTAACCATTCTTGCCTTTTCTATTTCTTGAGAATTGAAGCATGGGCTTATATTCTGGAGAATACAAATTGTAGTTATGGATATAATAACCACAATTGCATTTCCTATTTAGACGTATTCCATAAGCAATAAAATAGAATGCATTATTCATTGAGTGTTACATTATAAGTGCTGATTACTTTAATCAGTCAGCGATTAAACTTCTTAATAACGTAATTTTATTCACAAATTGTTTATACATTTGCATTACGATAAAAGAGACATGCTTGAGATATCTTACAAATTTAAAACATTTTCTCAGCTGTTGATTTAATTGTGGTTAACTTTTCAGCCACGATTAAGTTCCTGCGGTGCAGTCGGGCAAAAGCCTGAATAACACACTCTTCTGTCACCGTTTCTGCCTACTAAAATACCAATAACATAAGTATTTGCTGGTATTGCTACTTTTGATTTCCAGTGCAAGTAAAAGTGATGGTTCTCATTGATCAGGCGGTCTATTCACAGCATTGATGCAATTTGTCCTCGGTGAGAAGTCGCACTAAAACGTCGTTTTGGAAACAATTTACTAAATCGTATAGAATAATTTCAGTGCAACATCTAACTGATGACAAATTGTGTGGGTGCTGTGAATATCCCCCGAGAATGTTTGCAAATACCAAAATAAAAACAAATATTACATAACCTCCTTATCCATTTGCCATCAGTTATGTGATTATTACAGCAAAACCCAGTACTAATAAGTAGAATCAAACATGAATCCTAAAATATCGAAATCACATTACGATCACATATTATTTTATTTTTCACTTTCACAAAATCAAATACACAATTCAAAATAACCATCCAAACAATGAAATTGCAAGAATTTGACAGAAGTAAAATTAAAAGAATAGCGCAAAACGTGAGAAAGAGATGGATGCACTGCTAGTCTGGCTCGAAAATAAAAATGTATCGAGAAATGAATAAATGTGTTCCCTCTTTACTCCCCTCAACCCGCCAACGCATAAAAAACCGGTTCCGTGCCGCTAACAATCGGAGTATCGCATGACGAGTAATTTTATAGAAATCAAATATGATGAACAACCGTGTTGTAAAACAAATTCCATGTCTACCATCGCCACCAGGGGCGCATTTTCCTCTAGACTCGATTTCGTCAAGGTCAAAAAGTGAAAAAGACCCTTAAAGGTAGTAGTTTGTGATCTTAACCGAACTTGCCGCACTCAGACCACTCCAGGCTCGGCTAGCTTCATATAGAATCGGTCCGCTAAAATTTGTCTCTTTCTGGTCTCTGGTTCTCTTTCTAACTCACGGGCCTTATGGGCCACAAACTAAATCGTTGACCGTAGGTGGCGATACTGTTGACTTTGAAGTTGCACATTGCTTTTATATCGTTTTGTTTAAGTGAATGTGTGTTTGCCGCCGAAAACGCCATTTTAGTTAGTGTTTTTACACTGGTAAGTTCATCGTGTAATTTTTATTTTCTAAAAATAATTCAATTATTCGTAGGATTATGGCTAGCTTATGCATTATTTGTGGTCGTGGCGGGAATGAAGTGAAGAAATTATTTTATTTCCCAAAAAATCAGGAAAACCGGCGTTTGTGGCAAGTAGCACTTTGCGTTTCTTTGTTACAGATATCAAGAAGAAAACGGATTTGTAATTTTCATTTTTAAGATGAAGCGTTTGTTATCGGAAAAGCTGATTTACAACTAAACAAATGTGCTCTTCCCAATCGGTTCGTTGTTTGTCCCCTGATTTCAACAACAACAGATAGTGAGGTTAAGCCTACTATTTTTGTGGAAATTTAGGTGTTGTTGAATTTAACCTTAACGTTACTGCGGAAAATCCATTAATTATTGAACAATCAACGGCTCAGGTTATTATATTTTATAAGTAAATCTAGCAAAATTATATCATTTATTTTTCTTCAAAGGGTCTGGACGTTGATTTGAGCCAACAAGTTTTAGATACAGATACAGAGCAGGTAATTTACAATCAAATAAAAATCTTTAACAGGTAGAATTGTATCCCGCACCATCCACATTGAAAAAGTGTAAGTCTCTATTGGACTCTTTAGTTAAGAAAGAGGTCAACTCATCATCCAGGAAAAAATTACTGATAAAGGTAATTAAAAACAAGGAAGTTCATTTACGCAAACTAAGAAGAAAATTCAAACACACTCGGCAATCATTTTCACTCTCCCCGAGGGTGTTTCATTCAAGAGAATATATTTTTTTAAAGGTAAAAATTGAAATGTTATTTAAAACAAATTTAGTGCATGAATTATAATTTACAGGATGCGGTGGCCGAGTGGGCAAGACATTAGTCTAATCGTTCGTTAGCCGCAGAGAGCGAGTTTGAATGCTACATACATTTGTAGATAAATCTGGATTTGTTTTAAGGAGGAGGTAGGAGGTGGTCAGTTATTCAAATATAAATATATCAAATAGTATGTAGTATATAGTTGTTTAATGTGGTAAGACCCCGTTTAAAGCTGCTCCATATAACGCTGTTTTAAAATAATTATGCAGATTAAAATATTTCAATATAAAAATATCATATGCGATTAGTGGAAAAAGTACATGGTCTTGTTTAACAATATTTTGTTTAACCATAGCAATATGCCCCTATTAATTGGGGTCTTACAGTTTTTATAATTATCTTTGAAACATTGAATGAACAATGTTTAACGTTTGAAACTATAACAAACTAGTTACGTTGTTACTCAAGTTAGCGCAGTTACTCTATTTAAAATTGTTACTTTGACCCTAATTAAGTGTTGTAATTTATACAGATTGAAAAGGATACTACTTCAACAAATTTAAGATAATTAGTATTCTAAATTTCAATACGGCTTAGTATAGATTATTGTTATTCTTTATAGGACACAGTAGTTTGAATTAACGTATTTTTATTAATAAGTTATGGGCAAAACATTGTTCACTTCTGTGTTGAACAATGTTTTGCCCGTATTAGTATTAGTTTAAAAGATAGAATGAATATCATTATACGAACGAAAGCTCTCTATAAACTTCTGCAGTTTCAACGTTTCTCAACTGAATTCAATATGTTTCAAAATCAAGAGTAATATCAAAATAAAAGAATACAGTGATAATATTCGATTCTTATTTTTTTCAGTCGGGTTAGAGAATAGGTTAGCTACGATAGTAAAGGAATCCAGGTGCAAAGTAGTGTTGAAACAATTTTCCTTCACCAAATTAATATTTTTATTGCATTTCAGAAATGCTCGACCTAAAAGGCATACATTGTCATACAATGTATACACCGATGTGTTATTGCTGGCGATGTTACATCTAGTAGTGCATAGTATTATTAGAATGTTTATAATTAAAATAATTAATACATGTTTTTTTTCCGACCGCACACTAAGTCCTACATAAAAAACGAGGAACACGAGTATAAGATGAGAGTTGCTATTGATCTAATGTCACTAAAGTTCATAGTTTAACCAGTTCAACGTGTTTAGTGCAACTGGCCTGTATGCGTAAGGAAGGTATTGTGATCGGCCAAAAATCGACCTCCCTTTTTTTTTACGGAAGTATACGTTTCGGGGTCCCGGGAATCTGAATCAAGTCTCCTCTTTTGATGAGAGATTTCAGCGAAAACGGCTTGTAGGATTTTAATAACATTTTGTATTTGGGTTCTACCGTATATTTTTTTATATTTCAAATAAAAATTTAGAGAATGAAGAAATAAACATTTAATGCGTATACCGGGTTTTCGATTAAAAAAAAAAAACGTCCATAACTCTATTATTTATTAACCCATTTTATTGAACTTCAATGGCTGTTTAAATACAAACGAATGACATAAATATAGATATTTTTCAATAATATATATAATTTTTAAATTTTATTACATTAGACATAATTTTTCTGAATCAATAAAGCCCATTTTTCAATTTTTTGTTCAATATTTTTGTCGAACAATAATTAAAATAAATCTTCTTTTTAAGATTATATTTTTAATAAATTATATGACGGATGTAAAGTTAGCAATAAATTTCAGCAATAAATTTAAAAAATTCATACTTCTAAAATTATTTACTAAGAAAGAAAACTACATCAATATACATAGTACATGCACTCGAACATACTGTCGAGTGCATGGACATAACCAACCCTGATTTTCACCCCAATATAAATAAAAATCGTACTTGGTCAAAAACACGCTTTCATTTCAAATTAAAATTAACCAATGTTCCCAAAACGCCATAATAAAAGTGAGCATACCGTTAGACAGCTAATAAATTCAACATAGCTATTAAATTCAACAATAAATTTAGAGTCACCGCCCTCAGAACTTAAAACAAAATAATTTGAAGTTAGTCACTTACACGCGCACGCTTCTTTTTCAAATTAAAATTTAACGATGTTCCCAAAATGCCATAACAAAAATAAGCATAAAGTTAGATAGTACACACCCTTGGCTAATAATTGCAACAATAAGATTAGGGTCATTGTACTTTTATGTTAGATAATAATAGTTTGATGGACTTTTAATAAGTCATGAAATGCGACTCCTTTGTTCACCTCATTTATTAATAGTGACTATCTGGTCCATTTAAATAAAAACAATTAATACAATATAACATAAGTAATTATTCATTCTACTAATAGATGGAGTTTGCGTTCATAAATTAAAATGAATTATTATAATTCAAATGATTCACATCATGACATCTCAAATTTGTTAAAAACAAAATATATTTTCAATAATAATAAACAAAATTCAAAATATGTTTCTTAACTGATACTAATCGACATTTATTTAGCAACAAATTTATCTGGAACCTTGACGCCTCTTCTACTACTTGTATTCTCTGGTGAATTGTAAATAAATGTATCGTCCATCGAGGTTTTAGATTCCGTTTCAATGTCACTGGAATAATGTTCACTCGTATTGCAAGTTACATCATTATTTTCTGAAGAATCAGGAATAATTGCCAATAAATTTTATTTCTGTCTATTACATTACCCTTTGAGGTTTTAATTTTATATCGTCTAGGTTGTAGATTTTTAATAATTCTTCCTTCTTCCCACTTATTATTTGTTTGGACATTCACTCAATCACCAACTATCAATTCTGTTAAAGGTTTTGTTCTTCTATAATAGTAAGTACTTGTATATTTTTTTGCGTTCTAAAAAATTATTTTTAGGTTTCTTACTATTTATTATTTTCGGATATAGTAAAGATTTTTTTTATCAGCACTAAACTATTCAAATGATGTGACATTAAAAGTTGAGCAGGTGAAGCAATATTATTAACTGGTGTATTTCTATAAACATAGTTAAATATGTATCTTTTCGTTCATGAATGGTTTTTTTAAATAGTTGTTGTATTGATTGAACGGCTCTTTTGGCTAATCCATTAGATTGGCTATGATAAGGATTTGAAACTATGTGCTCGAATTTCTATGTTTTTGAAAATTCTTTAAAGTATTTTGAGGTACCGTGCCTAGCAAACATAGATTTTAAATGAATTGTGAAAAAATATCTTAACATGCTGCCAAGGTCTATTTGGAATTTCTCTATTTATCAAAGGTTCTTTTATATTTGAGTTTTTAAATTTCATGCATGTTCTACAATTTTTTTTAAATTAGTGATATCACTTGACATTCCGGGCCAAAATAATGATCGCGTGCTAATTCTAAAGTTTTTTGAATGCCACGATGTGCATAGTGGAATTGTGATAAAACGTTTGAACCAAACAAGATTGCAAGAATCTCATTCTATCTGCGCCCATCTTATTTGTGTATCAGTAAGTGCTTTTGATGCAAGGCATATTATTTTGTAATAATACCGCACCCAACGCGTCTTTGGAAGCATCTACTGATAACACTGTTTTCTCATTTATTTTAAAATATTGTAGAACTGAAGGTTTTGTTAATATTAACTTTAGTTTTTCTAAACTGTTATCATGTACCCTAGTCCAATTCCATACAGAATTCATTTTTATCAGTTCTATTAAAGGTGCTGTTATTGCATACAAGTTGCTAATAAATTTTCCAACATAATTGACCTTTCCAAGTAACCTTTGTAACGATTTTACTACCTGTGGTTTTGACATAAGTATTACTTTATTTTTTGAATTATTCGGCTTAATTCCTTCAGCACTTATTACGTGACCCATAAATAAAAGCTCTTTTTGAAAAAATTTACACTTATCTCTATTAAATTTTACATTATTTTTTCTAGCTAAATCTAATACCAGATTGGTATTAGATTTAGCTAGAAAAAATAATGTAAAAGTTAATAGAGATAAGTGTAATTTTTTTCAAAAACAGCGTTCATTATGTTCTGTTTGTGTTGAACCTCAAATTATCAAGTCGCCTATGGACACATCAACACCTTTTATATCAAATATATTTTTTTAGTTTCTTATGGAATACTTCAGGAGCACATTTCAATCCATACGCCAATCTTAGAAATCGGTACCTTCCAATAGGTGTTTTGAACTTTCCCCAGTAAGTAAAATTTGTCAAAATGCTTGCGATGAATCTAAGTGTGAAAAATATTTAGCACCAATCCTTCTTGCTGAAATTTCCTCAAATGTGGGTAAATAAAAATGTTCCCTTTTAATGGCTTTGTTTAATCCTATTGGATCTAGACACACACGCGATGTTCCATTAATTTGTTACCGGCGCTTTACTCTAAGCGTCGTTAACTCAACATTTTTCAAATTCATTGTAACAACGGTCCCATTCTCAATTCCAAAAGGTTGCTTCACTTTAATTCAAATAAGTAAAGTTCGCGCCCCACACACACATTTCTCCGCAGCTACCTAAAACCAGGAAGAATCCTGTAAATCATCCTACTCTCCGTGTCACAGCATTTTGGGCACGGAATAACTAAGCCGCACGAACCCTCTTCTACCTGCGTTGGGACACGACCGCTTGGAAAGCGCGTGTTTGCAAAGCGCACGTTTAACTCGGGAAAAACCGAAGTTTGCGATGAAGTCACAATAGAAGCCAAAGGGATATGATTTATTCGCGGTTTATAGCAAAACCGCGAATCACACCAAAACACCACAACCACCATTCAATTGCTGAGAGAAAGGCCATAAATTTAAGTACAAACACTAATAAGAGCTTCATAGTAGAAGCCTATAAAACTTCGAGCTGTCGCAATGTGGAAAATGCTTTCACGACGAGTTTCCACGGTAAAACAACTATACATAACAATTTCATCACCTCCCTTTATGTCTGGGAAAGGTTAAAATATTTGTAAAATAATGCAGAGGCTACTTAAAATTAAATTGTGATAACGAGCAAAAAGAGAATAAATTGTAATATTCGAATTATCCTGCAATTAGAAACATTTTATGAAGAAAGTCATTTCAGATTTGTTCAATTACTCGCTTTTGTAAATTTATGTATCCTTAACAGTTATTAGTGAAAAGTGAAAACTATCATACAAAAGGTTTGTTGATTGGGTATCATTTTGTATGAAAGACATATTGGATTGCTTAAATTATAAGTTTAAGAAGATTGATGAACATGAAAAAACAGTAGAAATTAAACAAAAACATCGTCGTCGTCAGTAAAATTACCTTCACCATCCGTGGTTCTCTGGGCTTCGTCTTTGGTCGGATCATACAGCTCTCCAGCAATTTTAAAGAATTCTGCTTTACGATCCAGAGACCTTTCTGCGCACCGCTTGTAAAACATATACCTGGCAAGGTTTCCTGGAATGCTGGTCTTTTTGCGTCCACCAGCCGACACAATGGCTTTCGCAGCTCTCCAGGAAGACTCAATGCCGTTGGTATGTGCGCCGGTCTCTGGATCTTTAAAATTGATGGAGTGATTCACCTAAAAATTACATTTCGTTTTATATATATACAATATTTAAAATATATATTTTTTAAATTACCTTGAGGTGTTCAAATCCATTTCTCTGGAGACAGTCATACGCCTTCCAATAATCGCTGATGACGGTGGTTCCGGGTAATAACCATTGTTTGATTATTGGAAGGAGTGTGTCTGCCCCCCTGTCCTCGACTGGAACCATGAACACCTTTCCGGTGCCCCGTTCGTATCCGCCAAAGACCCATTGCCCCTCCACATGATGACCACGGTGGTACTTCCGACGACCGAATTTCGATTCATCAATTTCTACTATTTTTCCCGGTCCACCAATCTTCTCAGACTTATAAATGGCACTATCCATTACGACTTCACGACAAAATGATGCCCAATCAACAACTGTTCTGTACGATATATCTAGTTCTTCACCAATAACTGTTAAGGGTACATTTCCCACCCATAAATTAACAAAAGCAAGTATTTGAAATATACTTAGATGGCTTTTTTCAAAAAAGGTTCCTTTTCTTAGATCAATTCGAAAATTACAACTTATTCTCTTTTGCTTCCTTTTTGAAATTTTATTGTAGCAAGCCCACCTGTACCCATCAGATCTAAAAATATAATCAAATAAAATTTGGACTTAAGCACAGAACAAGGTCTACACAATTTTTGTTAAGCACGCGGGCACCAAACATATTGATTCGATTTATAAAGCACAATTCCTTCTGATCATTAATTTACAACTTTACCATTAGGGTGCGCAAATTGGAACTATGCGAAATTATAAATCATTATGCCAAGCATTTTTCTGTGTATAAAAAAAGTCATCTCTAAAAAACATTTAAAATTGCCGAAATAATTCCAAGATATATTTATATGCAATTTACCCACATCTTAACTCGGGTCTTCAACCCAGTATCTCTGGCGGGCCCTCCCCTTTCTTAAGATCGAGGGTAGCATGACACCATATACGATGTACCAAGCTAGAGCCCGCAATTTCTAATCCTTATGCCAAACATTTTTCGATGAATAAAAAAAAATTAAAATATATTCCACATATATATTGTCACTACAAATTTGCTAGTATAATTTTAAATCCTATTTCTCATTTATCACAGCTGAGCAAACAATACTTTTGGACTGTATGTTCATGTCTAATAAACTTTACAATTGGTGAAATAATTTGAAATCACAAATTAATAAGTTAGCACAAAAACTGAAATTAATTAATTGATCAACAGCAGCATATGTGCCGACTACTCCTCATCCCGGGGGCCACGGGGCTCAGAACCCTGCCAGCCGCCCCTCTCTGAAAATGAAAAATGTTTGGCATTAGGATTAGAAATTTCGCGCGAAATTTCTAATCCTAATGCCAAACATTTTTCGATGAATAAAAAAATTTAAATATATTCTATATATCTATTTCCATTTCAGATTTGCTAGAATAATTTTAAATCTTATTTATCATAGCTGAATTAAAAATATTTTTGGACTCCCTGTATGTGCATGTCTAATAAATTTTACAATTGGTGAAATAATTTGAAATCACAAATTAATAAGTTAGCACAATAACTGAAATTAATTAATTGATCAACGGCAGCATATGTGCCGACCACTCCTTATCCCGGGGGCCACGGGGCTCAGAACCCTGTCAGCCGCCCCTCTCTGAAAATGAAAAATGTTTGGCATTAGGATTAGAAATTTCGCGCGAAATTTCTAATCCTAATGCCAAACATTTTTCGATGAATAAAAAAATTTAGATATATTCTATATATCTATTTCCATTTCAGATTTGCTAGAATAATTTTAAATCTTATTTATCATAGCTGAACTAAAAATATTTTTGGACTCCCTGTATGTTCATGTCTAATAAATTTTAAAATTGGTGAAATAATTTGAAATAACAAATTAATGAGTTAGCACAATAACTGAAATTAATTAATTGATCAACGGCAGCATATGTGCCGACCACTCCTCATCCCGGGGGCCACGGGGCTCAGAACCCTGCCAGCCGCCCCTCTCTGAAAATGAAAAATGTTTGGCATTAGGATTAGAAATTTCGCGCGAAATTTCTAATCCTAATGCCAAACATTTTTCGATGAATAAAAAAATTTAAATATATTCTATATATCTATTTCCATTTCAGATTTGCTAGAATAATTTTAAATCTTATTTATCATAGCTGAATTAAAAATATTTTTGGACTCCCTGTATGTTCATGTCTAATAAATTTTACAATTGGTGAAATAATTTGAAATCACAAATTAATAAGTTAGCACAATAACTGAAATTAATTAATTGATCAACGGCAGCATATGTGCCGACCACTCCTTATCCCGGGGGCCACGGGGCTCAGAACCCTCTCAGAACCCTGCCAGCCGCCCCTCTCTGAAAATGAAAAATGTTTGGCATTAGGATTAGAAATTTCGCGCGAAATTTCTAATCCTAATGCCAAACATTTTTCGATGAATAAAAAAATTTAAATATATTCTATATATCTATTTCCATTTCAGATTTGCTAGAATAATTTTAAATCTTATTTATCATAGCTGAATTAAAAATATTTTTGGACTCCCTGTATGTTCATGTCTAATAAATTTTACAATTGGTGAAATAATTTGAAATCACAAATTAATAAGTTAGCACAATAACTGAAATTAATTAATTGATCAACGGCAGCATATATGGCGACCACTTCTCATCCCGGGGGCCACAGGGCTCAGAACCCTGCCAGCCACCCCCCCTCTAAAAATGAAAACTGTTTGGCAAATTAATCCTAATGCCAAACATTTTTCGATGAAAAAATAATATTAAAATATATTCCATTATATACAACTTGTCCACGTAAGTATGCAACATATGGGAAACTTTTTTAGTATTGATTTCTCAGAAAATTTTATTCTTTATAAAAGTTGGTGCTTGATCTTAGACATACACAAAAGACAAAACAAATGACATATGGGGCCCTATTCACAGCACCGATGCAATTTTCCATCGTTGACTTTTCTCACTGAAGTGACGTCATTTTGGGAAGAATTGACCGAACCGTATAGAGTCAAATGACGTCATTTTGATGAAAAAAGTCACCGATAGAAAATTGCATCGGTGCTGTGAATAGGGCCCCTGGTTTTAATCAACAAAACATTAATTTCTTTGAAATTAACAAGGATATTATTAATTAAATAACAATTACTCGATGTGATTCCCTTCCCTCTCAATACATAAATTTGTTCTTCTGTTAAAATCTCTGATTACATTTTCAAGAATATTGGAATGATTATTTAAATGTCGTAAATCATTTCTAATTTTATTTTTAAAATCCTCTAAATTTCCAAAAGGCCTCTCAGAATAAACTCTGATTTTTAACTACCCCCATTAAAAGTAATCAAGTAGATTTATATCGAGTGAGCAAGCAGCCCGTGGAAATCTTAAATGTCTTCCAATCCATTTCTCATTAAATTGTTCATTTAAATATTCAACTACGACACGAGCACTATGTGCAGGTGCCCCATCCTGCATAAACCAAAGAGAATTTCTTGTAGCCAAAAGTAACATGTCAAATTCATTTTACAATTCCATATTTAATTTAAAAATTCTAAATATTTTTCTGAATCTAAACTCTGCCGAAAGTTATAAAAATTGTTCATTATCTTGCTAATATAGCGTCGAATGTCATTTGTTTTGTCTTTTTTGTATATTTTAGATCAAGCACTAACCATTATGTTGCATACTTATGGGGACATGTTGTATATATTGTCGCTAAAAATTTCCTAGAATAATTGCAAAAACTATTTCACATTGGTACAATAGCTGAATAAAATATATTTTCGGACACATGTATATTCTTGTCTAATAAATTTAGCAATTAGTGGAATAATTTCTTTGCATTTGAGTTAGTTTAAAAACTGAAATTAATTAATCAACATTAAATAGTCTTCATTCAAATATGACAATAAACACTACTTAACTTTAAATTTAGGTTATATTATTTTTGAACATTTAGAGTTACCGCTATGGCATAGAAGTGATGAAAACCATTAGGCTGCAGTTTTTCCATGATTGAAATGTACCTATACCATTTGGACTATCATAATAATAATAACAAGCCCCCATCCTCCCGCATAAGCTCTGGTCTTATGGGGCCTGTAGTTTTCGTGGAAGGATTATTATTTTTCATTTCTATGTGCAACCATTTCATCACAATAAAAAATAGAATATAAAAGTAACCTATTTGAATTATTTTCAAACTTCAACACTTATTTATTTTAAACTTATTTTTGGTAATCATGTCTTTTACCGAACCGCGGCCGGCGAGTGCGATGGATGCAGAAAAGTGAGACAGATGATGTGAGTCCGTGATGTGCATGTGAGTGAGCATTGTTGCCTAACTCAACTCCAGCTACACCACGAATGAAGTTATTAGCAAATTGACAAAAATATTGAAGGTCGAAAGCTGTATTTAAACCTATGTACATGAATCCAAACTAATCTATTAATTTTACAAATAAACGAGTTTAATTTATATGTGAACGAGATATTAATTTTACGAAATAATCGCTATAATAAAAATGAAACTTTAAGTATTCATGAAACTATTGTTTACCCTTCCTTTTTCATCATTAGAAGTATATTCAACTCAGTAGAATTCAGTATTTATTGTTTGGTAATTTATATTTCAATAAAATGGGTGTAGACCTTATACTGTGGTTTTACAAAGATTTAACCATACATATTATATAAGTATTTCTTACCTTTCGTTATCACAAATTAATGTTAAATGTCCTCCACATTTTTTGCAAATATAATTTTCCTCTTTAGGAATTAAGACTCAACATTGTAATTGTTTTATAAGTTCCTCTTTATTTTGGACAAGATTAAATAAACTAAGAAGAGTTATTCTCTCCATGTGCGTATTAAATTATGAAACTCTAATTCCAATCAATTGTTTTTATTATTTTCACTGCTTGATTTTTATCAAATGTTTTTTAAAATATTGCTGCTGCCTCCTGGTGTACAGAAATTGAACCTTAAATTTGATTCAAAACCATGGTCCCTTAGCATCAATTGTGCTATATCTATGAATAACAATGGAAGTAGGTGATAACATAACCTGTCAAAAATCGTAATATTTAAGTGAAAGTTTTAAGCAAACTGTAAGTCCTATCCTTATAAAAACACATTTAAACCATTTAGTTTTGTGAAACGAATACATATAATCACCACATTTTATTTTGTACACACCAAAAAACACTGTTGAAATACACCAATTTTCACCCTTTCGGAGCCCCCAAATGGGGCTAAACGTGGTTTCCGCACTTTTTTTTCGTCATTTTCGGCCATTCCATACGCGATTCTACAAGTATCAATATAAAAAATCAATTTTCGAGAACATCCCGTAAACTTCACATCGGCCAAATTAGAGCTAGCGCCGTTTAGACAAGAAAGTTACGGGGGTTTGAACTTTTGGGGGGCTAGGTTGATGCTAGCCCCCCGAGTTTAGGATTTTTTAAGTTTTCTTACAGTATTCGGATTCCTCAGAGCTAGCGCTACCAATTTAAAAGCTAGCGCCACCCCCACAACCCCAAAAGATTATAAAGCATTTTAAACCCTAGCCCCCCGAAATGAGATTTTTTTTAATCAAATTGGGTGCAAAAGATTGCTTAGAGCTAGCGCTAGCTCCTGTATGCGTATTACCATTTACTTGCTGAATTTCAATACAAAATCCAGATTGGCATATAAAATACCGCTTCCAAGAAATATGTTGGCGTTGTAATTACTTTATGTATGTTCAAAGACACTGGCTATTACAAAGATGATGCATAGAAAACAGTAGCCTAACTGACAAGTTTTTTTCAACAAAGTCGTACTTCGGGGGGCTAAGTTGACTGAGCCGTATAATGTAAACAACAACTATCAAAACATTTAAGCTAAATATTTGATATGTAACATGGATTAGATATTTAGGTTCATCAAGCAAGAAATGAATCTTAAACTTAATATGAGTAATAACTTAATAATATTTAAGTTGAATACAACATAATAACATACAGGGAGTTTTTCTTTAAAGTATACGTTTTCCAAATTTAGCTATTTTCTTTAAATCCTTAGATATTCCTTGTTTTTTAAAAAAAACCTTACTTGAAATCAGCGTTTTATACGCGTGGCGCATGAAGTAAAATTTCGAGTTTAGAAAAGCCCAGAAAATTTGTCTCGGGTCGCTGCGCGACCCTCGACAAATTTTCACGGGGCTTTTCTAAACTCGAAATTTTACTTCATGCTTAGTCTGGGAGTGGAAAACACTCGTTTAAAGCCTTGAATTGAGCTTTAGACGAGTGTTTTCCACTCCCAGACTAAGCATGAAGTAAAATTTCGAGTTTAGAAAAGCCCCGTGAAAATTTGTCGAGGGTCGCGCAGCGACCCGAGACAAATTTTCTGGGCTTTTCTAAACTCGAAATTTTACTTCATGCGCCACGCGTATAAAACGCTGATTTCAAGTAAGGTTCAAATATACATACATTTCACAAAATTTTAGTGTTCTATACGCGTGGCGCACGAAGTAAAATTTCGAGTTTAGAAAAGCCCAGAAAATTTGTCTCGGTTCGCTGCACGACCCTCGACAAAATTTCACGGGGCTTTCTAAACTCGAAATTTTACTTCCTGCTTAGCCTGGGAGTGGAAAACAGCTTCAAATTGAATTCCTGTAAAAACAACATATATCTAAAGTTGAATTTGTGTTCAGTATTCCGGCACCAGATACCCACAGACGCGTTTCGGACTTCAAGGTCCTCTTCAGTGTGGTCCCAACCCAGTGCTGAGGAATACTGAACATTTCTGACTATTTCAAGCCAATATGTGAAAACTATTAATGGATTAGATGGCGTTAGCTATCGATATCCATTAATAGTTTTCATATATCTAAAGATTTAAAGAAAATAAAGTGAATCTGGAATACGTATACTTTAAAGAAAAACTCCCTGTATATTGTAGAATTAGGATATTGAGATAGATTGTGTTAGAATGAAAATAAAGTCAATTGAATAGCAACGAAAGGAGCTTAATCACAATTTTGTAGCATCGAAAAGATACCCATGTTTTACATAAAGATAATTTATCATAAAGATAAATTTCAATTTCTTTTTTTCTTTTCAATTCTTTTTCAATTTATTTCAATTTCCTTTTGTTTCATTTAGTTTGGTTAGAGAATAGTTTGACCTGATGTTGCATTTTGCATATAAATTATGCATAGAACAGCAGTGCTGTCGTGTAACGCAAATATTCATTGTATAATTCAATATCTGTCGGGGTATTAGCTCGAGAAGTAGTTGTTTCAATGAATATTTGGAGACAAACTTTTTGCAGAAAGTCGATATTAATTTTAATTCGTTTTTATATTTTACCCATGTTTTGATTAGGTACATACATAACCCGATGTGTACTAGGTAAATTTTCAGGCATTCATTGTTTTTGAGAAGCGTTCAGTTTGTAACTCCCAACGAGTGTTTTCCACCGAGTAATAACGATTTAAGTTATCACGTGGTAAAAAAAACAACCGTGAGGTACGCCACTGTCTTGCTAGTACTAGCTATCTCTTGAATAACTTTCTCATTTATCACTTGGTGAAACATTTTGAAATAATAATAAAGGATAAATTAAAAACACTTGATTTGTTTCACTATTTGTTTCTATTTACTTGACTAGTTTCGCTTTTTACGGCAGTATCAAGAGTGAACTTTGATAATGCCGTAAAAAGCGAAACTAGTCAAGTAAATAGAAACAAACCAAGTGATTTTAATTTATCCTTTAATATTACTAGCTATGTCGTTGTTAGTGTTTATAGACTCCAGTATAGCAATTACAATGCCAAAAAAAAATTTAAAATCGTACGGTTAGTTTCCGAGTTATAACGATTTCAATTATCAAAAACAATCGTCAGTTACGCCACTGTCTTACTCGCGCAAGCTATCTCGTTGCCAGTGTTTATAAACATTAGTATAGTAATTACAATGCCAAAAGAGTTTTTTAAATCGTACGGTAAGTTCTTGAGTTATAACGATTTAAATTAGCTAGGAGTGAAAACACAATTGTCAGTTACGCTACTGTCTTCTAGGCATCATGTTTCTAATAGCCAGTGTCTATGAACATAAATAAAGTAATTACAACGCCGAAATATTTGTTGGAAGCGGTATATTATATGCCAAACATCATTTTGTATTAAAATTCAGGAAGTAAATGGTAATACGCATACAGGATCTGAAAGCTCTCGCATCAAAATTTCAATGTGAACTTTTTTTTATCTGATATTTTTGAGAGAATATTTTTGTCGTATTCTGTTGGCGCTAGCTCTAAGTTATGTTTTCCACCCAATTTGATTAAAAACATCTCATATTAGGGGGGGAGTGGCGTTGGCTTTTAAATTGGTAGCGCTAGCTCTGAGGAATCCGAATAGTGTAAAAAACTTTAAATATCCAAACTCGGGGGGCTAGCATCAAGCTAGCCCCCCGAAAGTTCAAATCCCCGTAGTTTTCTTGTCTAAATGGCGCTAGCTCTAATTTTTGTGGCGCTAGCTAAGACCGGTCTAGCGAAATCGCTTTTTTCAAAAAAGTCGAACTTCGGTGGGCTAAGTTGACTGAGCCTATTTATACACATCATCATTTTGTAAACCCTGTACTAAACATAAAAAAAAAACAGGGCAGCTTTCCGTTTAATTTTTTTCAATCTATTATTTATTTGTTGCATTCATAAAAACTAAAATATTTGATCGAATATAAATTGAAATTCTCCCCAAAATTTGGGGTATTTACCCAATTTGGCAGAGGCCAAATTAATACACATTATTGTCATGGCAATAGCAGTAAGGGAAGATAATATTCCCATTTAAAAATATCATTGAAAATCCTATGTTCCGTTTATTTTTATATATGTCCGGCATATAAATATTCACAATAAGCTTATGAACATGAATTACTTTATTATTATATTTTTAAGAAATAATCTATAATTTAATAAAATAAAACACATAGTTTGTTTGGCTGTCGAAACTGGAGTCTTAAAAGTAAAAATAATGTGTTATAATGACAAGAATAAAAATCATCAGTTTTGTAAATACCGAAAAATAACACAGGATCCGATACCGCTTTCCAACGAATTGAAAACAATACATAGCTTGTATGTATTATCAGCGTGTTTAAATAATACGAATCGACACTTTCCTTCGATCCGTCTTTTTTATACGCTTTTTTTTCGTCTATTCCACGCGACGCGAGACCCCATCCGTTCATGCCAAGGAGCAATGCACAAATGCACAGCGAACTGCCGCTTTTCTCTCTGACTGTATTCGCCTCACTTGTGCTGTAAATTTGGCATCGGATGAGCTACTCTAAACTATGTGGGTCTTTCCAACACGATCGGCGTGTTACACTGCAATAATCCCCTTAAGATGTGGTGTCCACTAATTGTATTGGAAAAAGTAAATGTAGTTTTATTATTAATAAAATATTAAACGTATACTTAAAGACTAATAATGTAAGTATTTTAAAACACTGTTTCTTTAATTATGATATGTATGCTTCACCCTAATAATATCCATAAAGTAAAATAACAATTTTGAATAAATCTAAAATTATAATACACTTACCTTCTATTCCGACATATTCTTTAATGTTGGAAGTCCCTGGTACATCAATATCCTCTAATGTAAGGAGAGCCCCGGATCCGAGAAACCTATAAATGAAATGTTTAATTTAATGATTTTTTAAATGATTAAAATCAGTGCCAGAACAATAAACTACGGAGATTAAATTTAGAAAATGGGTATTTTAAGACTGATTGTTTTCAACCTTCTATATAATAAATGATCGATCATCATTTAAAGAGACTTTATTTATAGACATGAAATGTTTTTTTCCATTTTATAAGTTCACTGAAACAATCATATTTGTTAAATTGAAAATAAAATAAAAATTACAATTACTTACCAGAAATATCCAAACTCGGAACAGCAGACACTTATAATCCCTTTCTTCCCGGGACGATGTCTTCAGGGCGAAAATGGGATTTACAAACAAAGCAATTGCTGTACATTTTATCACAGTGTGGCTTCTTCAGGCGAAGAAATGATCATTTCTTTGCCTGAAGAAGCTACAGTGTGGCGAAACAATTGTAGCGAATGCACAGTATATATTTTAAAAAGTTTAAATTGTTTAATTTATATAAAAGTGAAGATAAACTTCAACATTTATCAGCCTTATCAATTAATCTAAATATATAGTCCAATATCGGCATTTGGTATGAGCCCGGAAAATAGTTGTTTAAATGAGTAATTGAATTCGTATTTGTAAGAAAAGTTAGTTATAGATTGCGAAATATATCCCACTTTTTCTATTTTTTTATTAAGTTTCATACATTTCTAAAGTACTTGCTACCTTTAATTTAAAAATATTCAAGATAATGCACAGCGAGTGGAGAAAATGTTTTTGTGAGGTTTTAATAAAGCTGAAAGCGCTGGATTTTGCTTAAAAAAAAAAACTACTGAAATTCCATAATTATAGCGGTGAATTATGCGGAGGCAGTTTCCGGCGACATTTATATTATTAAATATGTGTGCATAATAAATTAAATTAAATTAAATCAACACAGAAAATCAGTATACAAAAATATTAAAAACAGCGACTAGCAGTCCTGCTTAGTCTAGTACTGTAAAGGAATAAGTTATAAACAAATTTTACTTTAGTTTAACCCATTAAGCGCCATTATTAATTTTTGGTTATTAAATTACTAAATAAATTAATTTGATATATTATATTTTTTGACCTGACTTGAAAATGTATGAAGAAAAAAGTAAATATTTTGTTATTTAAATATTTCGATTGTTACTCATTTAAAAAAAAATAATGTGAATGTATTTCTAACTTCACAATATTTCAGCGTTTTATGCGCGTGGCGCATGAAGTAAAATTTCGAGTTTAGAAAAGCCTGAAAATTTGGTTTGGCCGCTCCGCTTCGCGGAGCGACCAAACCAAATTTTCCGGCTTTTCTATACTCGAAATTTTACTTCATGCTTAGTCTGGGAGTGGAATCACTCGTTCTAAACTTCATACTGCACGTTTTTATATGAAATCGACGAATGCCTGAAATTTTACAGCATATACACTATGTGTATTTAAAAGAAAAATTCACAGTATTTAATATAATAAGTCATTCATAGATATCATAAAAAGAAGTGCAGAATTTTACATAAACTCAACTTTTAGAGTTATCTCTATAATTGCTCGGCCGTTAATGGATTAATATAAGAATTGTCATAACACTAATTATTTTTTGCAAAAGTAAAGTGAAAACTGTGTAAACATTTATAATTTTCTAAATGGAGCAAGTTATTAGAAACCAGCTTGATTAGTATTTCTGTGAAATTAGAAAAACAACCATAACTGTTAAATAGAATAACGCGCAGTCGAGTTACATTTCAAAATGTATTATTAATTTAATCTCGAAATATTTGAATCTTTTAAATATCCAGTTCTTCCAAAATTTGCTTCGATTTTAGCAGATTTATTGCGTTTAAATAAACAGCCTCTTTTCTGAAACATCTTTTTTAGTTTTTTGCTTAATTTAATTTATTTTTTCCTATATTATTTGGTTTTTTAATATACAGCATATAATTTAATTATTTATAAGTAGAGCCGGAGAACGTCTTAAGCTCGCTCGAACAATTTAATTGGAGGATGTTGAACTTAGCCGAAAAGGAACTTAGATTTTAGGCGGTTTGGTTTTTTAATATACAGCAGATACTTTAATTATTTATAAGAAGAGCCGGAGAACATACTAAGCTCGCTCGAACAATTTAATTGGCGGTTATTGGACTTAACCGGGAAGGAACTTAGATTTTAGGCGGTCCTAATAAACTATAACCTGAATAACTTCGCCAACTATATGAATACATGAATATATGAATACATAAGCGCTGGTTTTATCCATTACTTAAGATATCCCTGTGTTTGCACGGGAAGAAACGCCGCGGTGAGTTCACTTAATTCAATCAAATATTCACTAACTTAAAATCACAATTGAAAAAAATTATCTTGAACAAGGTTCTCATCTTTCACGTGGTAAATAAATTTAACTATGATTTAAAAAAAGGAAACACCTGGTTAAATTTCACTCATCTTAGTGAAATTTAACCATTTTTAAATCATAAGAAAAAAATTATACCTACACATATTTTTTTGCGGAATTACAGAAAAAGGTAAAATTTTACGCAAATATTTAAATATAAATATTTAAAATAATACAAAACAGTTGGGAGGGTTTCACTTTTATTGTTGAACACTGCAACATGTATCACCACACAGTGGCTTCATCAGGCAGATGAAATAATAATTTGACAAAGTACAGGTAAAAGGTTATATACTAATGCAATTAAGTTAATAGGAAACTATTCGTCAGGTACGCCACTGTCTTAATGACGCTAGCTTTCTTGTTAGCAGTTGTTATAAACATTACTTTAGTGATTCAATTAACCAAAAAAAAAAATTGAAATCGTACAGTTAGTTTCCGAGTTATAACGACTTAAATTATCAAGGAGTAAAAAATTATTCGTCAGGTCCGCCACTGACTTATTGGCGCTAGCTTTCTTGTTGGCAGTGGTTATAAACGTTACTTTAGTGATTCAATCAACGAAAAGAAAATTGAAATCGTACAGTTAGTTTCCGAGTTATAACGACTTAAATTATCAAGGAGTAAAAAATCAATCGTCAGGTACGCCACTGTCTTACTGACGCTAGCTTTCTAGTTAGCAGTGGTTATAAACATTTTTTCAGTGATTCAATCGACGAAAAAGAAATTGAAATCGTACAGTTAGTTTCAGAGTTATAACGACTTAAATTATCAAGGAGTAAAAAATCAATCGTCAGGTACGCCACTGTCTTACTGACGCTAGCTTTCTAGTTAGCAGTGGTTATAAACATTTTTTCAGTGATTCAATCGACGAAAAAGAAATTGAAATCGTACAGTTAGTTTCAGTTATAACGACTTAAATTATCAAGGAGTAAAAAATCAATCGTCAGGTACGCCACTGTCTTACTGGCGCTAGCTTTCTTGTTAGCAGTGGTTATAAACATTACTTTAGTGATTCAATCAACAAAAAAAAAAATTGAAATCGTACAGTTAGTTTCAGAGTTATAACGACTTAAATTATCAAGGAGTAAAAAATTTATCGTCAGGTACGCCACAGTCTTACTGGCGCTAGCTTTATTGTTAGCAGTGGTTATAAACCTTACATCAGTGATTCAATCAACGAAAAAAAAATTGAATTCGTACAGTTAGTTTCCGAGTTATAACGACTTAAATTATCAAGGAGTAAAAAATCAATCGTCAGGTACGCCACTGTCTTACAGGCGCCAGTTTTCTTTTAAGCAGTGGTTATAAACATTGCTTCAGTGATTCAATCAACGAAAAGAAAAAATTGAAATCGTATCGTTAGTTTCCGAGTTATAACGACCTAAATTATCAAGGAGTAAAAAATCAATCGTCAGAAACGCCACTGTCTTGCTGGCGCTAGCTTTCTTGTTAGCAGTGGTTATAAACATTGCTTTAGTGATTCAATCGACGAAAAAAAAATTGAAATCGTACTGTTAGTTTTCGAGTTATAACGACTTGAATTATCAAGCAGTAAAAAATCAATCGTCAGGTACGCCACTGTCTTGCTGGCGCTAGCTTTCTCGTTAGCAGTGGTAACAAACATTACTTTAGGTATTCTATCGACGAAAAAAAAAATACAAATCGTATAATTAGTTTGCGAGTTATAACGACTTAAATTATCAAGGAGTAAAAGAACAATCGTCAGGTACGCCACTGTCTTGCTGGCGCTAGCTCTCTCGTTAGCAGTGTTAATAAACATTATTTTAGGTGTTCCAACGACGAAAGAAAAATTAAAATCGTACTATTAGTTTCCGAGTTATGACGATTTAAATTAGTAAGGAGTGAAAACACAATTTTTAGTTACTCTACTGTCTTCCATGCATCATATTTCTAATAGCTGATGTCTATGAACATAAATAAGGTAGTTAGAAGGCCAATATATTTTTGGAAGCAGTATTTTAAATGCCAGACATAATTTTGTATTGAAATTCAGCAAGTAAATGGTAATACGCACACAGGATGTGAGAGCTCTCGTATCAAAATTTGGATGTGAATATTATTTTACCTGATTTTTTTGAGAGAATTTTTTTTATATTCTGCTGGCGCTAGCTCTAAGCCAGCTTTTTCACCTAATTTGATTAAAAAATTCTCATTTCGGGGGGCTGGGGTTAAAAATGTTTTATCATTTTTTAGGGTTGTGGGGGTAGCGTTAGCTTTTAAATGGGTGGCGCTAGCTCTGAGGAATCCGAATAGTGTACAAAAACTTAAAAAATCCAAACTCGGGGGGCTAGCATCAAGCTAGCCCCCCGAAAGGTCAAACCCCCGTAACTTTCTTGTCGTAATGGCGCTAGCTCTAACTTTTGTGGCGCTAGCTGGCGCTAGCTAAGGCCCGTCTTGCGCAATAGTTTTTTTCAAAAAAATAAAACTTTGGGGGGTTAAGTTGACTGAGCCTCGTTCGACACTACTTTTATTTTGCTCATTTTGCTTTTTTGCATATTTTAGCTTATTTTGCTTATTTAGCTTTTTTCTGCATATTTTTAATATTTTGCTATTTTGCCAATTTTAGCTTATCGGTGCGTATTCGTACTTTCGTGTGCTTATTTTTTTTCCATTTTATTGCAAACATTATTTTTTTAACGAACATTCAATAGCGGGAATACTATTAAGCATGGCACAAAAATCGGAAAATCTCCGAGCAACGTGATTTACATTATTATACTCGCGACCTAAACATTGTCATGTTACGTCAAAATTTGACACAGTTAAGAAATATCGTTGCAGAAACAACTCTCTAAAACTGTATGATTTAAATTAAATTTAAATTTAGACACTTGTTTTGTTTCACAATAAGTGAAAACATTACCGAAATAGTGCGCCGAATAAACGAATAATCTCTTATCTTAATTGCACTGCACAAATAAACATCATCTTTAATGATATGTTCAATCAAATACGGCAACAACCGCATAATCAAATACTCTTTAAATTCAAAATAAATGCTCGTCGTCATAAAACCCTCCACCCATTTGATATAAGTTGAAATGGCAACGTCTCACGGCAGTTCCTATTTTAACTAGGGTGCTCTGCTCCGTGGGAATTGCACCGTTATTTCTTCAAACGAAGCCGGGAGATAAACTCTAACGAAACAGTTTTTACTGACATGATGTAACAGTCTTTACTAACCTGATGAAACAGTCTTCACTCACCTGATGCTTCACAGTAAGATGTCGCACCGAACATAGCCAATCACAATAACCTCAATGAAGATTAACGGCTTCAAATTAAAGTTTGAGGTATGTCTTTAGATGATGGGCGGCCTCTCTGGTGATATTCGCTGAGAATGACGTGCAGAAATGCGGCAATCGTTCCAAAATTCCTCACAAATCGCTTCAAGCAGCATCTTCTTTACTAGCACAAAATTAAAATTACAAAAGAAATGGCGTCAATCGCTTCTAAACATCAGTCAAAAAACAAAATCCAAAGCAATCTCGACCGAGAGAACGCGAATAACACAAAATCATATGTAACGTTTAAAAATAAATAAAAATTGAAATGTGACTGTCATATGCCTACGCTTTTTTTTAAAGAGTTCAATTTGAAGCTTACAACTAGAGTTTTTCACTCCCAGACTAAGCATGAAGTAAAATTTCGAGTTTAGAAAAGCCTGAAAATTTGGTTTGGTCGCGCAGCGCGAAGCGCGGAGCGGCCAAACCAAATTTTTAGGCTTTTCTAAACTCGAAATTTTACTTTATGTGCCACGCGTATTAAACACTAAAAACACTGAAATATTGTGAACGAGTGAACTTAGCTTGAAATCAGTGTCTTGTACGCGTGGCGCATGAAGTAAAATTCTAGTTTAGAAAAGCCTCAAAATTTGGCTTGGTCGCTCCGCGCTTCGCGCTACGCGACCAAACCAAATTTTTAGGCTTTTCTAAACTCAAAATTTTACTTCATGCTCAGTCTGGGATTGGAAAACACTCGCTGTAAGCTTAAAATTGAACTCATTTAAGAAAACAACGAATATTTAAAAATCTACAATACGTAATTGAGATATGTATACTCAATAGAAATAAAATCACAAGAAATTATGATTTAAAGCTTTTCTCAAAGAAAGAACATTAATATACTCGCGACCTAAACATTGTCATGTAACGTCAAAACTTGACAAAAGTGGGATAAATCGTTACAGAAACAACTGTCGACATACTCTCTAAAAAATTTGAACCACACATTCCACATCAATAAGTCATAAAACATCTCTCCTGAATTCTACTAAAAACGGCTATTTGGTATTACTTAGTTATAATTAATAAATGAACTCGATCAAAGAAAATAACACTACTTGAGTAAAGATAAACAATGGCCATTGCTGTCTGTACCAGGACCGAAACAAGAAATGTACTTATTCAAGATTGTTTAAGAACGCAAAAGTTACCAAAATAACGCACTGAACAATCTAATAATCTTTTATCTTAACTGCACTGCACAAATAAACTTCAACTTCAATAACAAGTTCAATCAAATACGGCAACAACCGCAGAATCAATTACTCTTTAAATTCAAAATAATTGCTCGTCGTGATAAAAACCTCCACCCATTTGATATAAGTTCAAATGGCAACATCTTACGGCAGTTCCTATTTTAACAAGGGTGCTCTGCTCCGGAAGAATTGACAACTGCACGCGTCACCTCCGCGCTTTTCCGTTCGCACCGTAATTTCTTCAAACGGAGCCGGTGGATAAACTCTTACGAAACAGTCTTTACTGACATGATGAAACAGTCTTTACTAACCTGATGAAACAGTCTTCACTAACCTGATGCTTCACAGCAGGATGTCGCACCGAACATGGCCAATCACAATAACTTCACTGAAGATTATCGGCTTCAAATTAAAGTTTGAGGTAAGTCCTTAGATGATGGGCGGCCTCTCTGGTGATATTCGCTGAGAATGACGTGCAGAAATGCGTCAATCGTTCCAAAAATACTCACAATTCGTTTCAAGCAGCGTCTTCTTTACTAGCACAAAATTAAAATTACTAAAAAAATGGCGTCAATCGCTTGTAAACATCATTGTCAAAAAACAACATCTAAAGCAATCTCGACCGAGAGAACGCAAACAATCCAAAATCATATGTAACGTTTAAAAATAAATGAAAAGTGAAATGTGACTGTCATATGACGACGCTTTTTTTAATAAGTTCAATTTGAAGCTTACAACTAGTGTTTTCCACTCCCAGACTAAGCATGAAGTAAAATTTCGAGTTTAGAAAAGCCTGAAAATTTGGTTTAGTCGCTCCGCGGTTCGCGCTACGCGACCAAACCAAATTTTTAGGATTTTCTAAACTCGAAATTTTACATCATGCTTAGTCTGGGAGTGGAAAACACTCACTGTAAGCCTAAAATTGAACTCTTTTAAGAAAACAACGAATATTTAAAAATCTACAACACGTAATTGGGATATGTTTACTTCAAAGAAGAAGAATCACAAGAAATTATGATTTAAAGCTTTTCTTAAAGAAAGAACATTATTATACTCGCCACCTAAACATTGTCATGTTACGTCAAAATTTGCCACAGTTAAGAAAAATCGTTGCAGAAACAACTGTCGACATACTCTCTAAAACTGGATGATTTAAATTAAATTTAAATTTAAACACTTGTTTTGTTTCACAATAAGTGAAACAAACCAAGTGTTTAAATTTATATTTAATTTAAATCATCTAGTATTAGATTCAAAAATGTTTCACCACAAGTTAAGTGAGAAATTATTTAAAGATACTCTCTAAAATATTTGAACCACACATTCCACATCAATAAGTCATAAAACATCTCTCCGAAATTACACTATAAACGGTTATTTGGCATTACTTAGTTATAATTTATAAATGAACTCGATCAAAGAAAATAAACACGTCTTGATTAAAGATAAACAATGGCCATAGCTGTCTGTGGGGTTTAGCACACCCGTGCAGAGCCCCGACGCGCGAAACAGCATCGTGAGTAGGGTGACTCACTAGAGTACGTAAGTACGCGAGACGACCCGCATACACTCCTACTACAGCGCACGCACACGAAAACAACCCCACCGCGCGATCCAACTACAAGGGTGGAGACGCAGGTATAAAGACGCTAGCGCAAGCGATAATAGTCAGTCTAACAGCTCACCTACCACGAATTCACCCATAGCCGTGGTAACTAGCTAGACTAACGAGTTCACCCATAGCCGTTAGAGACTCAGAGGAATAGCGAGTTCACCCATAGCCGCTAATCCATCAAACCAGTTACATGGAAAACCGTGGACACGAACTCACACCGAAGCGCGAGAGACGCCACGTAAGAAATCTACGGAGGAAAGCGCAGCAACAGCCGTCGTTACCCAGGCCGATATCACCGCTGCCGCCGACGCCGACCAAGACAACGCGACCGCAGGAAAGACGACCGTGCCCGAAGTACGGATGCACCAGGACCACATTTCTGGACGAAGCCAAGCTCCAGAACGCCTGCAGTCACCCAGTCACTCCCCTGCCGAAAACCCCGGAGAAAACATTCTGAGTGACTGCACTACAGGATAGTCCGCCGCGATACCAAGGAGTGGACCCCTTCAGCATACCGTCCTACGACCTACGACGATACCACGTCAGAGCCGCTTATCGTCGTAGAATCACTCATACTCATGATATTCAATAAATATCTGCTTGTAAATACTGTAAATAAATACCACCACGTCGAATACATCTTTCTTTACTCTCGTATCAAAGTGGTCGGAGAAAACTTCTCCGCCAACACCAACCCCAAAGTGGTGACACCGACGTGATTCCACGAAAAAGAGAGAGATATCAGAATGACGGACAACGAAGAAATAAACAGGATACAAGTTCGCATCCCTCCATTTTGGGCAGACGATCCGGAGGTATGGTTCGCACAAGTGGAAAGCCAATTCGACATAGCGAAAATAACAACAGATGAAACGAAGTATGGTTACGTCGCAGGACACCTAGAGGCGAGATACGCGAAAGAAATAAGAGACGTCCTGACCAACCCGCCAGCCGTCGGAAAATACGAAAAATTAAAAACGGAGTTGATCAGAAGGCTCAGCGTAAGCCAGGAGCACAGAACAAGGCAATTGTTGGAACACGAAGAATTGGGAGACAGAAAACCATCGCAATTCTTACGACACCTGCAGCATCTGGCAGGAACAGCAGTCCCAGAATCACTCCTACGTTCTTTGTGGATGGGACGACTACCAAACAACATTCAGGCCATATTGACAACGCAAACCAAATCCTCTCTGGAAGAAGTAGCCGAGCTTGCAGATGCCATCAGCAACACCACAACACTTACCGTTAACGAAATGGCAACACAAGACAGCGATCTTCTGAAATCTCTGGTGCAGGAAATCGGTCAACTGAAAACCCAACTGCAAGAAAGAGAGAAAAGAATGAATCAGCACCGGTCTCGCAGCAGAAACCGTTCTAGCAACAGCAGAGGTCAAAGCCAGAACAGGTCACAGGACCGTACGTATGACACGTGCTGGTTTCATTTCAAGTTCGGAGACAAAGCGCGAAACTGTAAGCCCCTATGCAAGAAGTCGAAACAGGGAAACGACTTAGGCAGTCAGTAGCGGCGACTGACGTACTGCCAAACGAATCCCGCCGTTTATACATTACTGATCAGCAAACAAAGGTGCAGTTCCTGATTGATACCGGAGCAGACGTATGTGTATATCCACGGCGACTGACAACACAACCCTACAAAAAATCTACTTACAAACTCTATGCAGCAAACGGAACTATCATCAATACATACGGGACGATCAACATGGAGTTGAACCTAAAACTCCGTCTAAACTTTTCCTGGAGAGAGCTATAATAGGGGTAGATTTTTTAGCGCACTACGAACTACTACCCGATGTGCAAAACCGAAAGTTACGCGACGCTAGGACAAACATCACGGCCCCGGGCTCAGTAAAAAAGGAGGAGACAACAAGGATAACCACGGTAGACGACAACCAAAGGTATCACCGAATCTTGCGAGAATTTCCCGGGATTTGCAAGCCGGCAGGCTTACCAAGGCCCACACAACATGGCACGGAGCATCACATCCAAACCACGAATGGTCCGCCAGTGGCATGCAAGCCTAGACGACTAGCCACGGAAAAACTATTAATAGCAAAAAAGGAATTCAAAACAATGTGTGAAATGGGAATCGCACGACCTTCAAAAAGCGCATGGTCATCACCATTGCACTTAGTCCCCAAAAAGAAAAACGATGAATGGAGACCATGTGGAGATTACAGAGCTCTCAACGCTAGAACAATCCCAGACAAATATCCGGTCCCCCACATCGAGGATTTCTCCCAGCAACTGTACGGAAAAAAGGTATTGTCAACAATAGATCTGGTACGAGCATACCACCAAATACCAGTAGCCAAAGAGGACATACCAAAAACCGCAATCCGTTCGGATTATTCGAATTTCCATACATGACATTCGGACTACGCAATGCTGCACAGACGTTCCAAAGATTCATGGATAGTAACTGAGAGACCTAAATTTCTGTTATGTATACATCGATGACATCTTAGTAGCATCCACATCAGAGAAAGAACATGACCAACACCTTAGGCAGATATTCCAACGACTGAATGAGAACGGCATAGTACTCAACCCAGCCAAAAGCACATTCGGAGTCAAGGAAATTTCTTTCCTGGGATACAGCGTATCCGGAGAGGGAACCAAGCCCCTGGATGACAAGGTGAAAGCAATCCAAGAATTTCCCCTGCCACAAACAGCGAAAAAACTACGGCAAGCACTTGGAATGATAAACTACTACCAAAGATTCGTACCCGAAGCAGCAAAAGTGCAATCATCCTTGAATGACCTACTGAAAGGGAAGAAAAAAGGAAATCAACCAATCCTATGGACGGATGAAGCCAAAAAAGCATTTGCCGAATGTAAACAGCGAACCGCAACAGCAGCTTTGCTAGTACACCCCAAACCCGATGCAGTCCTAGCCGTAACCACAGATGCGTCTGACACAGCAATAGGAGGCGTGATACAGCAACAGCAGAACGGAGAATGGAAGCCGTTAGCATTTATGTCGAGAAAATTAACTTCCGCAGAGCAAAAATATGCAGCTTACGATAGAGAGTTACTAGCCATTTACGCAACAATAAAAAAGTACCAGCATATGCTGGAAGGCCAAACTTTTACAATCTACACAGATCACAAGCCGATAATATTTGCTTTCGCTCAAAACCCCGAAAAAAGTTCACCACGACAATTTCGATACCTGGACTACATCGGACAATTTTCAACAAACATACAACACGTTAAAAACAAGGACAACATAGTCGCAGACACATTAAGTAGGATAGAAGGGATATCCAACGGGATAAACTTCGCAGAGCTAGCGACCGACCAAGCAACCGATACGGAACTAGCAGGGATACTACAACAGCCCGATAGCACGAGCCTACAGTTGAAGAAAATCTACTTCAACGAATATAAGGCAGATGTTTATTTCGACATTTCACTCGGCACAGCCCGATCGTTCATCACCAACAAATTCCGGCAACAAACATTCAACAGCCTACATCAACTTTCACATCCCGGAGGCCAAGCCACATCCAAACTCGTAGCAGAGAGATTCGTATGGCCATCCCTAAAGAAAGATTGCAAACAATGGAGCCGGCAATGCATGGCATGCCAGCGAGCAAAGGTTTCACGACACAACGCACCCGAACCAGGACAATTCCCGCAGCCAGAAAAGAAGTTCGACCACGTACACCTCGACATCGTAGGACCACTACCGGAATCACACGGGAGGAAATACATCCTGACATGTATAAATCGATACACCCGGTGGCCAGAAGCAATACCGATGACAAACATAGAGGCAGACAACGTGGCCAAAATATTCACCAATTGGATAGCAAGATTCGGAACACCACTCCGAGTAACGACAGACCAAGGACGACAATTCGAGTCTAATCTGTTTAAAAAACTAGAGGAGCTGATTGGTTTCAAAAGGATAAGGACGACAGCGTACCATCCACAAGCCAACGGACTCGTGGAGCGATTTCACAGACAACTCAAAGCAGCAATCATGTGTCACAGCGATCAAGCATGGACCCATTGTATTACTTGGAATACGAACCGCCTGGAAAGAGGACATGAGAGCAACCACAGCAGAATTAGTATACGGACAAACACTTCGCCTACCTGGAGAATTACTGGCATCCAGCTGTACTACACCAAGGATAGACCCAGAAACGTATGCAACACAGCTAAAAAGAACGATGCAAAACACCCAGCCATGCACAGCCGCAAAACACAACAGCACCAAACCATTCATATTCAAGGACCTACAGAATGCATCCCATGTATTCGTACGACCTGGAATAAACCGAAAATCGCTACAGCCACCGTACGAAACTTCTCCGCCAACATCAACCCCAAACTGTCGATACCAGGACCGAAACAAGAAATGTACTTGTTCAAGATTGTTTAAGAACGCAAACATTACCGAAATAGCGCGCCGAATAAACGAATAATCTCTTATCTTAATTGCACTGCACAAATAAACATCATCTTTAATGATATGTTCAATCAAATACGACAACAACCGCAAAATCAAATACTCTTTAAATTCAAAATAAATGCTCGTCGTGACAAAACCCTCCACCCATTTGATATAAGTTGAAATGGCAACGTCTCACGGCAGTTCCTATTTTAACTAGGGTGCTCTGCTCCGTGGGAATTGCACCGTTATTTCTTCAAACGAAGCCGGGAGATAAATTCTTACGAAACAGTCTTTACTGACATGATGTAACAGTCTTTACTAACCTGATGAAACAGTCTTCACTCACCTGATGCTTCACAGTAAGATGTCGCACCGAACATAGCCAATCACAATAACCTCAATGAAGATTAACGGCTTCAAATTAAAGTTTGAGGTAAGTCCTTAGATGATGGGCGGCCTCTCTGGTGATATTCGCTGAGAATGACGTGCATAAAAGCGGCAATCGTTCCAAAAAATCCTCACAAATCGCTTCAAGCAGCGTCTTCTTTACTAGCACAAAATTAAAATTACAAAAGAAATGGCGTCAATTGCTTGTAAACATCAGTCAAAAAACAAAATCCAAAGCGATCTCGACCGAGAGAACGCGAATAACACAAAATCATATGTAACGTTTAAAAATAAATAAAAAGTGAAATGTGACTATCATATACATACGCTTTTTTCTAAAGAGTTCAATTTGAAGCTTACAACTAGGGTTTTTCATTCCCAGACTAAGCATGAAGTAAAATTTCGAGTTTAGAAAAGCCTAAAGTTTGGTTTGGTCGCGCAGCGCGAAACGCGGAGCGGCCAAACCAAATTTTCAGGCTTTTCAAAACTCGAAATATTACTTTATGCGCCACGCATATTAAACACTGAAATCACTGAAACATTGTGAACGAGTGAACTTAGCTTGAAATCAGTGTCTTGTACGCCTGGCGCATGAAGTAATATTTCTAGTTTAGAAAAGCCTCAAAATTTGGCTTGGTCGCTCCGCGCTTCGCGCTACGCAACCAAACGAAATTTTTAGGCTTTTCTAAACTCAAAATTTTACTTCATGCTCATTCTGGGATTGGAAAACACTCGCTGTAAGCTTAAAATTGAACTCATTTAAGAAATCAACGAATATTTAAAAATCTACAACACGGAATTTAGATATGTATACTCAAAAGAAATAAAATCACAAGAAATTATGATTTAAAGCTTTTCTCAAAGAAAGAACATTAATATACTCGCGACCTAAACATTGTCTTGTAACGTCAAAACTTGTTACAAGTGGGAGAAATCGTGGCCAAAACAACTGTCGACATACTCTCTAAAAAATTTGAACCACACATTCCACATCAATAAGTCATAAAACATCTCTCCTGAATTCTACTATAAACGGCTATTTGGTATTACTTAGTTATAATTTATAAATGAACTCGATCATTTAATTTTTTTTTAAATTTAAGAAAAATTGCAGACCTACTTATGAATATAAGCCTAAAAATTATGCTTTCCTAAACTCAAAATTTTACTTTATGCGCTAAGCATATAAAACACTGACTTTGAGTGATTGTCGAGGAATGAATAAACTTTGTGCTAAAGAAAAAACATTTTTTTGTATCAATTTCAATGTTAAAAAAGGTGCAGTTTTCCTTCTTCTGATCTGAGTTACGATACAATATCGTATTTTAATAAATATATCAGGGATTGTCAGGGAATTTATAAACTTTGTGTTAATGTTAAGCAAAATAAAATAGAGATATTTTTAACGAAATTGCAACCGCTTAAAACTTAATAAAATTTTATCAATCAAACTTAACAAAGAAAAAAATATTCAAAGGTGAAGTTTCATTTCTCTGATCTTAGATTATAAAGAAAATGTTGGATTGTAATAAAATGATCAGGGATTATCTAGAAATGAATTAACTTTGTGCTTAGGTTGAAAAAAAAATCGATAAATGGTTAATGAAATTACAAACGCTTACATTTAAATGAAATGTTATCAATTTAAATTATAAAAAAATATAGTTTAGCTTTTTCTGATCTGAGATTACGAAGGAAATGTCTCATTTTGATAACATTTTTAAAATTTATCTAGAAATAAATAAACTTTATGCTGATGTTAAAAAAAACAAAATCAAGCGATTTTTGTTAAATTTACAGACACTATAAGTTAAATTAAATATTATCAATTTAACTAATTAAATTAAAACACAAATATCAAATCGTATAGTTTATCTTTTTATGATCTTAAATTACGAGGAAATGTCGGATTTTGACAATATTTTAAGTGATGTTTGAGGAATAAATACACTTAGTGCTAAATTTTAAAAAAATCAAGCGATTTTGACAATATCACAGGCGCTCAAAGTTTAATCAAAAAAATAGTATTGAAGAACGAATCTGTAAAATAAAGTTTTGATTAATTAATTAAGTAAAATGTCGAGTTTAGAATAGCCTGAAAATTTGGCGAAGCGCGGAGCGGCCAAACCAAATTTTCAGGCTTTTCTAAACTCGAAATTTTACTTTATGTGCCACGCGTATTAAACACTAAAAACACTAAAATATTGTGAACAAGTGAACTTCACTTAAAATCAGTGTCTTGTACGCGTGGCGTATGAAGTAAAATTTCGAGTTTAGAAAAGCCTGAAAATTTGGTTTGGCCGCTCCGCGCTTCGCGCTACGCGACCAAACTAAATGTTCGGGCTTTTCTAAACTCGAAATTTTACTTCATGCTTAGCCTGGGAGTGGAAAACACTTGTTTAAGTCTTTTATAATTTCTAATAAGCTTTCTTTTTCTAGTTCTGTGTAATTCTGTCCTATTCCACGGTTATTCTCTATAATCATAAGGAATTATACTAAATTTCCAGTTTGATTGACAATTTAATTTAAAATATTGACAATTCAATTTAAAACATTTTTAGTGCCAGCTATGGCCACAATAAAAAGGTTTTATTTTCGTCTGTAATCTAGTAATTAAATTATTTATTTCTAGAATTGCTATTTATTTGGTAGGTTTGCTTTATAAAACGCAATTTTATTTGCCCAATAGTTTACTAGATAAATAAATTTACTCTACAAATGGTTATCTAATGATTTATTAATCGTAAATAATAGCGGGCATAATTCACATAAAAATCTATTATTTAAATTTTTCTGTTAAGGAAAGTTCAAGTTAATTTGTTACAGTTTTATCATATTTGCACAATAACTAACGATTAATTACAGGTGTTATTTCTAGGGCTGAGAATTAAAATATTCGTGAATATTTAAATATGAAACATTGAAATTAGTCATATATTTAAACAAATACACTATTTGAATTTATAAATTCTTTAGTTTTAGAAAATATATTTGACACCTTACACTAATTTATTGAAGTATTTAAATATTCAAATAGCTAAATTAATTAATATTGTGAAAATTAAGTGACATGCTATTTTAATATCCGCGAATATCCATATTCCCAGCCCTAACAATTACAAGCTAATGTTTAGCGATTAATTTTAAAATACTCTCATTGTTTTAATATAAACCAAAAATAGTTGATCGGTGTACAACAAAATCATTCCCACAGCCCTAATAACTTTAAGCTAACGTTTATCGATTAGTTTAATAATGCTCTTATTGCTTTATTATAAATCAAAAATCGTTGATCGGTGTACAACAAAATCATATCCCCCAAAAATGAAAACCAACACTAACCTATTTATAAATTCATCAAAGAACAAGCCCGGTCGAAACCAGGGCCATTGATTTTGCTAAAGCAGAAGAGTTGCAAACAATTTTCACAGTCCATTCATTACACAACACTTTACTTCAAAAATTCACTTCGAAAACGATTGCTTAAAAATCATTGAAGACGTGAAACGCAGCGTCCGATTAGTCGAACTCGACTAAACAATTGGAGAAAATGTGTGCGCTCAAATTCACACAAGAATACGATTTGAATATTTCACCTATTTCTGCCGTTTATAAACGTAAATATAAAGAGACATTTGTTGATTGAAACCAGTTTAATTTAGATTTTAGGAGGTTGGTTCATCGAAAAGCAAAATGTTTTTGCATTTGTATTAAAATATATATATTTTTTTCTCCTCATACAGTAACTGTATGTTAACAATATATTATGTGTAGCAATACAGTCTCATACAGTAACTGTATGTTATATGTACCACTACAGTAATATAATGGTTTTTGTAGAATTATTTTAATTAATTAAAAGAATATCGTCCTCATGCATAGTCCTCTGATTAAACGGCTACTAACGTGTGGTTAACTAATCACAATTAAGGTGTTATCAAGTACGCATTACCACATACTTGTTAGTAGCGCCTATCTTTAGTCGCTCGTATCGGTAACATTGATTTTTCTGTTGCTTTACAATATTTATCTATGTAACGAGGATTGCTACGCCCTCTGTGCCAATGTCGCCATTTAATTTTCACTATAACAAATTCTTTCAGCATAGAATTATCAATGTTTAATTGCCAATTGCGGATTTTAATTAACTTTTATAGCTCTCAATGGGTTACTTTTCACCATCGACCGCATTGTGGTTTGAACTGGTGTTATAAAATTCTTGGACAAGCACAAATACGTTCGCTTTCTCTGTGCCCACAAAAATACGCATACTGCACTTAAATCAAAAGAAGAAAGACAATACTCTATACGTACGATGAAGATAAATTATTACGTTGTAATTTGCTAGGCTTACCCTTTTAAACGGGCAAACGAATGTGCCTCTCATCCAACCGCCGTTCTAGAGAAATTCGTTCCTTCTACAGTGTGCGTATTTCTATGAGCACAGGCATAGCATACGATTTTCACGCTGATTCGCGAACCTAACTAATTTGAACATAAACGCGGATTTGCGAACTTAACAGCACTAATTTGAACAAAATCACAGCTCATTATTTTAGGAAACTGAGAACTTGGACACTTACAATTACGCGAATGACGTTTGAGGTTACGTATAGTCACTAGTAAAACTAGCGGTATGGTATGATTAAAAATGTAAACAGTGACTAGCGCGAATCGCGTCTAAAATTGGACTATGCATACGACATATTATATTTTCTAACTAAACTTTAGTTAGTCACACGTTAGTCGCGATTAACGGACTATGCATAAGACCGTATATGTTTACTTATTATTTAAATTAATATCATTATTTGAAGTATTATAAGTAAATAATAAATATGCAAATAAAGAGATTCCTTTAGTTGTAAACTATTTGTTATTGCTTCTTAGGATTTTAAGTGAACTAATCAGTAAGTATACAGATTGAAAAGGAAAATACATACCTGGACAATATGTCCATGACTTTGTCCATTGGCAGTGAACGTTAGATGGCAAAGGAATGGTAGTCTGTTGTCCGGTGTTTTGTGGACTTTCAAATCGTAAGTCTTGCCTACATCTCTATAGTAGGTTCTATTACACACTGAAATTAAAAAGAAACAATTAAAATCATCACACTTTGCTATCATCATAAAACAGAAAACTTATAATCAAAATCAAGGTTGTATTACATGGTATATAAAACATACTTAGAATTCGATGCAGAATTCAGAAATAAAATAACAAATAGGTGTTTGCATCTGAAAAAATTAAGTTGATGGTTGTAACTTATTTTTCGTCTATTTTGTATATATGAATCTATTATCAAAAAACCGCAGCCAAAAGTAAAAATCGATGTGTCCGAGCGTTTCTCCAAAAAACAAACCCTTGAATTTTAAATGAATTTGTTTTAACTTACGCGTCTTCTGTAAAATATTATATTTATACTGTACTTATGATATTACCCTTCTATTGAACTTTCAGAATCTGTTGAGTTATTAATAAATAAGTAATAAATTATAGTTTAATTTAATACTGAAATTATAATGTATGTATTACGTGCATTTTGAACATAATATATAATATATAATTGGTTATTCACGAATACGAATGCGATTTCTTGATCCTGAAAATATTGATTTGAACACGTTGCAGCTTCATATATGATAATATCAAATATGCATGTGATGTCTGATATGACCCAATATTAATAATTTTCTAACTACATATTCATATTTATTTACTGAAAAGATTATATGTATACACAAATGGCATTTTTTGCATTCAAGTGTATAAAACACTGGTTTAAAGAGAACATTAAAATATACTTCATAACAAAAAAAAATTAACATAAAATAAAATTGAGTTTGTCAATACTTTGCAGAATATTTTCAAAATATAAAAACGAATAAAAATTAATATTAACTTTATGCAAATAAAATTTGAGTTAAAAGGGTGTCATAGTAAATCACTGAACTATACAATATTTATAGTATCGTATGTTTAATAAAATAAAACCTCTAGAGTGCCATCGAATATAATATATAAAATTACGAAAAAACTATTCGTGAAAATGCAAACAGTGTCTTAATTAATAAGACAATTTAAGACGATAAATATCCATTGAAACAACTACTTCCCGTGCAAATACACCTCCGGATATTGAATTATACAATGAAATATTTAAAATCTTATTTAATTTGATTTGTTACAACGCTCTAATAAAGTATATGTGACGTTTAGGTCAAATTCTCTTCAAACCAACTAACAATACAATTTAAAATGAAAGGAGAGATAGCAACAAATTAGAAGTGAGAGGACTTGGATTAAAACTAATGTCTTAGGCCATCTATAGACGCGTTTCGAGATTTATTTCTCTTCAGTAAAGCTTTGCTTATGACGTTTAAAAAATTATGAATAAAATTTAAAAAAACTTACTTGGAAAAAGTGTTGTGTGTGGAATAAACAGGTACACAAAAATAGAATGAGTGAAAATGATGGTCGGTATTTATAGATAAAAAACGGGGATTATGTCATTAGCAGGTATGAAGAATGTGAGACCTTATTATTTACCTTACGGTACAGGTCACCCAAGATAAATTCAAATTCAAAACTATTTGAATTCGAGAAAATAAGCTTTCACGAATAGTTTTTTCTTAATTTTATATATTATGTTTAAAGTGTGCAAACTATAAGATGCGTAAGCTAATTTTCTCGAATTCAAATAGTTTTGTATAATGTACAACTCTGAAATTGTACATTATACAGTAGAACCTCGCTATACGGGGCCTCGAGATACCGTGATTCGGATAAATCGGGGTCATTTTTAAGGTATCTTTTTTTTCAAAGATGTTAATTTTAACAATTTTTCCCGGTATAACGAGGTTCTACTGTAATTATTATGTCTGACGTTTTATATGATATAGGAATTGTCATGTCGCCAACGTGTAGCCAACTTAAATTTAAAAATAGGTTAATTCATGGCACTCTAGAGGTTTTTTTTATTTACATACGTTATATCAATATGCTACTTTAGTTGTCAGGTGTAGTGTATGAAGTAACATTTTTCATTTTGAGAAGCCAGAAAATTTGAATTTGCCTGCACGCCTCGCATTGGTATCACTGGCATCCGATATTCATCGTTTATGTATTCAATGACTAAACCCCTCAAATAAAAATAGTGTGATGTACTGATAAAATACAGGTAAACCGGTTTTAATTTATAAATTTACCGAATTACCGCTCAATAAAAAAACTGAGTCAATTTATAAACTATAATATTTTTATTTTCATAGTACCTACATAGTTAGTAGTCAGTCTAACCGCTAATTATCTCAGAAAACAGGAAGTGAGCATCGCATCCATCGAGATTATTTATAGGTGCGCGAAATGGGGGTTGAATGGATAACGAGCCCTTGTTTCTCCCGGGCCGGGAGAAGAATGGATTAATTGTACATGTTACGACGCGTGCGCATTTGCATGAAATGCTCGTGAGAATGAAGTGAAACTCTCACACACTCTCTCTCTCTCTCACACACACACACACACACACACACACACACACACACAACGAAATAACAAGACTTATATGCAGTTTCATGTATATTCAGGTGCACTTCGAATAGATAGTCTCGTGACGTTTGACAATGCAGCAAGGCATCGAACGTTCCAATTCCATCCATTTCGCTGACTTAATCGCCAGAGACACCGAAATATATATAATAACACATCTGCACGAAATATGGTGCTTTATTGATTGATATATTGGAAAATATGTGAGTTTCTTTTTGGAGTGAATTAAAAAAAATGTCTTCTGCCTGATTTTATACTAAGCTCTTGATTAAAATCACAAATGGCGGATGGGCCGGGCTCGACATTCTTTAGTACAGCAGTAGATAAGATTAACGGATTCGAAAACCACCACAACACCACAGTGGTCCAGCGGTCCAGCATCCAGCATCCCCCTCCCAGCATCCCCCGCAGATTCATCCCCCGAGATGAGCATCCCCCTCCCAGCATCCCCCGCAGATTCATCCCCCTCCCAGCATCCCCCGCAGATTCATCCCCCGAGATGAGCATCCCCCTCCCAGCATCCCTCCACAGATTCATCTTCCGAGATTAGCATCCACCACAGATTCATCCTCCGAGATTAGCATCCACCACAGATTCATCCTCCGAGATTAGCATCCACCACAGATTCATCTTCCGAGATTAGCATCCACCACATCAACGCCATCTAGTGGAGAAAAGCGCAACTATGAAAATGTAAGTATACATCAGCGCCATCTAGCGGCTTAAAGCACACCTATGAAAATGTAAGTATACATCAGCGCCATCTAGCGGCTTAAAGCACAACTATCCCCCGAGATGAGCATCCCCCTCCCAGCATCCCTCCACAGATTCATCTTCCGAGATTAGCATCCACCACAGATTCATCCTCCGAGATTAGCATCCACCACAGATTCATCCTCCGAGATTAGCATCCACCACAGATTCATCCTCCGAGATTAGCATCCACCACAGATTCATCTTCCGAGATTAGCATCCACCACATCAACGCCATCTAGTGGAGAAAAGCGCAACTATGAAAATGTAAGTATACATCAGCGCCATCTAGCGGCTTAAAGCACACCTATGAAAATGTAAGTATACATCAGCGCCATCTAGCGGCTTAAAGCACAACTATCCCCCGAGATGAGCATCCCCCTCCCAGCATCCCTCCACAGATTCATCTTCCGAGATTAGCATCCACCACAGATTCATCCTCCGAGATTAGCATCCACCACAGATTCATCCTCCGAGATTAGCATCCACCACAGATTCATCCTCCGAGATTAGCATCCACCACAGATTCATCTTCCGAGATTAGCATCCACCACATCAACGCCATCTAGTGGAGAAAAGCGCAACTATGAAAATGTAAGTATACATCAGCGCCATCTAGCGGCTTAAAGCACACCTATGAAAATGTAAGTATACATCAGCGCCATCTAGCGGCTTAAAGCACAACTATGAAAATGTAAGTATACAGCAACGCCATCTAAGAACAAAAAGTTCAACTATGAAAAATGTAAGTGCATGAATGGTTGTAGCACTTATATATAGTGTCATTTAGCATTAAAATTCAACGGATGCAAATTATGTTTAGGTAAAAAATTAGGTGATATAATATAATAATATTTTATTTCTTAAAAACATATATAATATATTATAATTATATGTTCTCTTCTTCTTCTCCATATCGCTTTTCTTCTTCATCGCGCTCTTCACACCATGCTCGGATCTATTGAAAAATAAAAATAAAAAAAATTAGTAATCAATGCTTACAAGGAAATCATGAAAATGAACATACATTAGATTTTATTTTCACCGCATCTCGATAGATCGCGAAATCCCGGATTGCATCCATATAGTAATCTAGATCTAGCCTCACTAGACCATACGCTAGTATTTCTAAATTGCCGTGATCTAGGTAATCACTACAGCATTCCATCCCATCTGCACTCTGTCGCAACATCTTTGACGTCTTATCAACGGTATAATGCTCATATGCCTGCTGATTACCCATGCCCATTTGAGACATCTGATTCGAAGCCTAGATTATAAAATAATATAAAAATAATATAAATTATTTCATAAACTAATAATATCAAAAAAAAAAAAATTATACTCACATAGCTCACAGCGCTCCTTAAATCGACGATTTTAGTTCTTGCAGACATTTTATTACTTTACGTTTAAGTGTATGAACTGAATGATAGAATTATGTAAAATGTAACATGATATATACCACAAAACTTTCCAATTTTGAGGACATAATGTACGTCACAAACTACTTAATTGCTAGAAAGGTAGCCAATTCAAGAACAAATTTCCATGACGCACGGTAAAATATTTCAAAGACAATTACACATCAATGACACTCGAAAGTCACAGAAAATTAAAACTTTCCATGACGCATGTTCGGGTTAATATTAGAAATTTGTTACGGACTTGCTAAAATATTTCAAGAACAATTGCATATTAATGACTCTGGAAAGTTATAGAAAATTAAAAACCTTCCATGACGTATTCTAAAACCATTAACTTGCTATATTATTTGAAAGCGTGAATAATCTATTACAAGTGTGAAGGACAACAATTTCACACTAACGACTTATAGGAAAATGACATGACGTATCCTGAAAAAATGTTGAAAGTGTGAATCAATTATGAGGAGATGGTTAAACATTCACACTAATGACTAATTGAAGGTAAAATATATATTTTTAGAAAAAGTAAGAGGAAGAAAAAAGAATAAATACGCATGAAATCAGTAATTTCTCATCAATTGAAATTAAGTATCAGTCAGTGATCATTGCATGACAAAAAATTTAAACAAATCTGGTAAGTTCCATATAAAAACTTATAATAATATTATAAATTTTAATTACCATTAATCTAATTCTTTATTCTTTTAATCAGCAATAATTTAACAAGAATGTTAATCAATCGACCTACTATATGGCTGAGGGATTTGTTGATCCAATAGAGGAGTACTTGAAGAATTTTGATAAGGAGATGAAATCTGAGGTGACTCTTCTTGGACAATCTACATACTCGCTCAACAAAGCAAATACGAAAAGTGTGTCCGTTGGGATCAGCCCGATTGCAGGATTCACACCTTCACAATCGAAGAAAAGAAACAATTTTCTGTCATCAACTTCCGTGAGATAACAATGGGACAGCCGTTACATATGGATCAACATCAAATTACTGCGAAACCATATCGAAATATTACTGCTATATGGATTCAACAGAGGGATTTAATCGTGGTCCTCGCTGAAGAGACGATTCGCATACTAATATCTTTTAAAGAACTAATCGACCGCAAATAAGAAATATTACAGCAGTGTGAATTTAAATTATTTTATAATAAAATATTAAACAGTTGTTCAAATATGTCGGGAGATTTCTATGCGAATGTAAATACATTATTATTAAAAAAAAATCGTTAAATGAAACAAATGTGTATTTAATTATGGAATGTTTATATATATATATATATATATATATATATATATATATATATATATATATATATATACTCAAATAGAATTTTATATGATATAGAAATGTTAAATAATAGACCAAATTACAATAAATAAAAAATTATTATTATAATATATTACAGGATCTTTTTATTTTCTATCCAACTATTATGAGAATTATCATGTCCTAACCATTTAACAAAACTTTTGCTCCCTTTTTTTCGTAAAATTTTCTCCACTAAATAAACGTCTGGATGTTTTACAAGCTGCAGTTCTTCATTATAAAATACTCCCTGGATGGGTCTCTGATCCATATCTTCAAATAAGTAGGATGTCGGATTGGTGTTTTGTGCAGATGTAATCTTAAATAATTCAGCAGACCAATTCGGAGTGTATCTCTTTTCAAATAATGCCTTCTTTTTACTTATTCGAACAATATCTCCAACATCAAAATTACGTTTACCGGAAATTTTAGTATATGAATAAACTGTATTGAGCAATTGCTGTTCATGTCTCTTACTAACATCACAAGGTCTCATCCCCGTGGTGCTATGCCTCCGGCTATTATATTCATCAGTTACATTAGCAAGAACATCTAATCTATCCACACATATTTTCCACAAAAACTGAATATTCGGTAAAGTTTATCTTTTAAAGTTCTAATTACTCGTTCAGCCATAGACGCTTTAATTGTAGTATAAGATGAATAATGATTTACATTATTTTTAGCTAGCAGTGTTTTCATTGATGAGTTGTAAAACTCGGTCCCATTGTCAGTTGCAAATTCTTTGGAGTCCGATCATATTTTTCAAAGATCTCATTAATTGCCGCACTAACACTGCTTGCAGATTTATCCTTAAGTGCTTTCGTCCACAAATATTTAGAAAAACAATCAATCATCACCAATATAAATCTATATCCTTTATTTTCTCGCGCATAATATCCAAATTCAGCCAAGTCCGCCAGCCACAAATCATCAATACCCTTAATCAGAGTACGTCTTCGAGGAAAATTAATTCTTGCGGGTTTGTGTAGCTCATTTACAACATCAGCTTTAATTGCTCTCATCATTCTACTATGTTTTCACATCCACAACACTTTTAGAAATAACATCTACATTTTTATTGTTGTCTTTTATTAAGCTTAAAACAATTTCTTGGACTCTGGATTCAACTTTTTTATTTTCCATTTCAAGGTTGCTAACTCGTGTTAATAAAATAGTATTTTCCATTTCAACGTTGCTAATTCGTGTTGATAAAATAATTAAATTTTTTTCAAGTTTATCAAATTTATTAAGTACAGCATTTTTCAATCTAACGTTCAAAGTTTTAGCATTTGTTTGCGCATTATCAGAATATTCACTTAATGTTTTTTGCAGTTCAACATGCATATTAAGTATTTCATTCTGGAATTTTTTTTTAACTTCCAAAACTGTACCATCAACAAATTTCTTAGTTGTTGCATCACCTAAATCTTCAGGATCTGATACATGTTTTAACCGCTTATTTTGTATATCATAATGCTCATCTGACGTCAATGCAAAGCCTAGCCCGGGTCGACCGCGTACACTGATTCCGCCTTTATCTCTGAATAAACGTCTGAACTTGTCAACACTCATTGTCTTTTTAATATGAAAACAAATATCTCACATATTTATACAATAATGGAAGCTTCTCGAAGTTCCTCCTCAATGGCAAGAATCTCGTTGTAAACACTAGCATTTCCTGCTTTTCTAGCAGCGTGCAACAAACATAACCTATCCACTAACTCCTCAATATTATCCCAATACCGATATTGCACAGGTATGCTTAAGTCACAATTCATACTAGAATCAAATCCTAGCCCACCAAACGTTTTTGATCGACTTCTTGTTAGTGGTGGCGATAAGGGTGAAGATACTGGAGAAATATCTTGACTTTGTTCACTAATTTCATTATTATCACTTGAATTTTCTTCTTTATCTGTGTCAGCATTATCCAAAAAGTCTAGTTTTTTTGCGTCCGTTTTATCATTAATATATGTCTCTGAATTTCCTGTAGGCGATCCGAAGTTGAGCTATGAGGATATATTCTAGATGTCTGAGATGTTGATTTGGCTGGTGTTACAGTTGGAGATATTCGTGTTTTTATTGTAGGAACAATTACTTGTTTAGTGGACTAAGTTGTGATAGGTTTTACTGCAGTGTGTTGCGTAGTTAAAATTTTAAGTGGATCAGTGATTGGCTTATGAAATTTCTTCAACATATCATCATTCTCGTTATGATTTAATTTCATCGCAAGTAATTTTCGCCTGATTGACTTTTTAACAGCAATCAGCTTTTTCTTTGTTAAATCACTCATGATAAAAATTGATCTATACTTGATAATGTCTAATTTCGCAATAATCGATTCACTTCATAACACACTAATATATATGATTTCTGAAATGAAATCTGTGAAAGGTATAATTGCTTCAATCGATTATTATATATTGATCTAGTCCTTTCCGATATCGACCATTATCAATATCACTATCCTTATCAATCACTATAAACGAAAATCTATGTAATAGGTCAGTAGGGGTCATGTGCAAATATTATTTTTGACGAAATTAAATTAAAATATTAATACAAAAATCACCCAAGAAAATAATAAAGAAAAATCGACATCCAGTAAATACGAGAATAACATTAGCCGATCAAATTTTTTTTATGTGAAAGAAATAACAAATGCAGCATCGCCTTAAAATAATAAACAAGTACCGGCGCGTGGAGAAATGCTAAGACATACAGAAAGATTCAGTTCAGGGTTTAACGAACGCAAACACAACAAGTGTGCAGAGTCAGGGAAATTACGTTGACGTCAGAGAGGGATGGGTTTTGTGACCAAATATGGTAGTAGATAAAGTCTAAGCAACAAAATTTGGGGAGGGGAGAACTTTGAGAGCAGCAAAGAAACAATTCTAAAAATCAGTTAGTTTTGGGACAGGGACTAGGAGAGTCAGTATTTGAATTTAAATGGGGACAGTTGAGAATAGGAAGTTTCAGTGGGATGTGAGTTAGTAAAGTAATGTTGATAAAAAGAGTTAGGTATTCAGAATAGAGTTAGAAAATGGAGAATGGAGTTAGGGATAACAGCGCTGGAGAGACTATCACGTAAGAGTAAAATTAATTCTACATCAAACCGACTAAGTTAAAATCAAACAAACAAAACCAGCGAAATAATTTAAACATCTGAGAAAAGGAGAAGATGGGGGGGGGGGTGAGAATGAGGGGTGTATGGTGGTTGATGTGTAAGGCCGAACTGAGCGAGAAAACGAGGTATGTCCTACTAACTAATAGACCCAGGCGATTGATGTGTAAGGCCAATCCGAGTCAGTATTGCACTAAGGTCCTACTAACTAATCACACGAGTGAGGGGTGTATGGTGGTTGATGTGTAAGGCCGAACTGAGCGAGAAAACGAGGTATGTCCTACTAACTAATAGACCCAGTCGATTGATGTGTAAGGCCAATCCGAGTCAGTATTGCACTAAGGTCCTACTAACTAATCACACGAGTGAGGGGTGTATGGTGGTTGATGTGTAAGGCCGAACTGAGCGAGAAAACGAGGTATGTCCTACTAACTAATCGACCCAGTCGATTGATGTGTAAGGCCAATCCGAGTCAGTATTGCGCTAAGTGTCCTACTAACTAATCACACGAGTGAGGGGTGTATGGTGGTTGATGTGTAAGGCCGAACTGAGCGAGAAAACGAGGTATGTCCTACTAACTAATCGGCCCAGTCGATTGATGTGTAAGGCCAATCCGAGTCAGTATTGCGCTACGTGTCCTACTAACTAATCACACGAGTGAGGGGTGTATAGTGGTTGATGTGTAAGGCCGAACTGAGCGAGAAAACGAGGTATGTCCTACTAACTAATCGACCCAGTCGATTGATGTGTAAGGCCAATCCGAGTCAGTATTGCACTAAGTGTCCTACTAACTAATCACACGAGTGAGGGGTGTATGGTGGTTGATGTGTAAGGCCGAACTGAGCGAGAAAACGAGGTATGTCCTACTAACTAATCGACCCAGTCGATTGATGTGTAAGGCCAATCCGAGTCAGTATTGCGCTAAGTGTCCTACTAACTAATCACACGAGTGAGGGGTGTATGGTGGTTGATGTGTAAGGCCGAACTGAGCGAGAAAACGAGGTATGTCCTACTAACTAATCGGCCCAGTCGATTGATGTGTAAGGCCAATCCGAGTCAGTATTGCGCTAAGTGTCCTACTAACTAATCACACGAGTGAGGGGTGTATGGTGGTTGATGTGTAAGGCCGAACTGAGCGAGAAAACGAGGTATGTCCTACTAACTAATCGACCCAGTCGATTGATGTGTAAGGCCAATCCGAGTCAGTATTGCGCTAAGTGTCCTACTAACTAATCACACGAGTGAGGGGTGTATGGTGGTTGATGTGTAAGGCCGAACTGAGCAAAAAAACGAGGTATGTCCTACTAACTAATCGGCCCAGTCGATTGATGTGTAAGGCCAATCCGAGTCAGTATTGCGCTAAGTGTCCTACTAACTAATCACACGAGTGAGGGGTGTATGGTGGTTGATGTGTAAGGCCGAACTGAGCGAGAAAACGAGGTATGTCCTACTAACTAATCGACCCAGTCGATTGATGTGTAAGGCCAATCCGAGTCAGTATTGCGCTAAGTGTCCTACTAACTAATCACACGAGTGAGGGGTGTATGGTGGTTGATGTGTAAGGCCGAACTGAGCGAGAAAACGAGGTATGTCCTACTAACTAATCGGCCCAGTCGATTGATGTGTAAGGCCAATCCGAGTCAGTATTGCGCTAAGTGTCCTACTAACTAATCACACGAGTGAGGGGTGTATGGTGGTTGATGTGTAAGGCCGAACTGAGCGAGAAAACGAGGTATGTCCTACTAACTAATCGACCCAGTCGATTGATGTGTAAGGCCAATCCGAGTCAGTATTGCGCTAAGTGTCCTACTAACTAATCACACGAGTGAGGGGTGTATGGTGGTTGATGTGTAAGGCCGAACTGAGCGAGAAAACGAGGTATGTCCTACTAACTAATCGGCCCAGTCGATTGATGTGTAAGGCCAATCCGAGTCAGTATTGCGCTAAGTGTCCTACTAACTAATCACACGAGTGAGGGGTGTATGGTAGTTGATGTGTAAGGCCGAACTGAGCGAGAAAACGAGGTATGTCCTACTAACTAATCGACCCAGTCGATTGATGTGTAAGGCCAATCCGAGTCAGTATTGCGCTAAGTGTCCTACTAACTAATCACACGAGTGAGGGGTGTATGGTGGTTGATGTGTAAGGCCGAACTGAGCGAGAAAACGAGATATGTCCTACTAACTAATCGACCCAGTCGATTGATGTGTAAGGCCAATCCGAGTCAGTATTGCGCTAAGTGTCCTACTAACTAATCACACGAGTGAGGGGTGTATGGTGGTTGATGTGTAAGGCCGAACTGAGCGAGAAAACGAGGTATGTCCTACTAACTAATCGGCCCAGTCGATTGATGTATAAGGCCAATCCGAGTCAGTATTGCGCTAAGTGTCCTACTAACTAATCGCAAGTGTGTCGAGTGTGTGATGCTAGCTCCGAGATGGTTTTTGTGGGTTTCCCATCTCGTAATGCAAATGCAGGGGCTAGTTAATTTTGCTCCCACAAGTAGAGTCATACATTTTTTTGAGTTTAACCCAAAGCACATGACTTTTAAGCATAAACGTTGGGTAATATATTTTGTGAATATAAATAATATAAAACATATCAATTCATTAGAAATGTCATGAAAGGTCAACAAACTTTGCATACGTTAAGCTCATATCCTGTTTTATTTATTGTCCACACATCCTCCTAGTCAAATTAAAAGGGAATAAAGACACAGTATTTACGATAATGCATATTGACACAAACAACGAACCTGGTAAATAAATAAAAGGGTTACTACATACACAACACAACGTAAACAATAATACAAATTATAAATTTGTACAATACCTAGGGTCGAATCATTACATCTATCTTTCCAACATAATCCACATATCTCTTTAAATTTTTCAAAAGTCATATCACTGCTGACATGATCATTATACACATGCTTAAGATTAAGTTCATCTTGTTTAAATAATATAATAAGGTTTGAATTATCACGAATGAGATGCTTTGGTATTCTAGTATAAGTTTGACATAAATAAAATGAATCAACATTTTTGTGTCTACCCATACTGAAAAAGTCTCTGATTTTATCTTGCTTTTCACAGGCAACATCATCGAAAATAAAAATTGAGTTTTCTTTAGCCACACTGGGATCAATAATATCATCATTTTCTCTATAAGGGAAATAACCAATTTCAGGCATATTAGTCAACACCTTTACCAAAAACTTGTATTTCGGTTGATATAATGATTTAGAATATACGTATACATTTTTAAATCTTAAACCGTTCTCCTCAAATAATAATGAAAACATTACATTCGATTTTCCACAATTAGACGGGCCACATATAAGAGCTCTAACACTATTAGGTAATAATTCACCATGTTTATTTGATTTAAGACCATCGCCCACCCAGTGATCCAAATTAACTACTGGAAGTGATTGCTTCTGCTTAATGAACTTCATCATACTAATTTCAACATCTGAGAGAGCTCTTATATATATAAAGACGTATCCTATCCCATTTTTTTTAAATGATAATGTATCACGGTGAGGGTATCATCAATTCTGTTATAAACGCACTCCCGTTTGAAGCACATATACCTGGCTATCAGTATTGTGGACCTGGTACAGAGTTAGACAAACGATTAAAGAGGGGTGACCCCGGTATAAATCCTCTCGATTCTGCATGCAAACGTCACGATATAAAACATTCTCAGAGTAATAATTTGAGTGATCGACACGCGGCTGATAAGGAACTTCAAGAGGCTGCTTGGGAGCGAGTAAAATCTGGTGATTCAAAGATAGGTGAAATAAGTGCTGCGTGGATAGTTACAAATACAATGAAGGCTAAGAGAAAGTTGGGGATGGGTCTTGCAAAGACAGCATTGAAAACCGGTGTAGTTGTTAAAGCTAAAAATGCTATAAAAAAATTTAAACGAAAAATTGGAAAATCTGAAGTGTTAAAAGAAGGAAGCAGAGTCGCGCTAGCTGCAGCAAAAATGGCTGTTAAAGATGTTGGTGGAAAGAAAAAAATTAAACTACCCAGAATAATCCCCATACCGAAGCAGGGTGGTATTCTCCCTTTGATCCCAATATTTGCGGGTCTCAGTGCATTATGTTCGCTAGCTGGCGGTGTTGCTGGTATTATTAAGGCAGTAAATTCTCTAAGTGACGCACGTAAAAATGTGTCTGAAGCTGAGCGTCATAATAAATCGATGGAGGCTATTGCTTTTGGTAAACATGGTAAAACCATATCGAAAAGGCATGGGTCTTTTTCTCAAACAACAAAACTCAAAAAACTAAATAGGCTACCCAAACGTGCCCTTACAGATACGGATTTATATAAATATTCAAAAAATATAAAATATTTTCGTGATGTATTTATGCGAGATGCATTACCACAAAAACCACATCACAATGAATCAGCGATTATAAATTTGGATAGTAAATGGGGGCGTGGAACACATTGGGTAGCCTATGAAAAGCGACGGTTAATTGTTAAATATTTTGATAGTTTTGGTGACATTCCACCATCTCCTGAACTTGTAAAATATCTTGAGGGTTGTATAATTAATTATAACCGTTATCGATATCAGAAATTTAATACGTACAACTGCGGTCATTTATGTTTGGATTTTTTATATAAATAGGAGTATGTAGACCATATGTTACATGTATTAGTCATGTCTCAAACGTTTACATTACAAGGTAAAAGCAGCACCCTTTCTGCAAACTATTATCCGCCAATTGAACTTAAAGAAAAATCATCATGTTGTATGGGTTTAATAGGACTACACACATATAATACCATACCAAATATTGAAAGCGGTGTTAATATATTTATCTACAACGGAGGTAAAGAAATTATAATTCCTTCAGGATCATATGAAATCACTGATATTGAGGCGTATTTACAGAGTCACCTATTATTAAAAGAACCATTTGGAACCGAGGGTAGTGATATCATATCTCTCAAACCAAATAATAATACGTTAGAGTGTGAAATTAAGTGTAAATACGATATTAATTTTTCACCAGATAAAAATACAATTGGTAAACTGTTAGGATTTTCAGGGGGTAAAATTCTAAGTGCTGGAATTCTGCATAGCTCTGATATACCCGTACAAATAATAAAAGTTACTAGCATCAGAATTGAATGTAATATTATTACAGGAGCATATTACGACAACAAGTTATCACACACATTGTTTGAGTTTACACCTGTGGTAGATCCGGGATACTCTATAAATATAGAACCCAGAAATATTTTATATCTACCATTAATTAACACAAACTTTATTGATAATATAACTGTTAGGATCTGGGGATCTGGTAAATTTTAGAGGTGAAAATATTTTAATCCGCTTGGAGTTAAAGAAAGTTTATGAATAGAAAATTGGGATTTGTTTCGGTAATATAAATATGAGATCAAGCATCACATCCGCCAGTGGTACACAGAGAACCGTTGACAAAACATCAAGGATTCAACAGAAACTGCGAAATCTTGGATATAAATTAAATTATAAGATAGTGAAAAATTAGAAAAATGAGTAAGCTGAATATATTTCAAAGTGTTTCTTTCGAGGAGTCAATTATAAAAGATCAGTTTCATGCATATCAACCTAGGACAACAAATTATGGGAATAGTGATGAAATTCGAATTATAATCCAACAGCAGGATATTTTTACATTACCATGTGACAGTTATATACATATCAGCGGTAGCATTGATATACCAGCAGTCGGCCAACCCCCCACTACAACAGCAATTACTCTCGTCCAAAACGCATTCAGTTTCTTATTCGAAGAAATACGATATGAATTAAATGGTGTTGAGGTTGAAAAAAATCGTAATGTTGGATTAACTAGTACAATAAAAGGATTTCTGTCAATAAAGGAGGGTGATCAAAACTCTGTTGAAATTGCAGGGTGGAGTGCTACAGGACTACAAAAAACATATTTTACTACTACTAATAAATTTTATGCAATTATCCCTCTCAAGTATTTGCTTGGATTTGCGGAAGATTATCGAAAAGTGATTGTTAATGCAAAGCAGGAACTTATATTATTAAGAGCTAGTACTGATGTAAACTGTTATGTCGGGAATGTGGGTGGATCAACATTTAATATTGATAAAATTGAATGGAGAGTTCCACATATACATGTGAATGATGAGAATAAATTGCAAATGCTTGAAAATATTAAATCTGATACACCGATTTTTATACCCTTTCGTAAATGGGAGTTACATGAACTTCCATCCCTAAGACAAACTGATAAAGATATTTGGTCAGTTAAAACGTCGAGCAATCTTGAGAAACCGCGTTATGTCATCATGGCTTTTCAAACCGATAGGAAAAATAAGCCACAGAAGGACTGTTCTGAATTTGATCATTGTAAGATCAAAAATATTAGAATTCATCTAAACTCAGAATCTTATCCTTATGATGCTTTAAATCTTGATATTGAAAATGGCGATTATACTCTCACATATTCCATGTACTGCATGTTTCAACAAAGTTATTACAATCATTCAACGAGTAAACCAGTTCTTGATTATAATACATTTAAAAATCACATGCTTTACGTTTTTGATGTGTCGAAGCAAAGTGAAAGTATTAAATCAGCAACAGTTGATTTAAATATTGAGTTGGAGGCGTCTGAGGCATTTAAAAACGATACACGTGCTTACTGTCTTATTCTGTGTGATAACATTGTGGAATATGTAATGATTCGACCCTAGGTATTGTACAAATTTATAATTTGTATTATTGTTTACGTTGTATTGTGTATGTAGTAACCCTTTTATTTATTTACCAGGTTCGTTGTTTGTGTCAATATGCATTATCGTAAATACTGTGTCTATTCCCTTTTAATTTGACTAGGAGGATATGTGGACAATAAATAAAACAGGATATGAGCTTAACGTATGCAAAGTTTATTGACCTTTCATGACATTTCTAATGAATTGATATGTCTTATAATATTTATATTCACAAAATATATTACCTAACGTTTATGCTTAAAAGTCATGTGCATTTGGTTAAACTAAAAAAAAAATGTATGACTCTACTTGTGGGAGCAAAATTAACTAGCCCCTGCATTTGCATTACGAAATGGGAAACTCACAAAAACCATCTCGGAGCTAGCATCACACACTCGACACACTTGCGATTAGTTAGTGGGACAATCTCTCACGTAGGCCCTACACATCAATCGCCATTCATTTTCGATTAATGAGCGGAACGACCTTTCACCTCGTTCCACTCATAATCGAGTTATTTTTTTCTTGTGGTTAGTTAGTAGGACACTTAGCGCAATACTAACTCGGATTGGCCTGTTCTTGTTCAATTCGGCCTTACACATCAACCACCATGCATCCCTCATTCTCACCCCCCCCCCCCCCCTTTCATCTTCCCCCGTTTCCCAGATGCTTAAATTATTTCGCTGGTTTTGTTTGTTACATTTTAATTAAATCGGTTTGATGTAGAATTAATTTTACTCTTACGTGATAGTCTCTTCAACGTTGTTATCCCTAACTCCATTCTCCATTCTCTAACTCCATTCTCAATACTTAACTCTTTTTATCAACATTACTTCACTAACTCACATCCCACTGAAAATTCCTATTCTCAACTGTCCCCATTTACATTCAAATACTGATTGTCCCCGTCCCGGTCCCAAAACTAACTGATTTTTAGCATCGTTTCTTTGCTGCTCTCAAAGTTCTCCCCTCCCCATATTTTGTTGCTTAAATTTGATCTACCTCCATATATGGTCACAAAACCCTTACCTCTCTGACGTCAACTTCATTTCCCTGACTTTGCACACTTGTTGTGTTTGCGTTCGTTAAACCCTGAACTGAATCTTTCTATACGTCTTAGCATTTCTCCACGCGCCGGTACTTGTTTATTATTTTAAGGCGATGCTGCATTTGTTATTTCTTTCAGATAAAAAATTTTGATCGACTAATGTTATTCTTGTATTTACTGGATGTTGATTTTTCTTTATTATTTTTTTGATTTTTGTATTAATATTTTAATTTAATTTCGTCAAAAATAATATTTGCACATGACTCCTACTGACCTATTACAAATATAAACCTTTATCCGGTATAGTGAGAAGAGTACTTTAAAAAATGTCAAAACAAGTAAAACACATCATATCCATATCACAACCTAGAAGAATGATGTGCGCAGATATTCAAGGATTCTGTGTTCCGGAGTTTACGCCCAAGGAGTTGGTCCTAACATATGATGGATGTCAGATACTTCGCTTCGTATTCAAACCAAGTATACCATTTAACCTGTTGAATAAGAAGAATCAAAAGCAAGTGTTATGGTTGAAGAGCAATCATCACGGAATCCCATACGATAGTGGATTTTCAAATATTAATGAAATATCAGAAATTTTTCGAAGATATCCTGCTGATGTAGTTTATGTTAAAGGTAATCAAAAAGCTGATTACCTTAATCATTTTTATAATAGAGTGATTAATTTAGAAAAATCTCAGCATTGTCCGAATTTTTCTAAAACAATGGATTGCTGTCTTGTTCATAGAAATAGATATAGTATTTGTAGTGTTAAAAATGTACAAGTATTATACGGCTATGTCAAGAATATAAATTTAAAAGTGTAATATTTATATATATATATATATATCAATAAAATTATTTATTTATATTTCAAGGTGTTTTTTTAATTTTTTTTAAATTTTATAATCATTTCAGGTATATATGTTTACACTATTGAAATGAATGTAATAAAATATGATGATGATTTTTTCGCATCTAAAATAAATCAATTATAATAATTCAAAATAAAAAAATAATAAATAAATATCATTTCAACATTTTTTCAGGATACGTCATGGCAGGTTTAATTTTCCTATAAGTCGTTAGTGTGAAATTGTTGTCCTTCACACTTGTAATAGATTATTCACGCTTTCAAATAATATAGCAAGTTAATGGTTTTAGAATACGTCATGGAAGGTTTTTAATTTTCTATAACTTTCCAGAGTCATTAATATGCAATTGTTCTTGAAATATTTTAGCAAGTCCGTAACAAATTTCTAATATTAACCCGAACATGCGTCATGGAAAGTTTTAATTTTCTGTGACTTTCGAGTGTCATTGATGTGTAATTGTCTTTGAAATATTTTACCGTGCGTCATGGAAATTTGTTCTTGAATTGGCTACCTTTCTAGCAATTAAGTAGTTTGTGACGTACATTATGTCCTCAAAATTGGAAAGTTTTGTGGTATATATCATGTTACATTTTACGTTATTCTATCATTCAGTTCATACACCTAAACGTAAAGTAATGAAATGTCTTCAAGAACTAAAGTCGTCGATTTAAGGAGCGCTGCGAGCTATGTGAGTATAAAATAATTATTTTTTGATATTATTAGTTTATGAAATAAAATATATAATTTTTATATTATTTTATAATCTAAGCTTCGAATCAGATGTCTCAAATGGGCATGGGTAATCAGTAGGCATATGAGCATTATACCGTTGATAAGATGTCAAAGATGTTGCGACAGAGTGCAGATGGGATGGAATGCTGTAGTGATTACCTAGATCACGGCAATTTAGAAATACTAGCGTATGGTCTAGTGAGGCTAGATCTAGATTACTATATAGATGCAATCCTGGATTTCGCGATCTATCGAGATGCGGTGAAAATAAAATCTAAAGTATGTTCATTTTTATGATTTTCTTGTAAGCATTGATTAATAATTTTTTTTTTATTTTTATTTTTCAATAGATCCGAGCTTGGTGTGAAGAGCGCGATGAAGAAGAAAAGCGATATGGAGAAGAAGAAGAGAACATATAATTATAATATATTATATATATTTTTAAGAAATAAAATATTATTATATTATATCACCTAATTTTTTACCTAAACATAATTTGCATCCGTTGAATTTTAATGCTAAATGACACTATATATAAGTGCTGCAACCATTCATACACTTACATTTTTCATAGTTGAACTTTTTGTTCTTAGATGGCGTTGCTGTATACTTACATTTTCATAGTTGTGCTTTAAGCCGCTAGATGGCGCTGATGTATACTTACATCTTCATAGTTGCGCTTTTCTCCACTAGATGGCGTTGATGTGGTGGATGCTAATCTCGGAAGATGAATCTGTGGTGGATGCTAATCTCGGAGGATGAATCTGTGGTGGATGCTAATCTCGAAGGATGAATCTGTGGTGGATGCTAATCTCGGAAGATGAATCTGTGGAGGGATGCTGGGAGGGGGATGCTCATCTCGGGGGATGAATTTGCGGGGGGATGCTAGAAGGGGGATGAATCTGCGGGGGATGCTGGGAGGGGGATGCTCATCTCGGGGGATGAATCTGCGGGGGATGCTGGGAGGGGGATGCTCATCTCGGGGGATGAATCTGCGGGGGATGCTGGGAGGGGGATGATGGATGCTGGACCGCTGGACCACTGTGGTGTTGTGGTGTTGTGTTGTTGTGTTGTTGTGGTGGTTTTCGAATCCGTTAATCTTATCTACTTACAGCATACTATTATATTTTCAATAAAAAAACCTCTAGAGTGCTTCACTTCAAGAATTGACATTTAAAACGTCAGACATGATAATAATAATGTATTTTTTCAGAGTTGTCAACCTAGAATATTTTCCATGGCACTCTAGAGATTTTTATTAATTGTACATACGATATATAATATATAGTATGTTTTGATCCGAACTGCACTACGATGCTAATTCTACTATTGGGATTTACATGTTTTTGTGGGTTAGGCTACACTTGCTCTCATCATCTCATTTATACTATAAAATATTCTTCAATGTTCCTAGTTAACCCTAAAATAAGGGCTAAAGGTTGATCACCCATACGGGTTTACAAGTTAATAATATTAGAGCGCGTTAACTAAAATTCAACTATAATAATCATGCTGTTAACACAGGAATTTTTGCTTTTAACGGTCTCGCGTATTAAGAGCCAGGAGGAATATCCAAATAATTATACGATCAAGAGGGGCGGGCGGAAAATATGGATTAAAATGCGAGGAAGCCGCATTTTACGGCCGATCGTAAATTTAATAATCTTACGACCCGCCATCATTATTGTAAACAAGCGTTTCCGCATCGCGTCTGATCGCTTTTCGAACTTTTGCGGTGAGGGGGAGAAGTGTCGTAAAAATCTTTGAGAAGGAACTTTATGGGTGTAAATAATTTATTGGTGATGTTTGATTTTTCTCTCGGGCCGGATAGAAGTTTAATGGGATTCTTTTAATAATGTGTTTTGGAGGAAAAAAGTTTCTACTCGAAATTCATACACAGATTTTTTCTATTAGGTATTTTTTAATAAATCAATAAGAATCCCAAAGCAAATTGCTTGAATTTTAAAAGCGCAAATCTAGTCACACGAAATAAACATCTGTAAAATGTATAAACCCTTTCGGCCCTGACAGTGGCATTTGCCACCATTAAAATTTGGTAAAAATAAGCTCATTTTTTTTAAATATACCTATATGTATGCATAAACTGTAACTTTTACGTCAATTGTTTTTTTTTATAGTTTAATTTGAAGTCTTAGACGAGTGTTTTCCATTCCCTGATTAAGCATGAAGTAAAATTTCGAGTTTAGAAAACGCTGAAAATTTGTCTTGGTTGTGTAGCGATCAAACCAAATTTTTAGGCTTTTCTAAACTCGAAATTTTACTTCATGCGCCACCGTATTAAACACTGATTTTAGGTGAAGTTCAAAATACTCTACTAAAGAAGTATACTAAAAACGTGTATTCTAAACGTCACATCACGTCGGTGTTTAGTACGCGTGGCGCATGACGTAACATTTCGAGTATAGAAAAGCCTGAAAATTTGGTTTGGTAGCGTAGGCTTTTCTTAACTCGAAATTTTAATTCATGCTTAATCCGGGAGTGAAAAACACCCGTTTGAAAGTTCACTTTAAAATATCTATAAAAACAATCAATATCTGAAGATTTATAGCGTATACAATATATTAAGATATGTATACTTAAAGGAAAAACTCTTTTTTAGACACCAGAAAAATTACAGGGCTAAATGTAAGATATAACAGGCAGTGTATTTTGAACTTTAGAATCTCTAATTTTGATACTTAAATTCATGACTTTTTCTTTTAGATTATAAAAATACAAACAAAATTTAAATGCAAAAAATATGCTACAAAGCAGTTTTTGCTGCAAAATTGGCTGCATGATATGGTTTAGAATTACGAACAATTATTTTATTAATGTAAACATGTTTTACACTAATGGGTATATATCCAATATTCAACCAAACAACAGTTTTGTTTTGTCTTGTAGCTTATACAGGGTGTCTACTAAAAACGCCGCAGGCCATAGCCTTTTTATTTATTGACCGATTTTAAAAATATCAAAAAACAAATAAAATGGCCCCACCAGATCTACAAACAAGCCTTAATTTTACTTCTTTACCAAATCAAGTTTTATGTCAGCGATAGTCAACTTCTTTTTTCAAATGGCCACGTATATTCTTTTAAATTGATTCTGATATAGATTACTTTTCTAAATCCAAACGTGTACAACAAGTTGGCTTTGGTGCAATATTCATTAGTAAAAAAAATGTTCATTAACAAGTTGGAGTCTTGTAGATGTTTTTAAGTGTGCCATGGAAAAATTAAACTAAGCACATAAAACAAAAACGGTTATCTAAGTGACATGGTCTCACATTCGATTTTTTGTGTGTGTTGCCAAATAGCAAATTAGGGCATTCAAGGATTAGAGGTTATGAAGGTAAATTTTCCATGGATTTTCATTTGCCTGAAAACGAGTTGTTAATATTTCATGTGTGAGATTTTATTTTATCAATAAATAAAATGCAGATCGCCTGCTTGCAGGAAATAAATTGAAGCGTTCGCGAGAGGGTAATCATAACATAGAGTAGAGTTTGTGCTAGGGCGAGCGATCCGTGTAACAAACGATGCTCATTAAAAGTGGATCATGTTTTCGAAATAATGTGCAGTGCATAAATTGTGTTTATATTAAGACGTTCGAGTGCTTTTCCTTACACATTCATCTCCTCGAGAAAGAAGGAAGTGTGTAACGAAATTAATTTCGTTCCGGCACCGGCGTTTTAACTACACATTATCTAGTATTAAAATTAGATTTGAAGTTTTATCATAGGCAACTTGATGCACGTCAAATCTAATGAAGGAGTGACGGGGAGGAGAAATGAGACGGGAGTTGGAGGAAGAAAAACGTGACTGGTTGGCTTTTTCCTGTCCAGGTTCCGTGCGAGACGGTGGTGTCCATAGATTACTTACTTACTGGTGGTGTCGTCCATTTTGTGCTGTACTGTGTTGATGTCGTAGTTGGTATTGTATAAGTAACTGAAATTATTAGATTGCGAGATTTGATCGACGTAAAGGCTCGATAGTATATTAGAGATTTCATAAGTCGGTGGAATAACGACGTAATTGGATTGACGGCGATTTAGTACCCCATGTGTCATTAGGTGCAGGTTATGTAAGTAATCGCGGATGGAGTGCTCATCCGGATATTTGGCGCTGAATTAAGGCGTAGTGTAATTTAGTATTTGAGGTGCATGACCCTGCACGTGTTAAGTTAAAAGGCTACGAGGTGTACTGAGAGACCGGCATTTTTCGTTTGGAACGTACGTTAAATTCACGCGCAATAATTCAAGTTACGATGCATGTTTTTGTTAGTCATCATTTTTTAATCATATTCTAAGCATGTTTTCTTCTTGTTAATTCTTAACCTACTTTTTTTGCGCGAGCTCAGCTTTAGTAAATAGTAAACTCATTAGTCGTCAGTTTTAGTAAATTCAATTAAAATTCCCTGTGTTTTTTGTAACTTTAAATTTTCGCTTTTATTACTTTTTGTAAAATTACTGTATGAGCATAGTTGAACAGTGACTTAGCCGTTTGAATATTTGCATGAACCGCACCGGCATCCGAGAAGAGGCAGAAGAATCTGGCCAACGGGGGAGAGGAATTGGGAAGCAGGCCATCAACTGAATGGGACGTTCCCCGCAGCAGCTCTCAGCTCACACCACACCGAGTTTGAAGGCGTAGTAAGCGGAAGTCGAAAACACTCCCAGGCGAAGCAACCCTTCCAACCTCACCGTGCACGCGGAAGCCAGAGGCCTGCCAGGACGAGCCGGGATCATCACGCTTTGCACTTGAGAAGCTGAGTAATTATACAGTAATTCCAGACAATTAAATTCCGTGATATTCAATTTCTATCTTTTCTTTTCCCTCTCACATCGACTCTAAACGAACAACAGCAAGAAGCTCTATTTTATGTTCCTTTGTGTATGTACTTCTCCGATACCCTCATCGCTGGCGCCCACAAAATATTCAAAAAACGAACCACGCCCACCGTATCAATCTGAGCAGCCTACGGCAAATTGTTGACACGAAAAAGGTGTTACACAAATTGGCGCCCAACGTGGGGCCAAAGAGAATTGAATTGGCTAGAGAGAATTGAACTGCTCAATTGGTTCGGAGCGCTCGGCATCGTTTAGACTCTTTGGCGTGAGATTTCTTGTTCTTTTTTTTTTCATAATTTAATTCATAACTTCTTTAACAATACCAACTAACACATGTGATGCTGTAGCCAGGAAAGAGATTTATTTGTGTTGATATAATTTGAGTGATATAATTTGAATGATATAGTTTGAGCGATATAATTTGAGTGATTTATTGTGATTTATTGTGATTGATTGATTGATTGGATTGATTGTGATTGATTGTGTGACTGGTTGTCGATTCCCTTGAAGGTGATTGATTCTAAAGATAAAATGCGTTTAGAACCAAATTATTTGTGAACACATGAGCTTGCTTACGAACTATCATTACGTGGTATTGAATGTTCAGAGGCCTCGGTTGATGAAAGGCGTAAACTTTTGAGAGGTGCGATTGCTAGAGAGGGCAAGGACCGTAGTTTCTCAGCCTTTACCAATACACATTCATTTCAGCTCGATAGTGCGGAAGTTGGAGTGACTATAAGTACCTTAAGTCCGGTAATCGAAACTTTTACCGACGTTGTGGGTTCAGTTGAGTATAAGCGAATTGATTCGAGACTTTAGCATTTGGCTAGTCGTTTGCATTATATGTCACCTACCACACCAGAAGAAACTAAAACGTTCGAACGTCTTTCATCCGAAGCTCTCATGTTAGAAAGTAAATTCTCTAGTAAAACTGAGCCACCTGACACGTTTACTCCACAAACGTCATCCACACCTTCGCGTATCAGCCTGTTTATAAATATTACGTTTCCTGGAACCGAGTCTGATTTATTTACTTTTCTAGAACGAGTTGAACGGCTGAGACTTTCAAGGCGAGTGACGAATGATCAATTATTTAGTTCAGCGGGGGACCTATTCACCGGAGAAGTCCAAACTTGGTTCTATCGTAATCTGGCAAGAGTTCACAACTGGGATGAACTGGTTAAGCTGTTAAAGGAACGTTTCATGTCGAGTGATAACGATGCTGAGGTTTGGGCTGAAATCAATTCTAAGACTCAATGTGCTGGGGAGAACGTAAGTGTTTTTATTGCTTGTTTAGAGAATATGTTCTTAAGGTTGTCAGTACAACCAAGCGAGAAAATTATTGTAGGCCACATTCGCAGGCGACTCTTGCCGTTCTTTGTATCTCAGACAGCTCAAACGAATTTTAACACTCTTGTTGAGTTAGATGACTTATGTTCTCGATTGGAAGAATCTAGGCGTATCACTGAGAGTTATACATCCCCTTGCAGTAAAAATAATGTTTCTTGTGTGTCATGTAAAACGCTGACATCGACTAAAAATGTTTCTTCTCTAGGCATTACATCAAAGACTGTTTGTTGGAATTGTCTTCGTCCTGGGCATCGGCACAAGGACTGTCGGTCAAAAAGGAATCGATTTTGCTATGGTTGTGGAAAGAAGGATGTGGTAATGGCATCGTGCTCACGGTGTTCAAAAAACGAGGCAATGGATGGTCAAGAAAGGGACAATGTATCATCCAAAGCAGGTCCGTCCCATTAAGATCTTGTAGGCCCACCGTTGACGAGTGGAATGTTTGGTTGGACAGAGTAAGAACGTTCTACACCTCTTCATCTCGTAAGAACATTGCGCCTGTTTTTGTTTCACGACCTAACGACAATCGCCCATACATAAATATTTCAATATTAGGCCATACAGTTCTGGCATTATTAGATTCGGGTGCTAATCAGTCCATTATTGGTGCTGCTGGAGTTTTGTTGTTAGATAAATTGAGAATTCCTATTCATAGGAGTAGTAATTTACTAGTGACCACTGCTGATGGTTCAGTACAGAATGTGCTTGGTTCTGTTGATATTTCTGTGTGTGTAAATAATAGTTGTAAATCTTCAAATTTTTTGGTTATTCCCTCAGTTAAGCATTCGTTCATATTAGGTATAGACTTTTGTAAACTATTTAAGTTGTCAGTTAATTTTCGGAGTTCATCTTGGAACAGTTCGGTCGAGGTAGTTAATGTTATTCAGAATAAGTCGCAGTTGAATGCAAGACAACAATATGACTTGGACGGAGTAGTAAAATTGTTTAAATCTTTATCATCTGATAAATTAGGTAGAACTGAGTTGGTTTCTCATTTTATTGATACTGGCGAGGCCAGACCTGTTAAACAAAGACAATATCAGCTGTCACCGGCGATGCAAAAACATTTGCACCAGGAAGTCGATAAAATGTTAACATTGGGTGTAATTCAGCCTTCTAATTCTCCATGTTGTTAGTAAAAAAGGCCACGGGTGAATTAAGAGCTTGTTTTGATGGGCGCAAATTAAATGAACTAACAGTAAAGGACACATATCCTCTTCCGTATATAGACTCTATTTTGAATAAATTACGGGATTCTAAGTATTTGTCGTCCATTGATTTGAGGCATGCCTTTTGGCAAATACCATTGGAAAATTCCTCTCGCCCAAAGACTGCATTTTGTGTTCCTGGTCGAGGATTATTCGAATTCACCGTGATGCCCTTTGGTTTGTCCAACTCACCTCAAACAATGCAAAGATTTATGGATAACATATTAGGTCCTACGTTGGAACCCTATGTTTTTGTTTATCTCGATGATATTATTGTTGCTACTCCTACGTTTGAATTGCATGTGAAAGTTCTCCAGGAAGTGTATTCTCGTCTTAAGAAGGCAAATTTAACAGTTAACTTCGACAAATGTGAATTTTGTCTCTCGTCTTTATCATTTTTGGGTTTTGTTGTTGATGAACACGGGTTGCGTACCAACCCTGATAAAGTCGCAGCCATTGCAAATTTTCCTCTCCCTCAAGACTGCCACACAGATTAAGCGATTGATTGGTTTAATTTCATGGTATCGTCGTTTTATTAAGGATTTTGCTGCCATTTCTACACCTATTTTAGATTTAATTAAGGGCAAACGAAAATCTCAGGCTATCGTTTGGAATGAGTCAGCTGATAAAGCATTCACCGAAATTAAACAAAGGCTCACGTCGGCACCCATTCTCGCCAGTACCGATTTTAGTAAACCATTTGTAATTCAAACTGATGCTTCTGACACTGGCTTAGGCGCCGTGTTGTATCAAGAAGTTGATAGTATCGAACATCCGATAGCCTATGCTAGTAAAACGTTAAGTAGAACACAACGTAATTATTCGGTGACTGAGAAGGAGTGCTTAGGTGTTATCTTTGGTGTTGAGAAGTTTCGACCGTATGTTGAAGGCACGAAATTTAAGGTTATAACTGATCATTATTCTCTTTTGTATCTAAATACCTTAATGGACCCGGCAGGTAAATTGGCACGATGGGCAGTGAGACTTAGTCAATTCGATTTTGATCTAGAGCACCAAAAAGGCTCTCTTAATGTGGTGGCTGATGCATTGTCAAGGGATATCTCATTCTTAAAAACGGAGGAGTTAATTCCGGATTCTTGATATCTAAAAATGATAAAGCGTGTTTCCTCCACACCTGACAAATACAAATACAAATACCCTTGCTTGAAGCGATTTGTGAGGATTTTTTGGAACGATTGCCGCTTTTCTGCACGTCATTCTCAGCGAATATCACCAGAGAGGCCGCCCATCGTCTAAGGACTTACCTCAAACTTTAATTTGAAGCCGTTAATCTTTATTGAGGTTATTGTGATTGGTTATGTTCGGTGCGACATCTTACTGTGAAGCATCAGGTGAGTGAAGACTGTTTCATCAGGTTAGTAAAGACTGTTACATCATGTCAGTAAAAACTGTTTCGTAAGAGTTTATCTCCCGGCTTCGTTTGAAGAAATAACGGTGCAATTCCCACGGAGCAGAGCACCCTAGTTAAAATAGGAACTGCCGTGAGACCTTGCCATTTCAACTTATATCAAATGGGTGGAGGGTTTTATGACGACGAGCATTTATTTTGAATTTAAAGAGTATTTGATTATGCGGTTGTTGCCGTATTTGATTGAACATATCATTAAAGATGATGTTTATTTGTGCAGTGCAATTAAGATAAAAGATTATTCGTTTATTCGGCGCACTATTTCGGTAATATTTTCACTTATTGGGAAACAAAACAAGTGTCTAAATTTAAATTTAATTTAAATCATACAGTTTTAGAGAGTTGTTTCTGCAACGATATTTCTTAACTGTGTCAAATTTTGACGTAACATGACAATGTTTAGGTCGCGAGTATAATAATGTAAATCGCGTTGCTCGGAGATTTTCCGATTTTTGTGCCATGCGTAATATTATTCCCGCTATTGAATGTTCGTTAAAAAAATAATGTTTGCAATAAAATGGAAAAAAAATAAGCACACGAAAGCACGAATACGCACCGATAAGCTAAAATTGGCAAAATAGCAAAATATTAGAAATATGCAGAAAAAAGCTAAATAAGCAAAATAAGCTAAAATATGCAAAAAAGCAAAATGAGCAAAATAAAAGTAGTGTCGAACGAGGCTCAGTCAACTTAACCCCCCAAAGTTTTATTTTTTTGAAAAAAACTATTGCGCAAGACGGGCCTTAGCTAGCGCCAGCTAGCGCCACAAAAGTTAGAGCTAGCGCCATTACGACAAGAAAGTTACGGGGGTTTGACCTTTCGGGGGGCTAGGTTGATGCTAGCCCCCCGAGTTTGGATTTTTTAAGTTTTTGTACACTATTCGGATTCCTCAGAGCTAGCGCCACCCATTTAAAAGCTAACGCTACCCCCACAACCCTAAAAAATGATAAAACATTTTTAACCCCAGCCCCCCGAAATGAGAATTTTTTAATCAAATTAGGTGAAAAAGCTGGCTTAGAGCTAGCGCCAGCAGAATATAAAAACAATTCTCTCAAAAAAATCAGGTAAAATAATATTCACATCCAAATTTTGATACGAGAGCTCTCACATCCTGTGTGCGTATTACCATTTACTTGCTGAATTTCAATACAAAATTATGTCTGGCATTTAAAATACTGCTTCCAAAAATATATCGGCCTTCTAACTACCGTATTTATGTTCATAGACATCAGCTATTAGAAATATGTTGCATGGAAGACAGTAGAGTAACTAAAAATTGTGTTTTCACTCCTTACTAATTTAAATCGTCATAACTCGGAAACTAATGGTACGATTTTAATTTTTCTTTCGTCGTTGGAACACCTAAAATAATGTTTATTAACACTGCTAACGAGAGAGCTAGCGCCAGCAAGACAGTGGCGTACCTGACGATTGTTCTTTTACTCCTTGATAATTTAAGTCGTTATAACTCGCAAACTAATTATACGATTTGTATTTTTTTTTTTCGTCGATAGAATACCTAAAGTAATGTTTGTTACCACTGCTAACGAGAAAGCTAGCGCCAGCAAGACAGTGGCGTACCTGACGATTGATTTTTTACTGCTTGATAATTCAAGTCGTTATAACTCGAAAACTAACAGTACGATTTCAATTTTTTTTTCGTCGATTGAATCACTAAAGCAATGTTTATAACCACTGCTAACAAGAAAGCTAGCGCCAGCAAGACAGTAGCGTTTCTGACGATTGATTTTTTACTCCTTGATAATTTAGGTCGTTATAACTCGGAAACTAACGGTACGATTTCAATTTTTTTTTTCGTTGATTGAATCACTGAAGCAATGTTTATAACCACTGCTTAAAAGAAAACTGGCGCCTGTAAGACAGTGGCGTACCTGACGATTGATTTTTTACTCCTTGATAATTTAAGTCGTTATAACTCGGAAACTAACTGTACGAATTCAATTTTTTTTTCGTTGATTGAATCACTGATGTAAGGTTTATAACCACTGCTAACCATAAAGCTAGCGCCAGTAAGACAGTGGCGTACCTGACGATAAATTTTTTACTTCTTGATAATTTAAGTCGTTATAACTCTGAAACTAACTGTACGATTTCAATTTTTTTTTTTCGTTGATTGAATCACTAAAGTAATGTTTATAACCACTGCTAACAAGAAAGCTAGCGCCAGTAAGACAGTGGCGTACCTGACGATTGATTTTTTACTCCTTGATAATTTAAGTCGTTATAACTCGGAAACTAACTGTACGATTTCAATTTTCTTTTCGTTGATTGAATCACTAAAGTAACGTTTATAACCACTGCCAACAAGAAAGCTAGCGCCAATAAGTCAGTGGCGGACCTGACGAATAATTTTTTATTCCTTGATAATTTAAGTCGTTATAACTCGGAAACTAACTGTACGATTTCAATTCTTTTTTTGGTTAATTGAATCACTAAAGTAATGTTTATAACAACTGCTAACAAGAAAGCTAGCGTCATTAAGACAGTGGCGTACCTGACGAATAGTTTCCTATTAACTTAATTGCATTAGTATATAACCTTTTACCTGTACTTTGTCAAATCATTATTTCATCTGCCTGATGAAGCCACTGTGTGGTGATACATGTTGCAGTCTTCAACAATAAAAGTGAAACCTTCCCAACTGTTTTGTATTATTTTAAGTATTTATATTTAAATATTTGCGTAAAATTTTACCTTTTCCTGTAATTCCGCAAAAAAATATGTGTAGGTATAATTTTTTTTTTATGATTTAAAAATGGAGAACACTTGGTTAAATTTCACTAAGATGAGTGAAATTTAACCAGGTGTTTCCTTTTTTTAAATCATAGTTAAATTTATTTACCACGTGAAAGATGAGAACCTTGTTCAAGATAATTTTTTTCAATTGTGATTTTAAGTTAGTGAATATTTGATTGAATTAAGTGAACTCACCGCGGCGTTTCTTCCCGTGCAAACACAGGGATATCTTAAGTAATGGATAAAACCAGCGCTTATGTATTCATATATTCATGTATTCATATAGTTGGCGAAGTTATTCAGGTTATAGTTTATTAGGACCGCCTAAAATCTAAGTTCCTTCCCGGTTAAGTCCAACAACCGCCAATTAAATTGTTCGAGCGAGCTTAGTATGTTCTCCGGCTCTTCTTATAAATAATTAAAGTATCTGCTGTATATTAAAAAACCAAACCGCCTAAAATCTAAGTTCCTTTTCGGCTAAGTTCAACATCCTCCAATTAAATTGTTCGAGCGAGCTTAAGACGTTCTCCGGCTCTACTTATATAATTAAATAATTAAATTATATGCTATATATTAAAAAACCAAATAATATAGGAAAAAATAAATTAAATTAACCAAAAAACTAAAAAAGATGTTTCAGAAAAGAGGCTGTTTATTTAAACGCAATAAATCTGCTAAAATCGAAGCAAATTTTGGAAGAACTGGATATTTGAAAGATTCAAATATTTCGAGTTTAAATTAATAATACATTTTGAAATGTAACTCGACTGCGCGTTATTCTATTTAACAGTTATGGTTGTTTTTCTAATTTCACAGAAATACTAATCAAGCTGGTTTCTAATAACTTGCTCCATTTAGAAAATTATAAATGTTTACACAGTTTTCACTTTACTTTTGCAAAAAAATAATTAGTGTTATGACAATTCTTATATTAATCCATTAACGGCCGAGCAATTATAGAGATAACTCTAAAAGTTGAGTTTATGTAAAATTCTGCACTTCTTTTTATGATATCTATGAATGACTTATTGTATTAAATACTGTGAATTTTTCTTTTAAATACACATAGTGTATATGCTGTAAAATTTCAGGAATTCGTCGATTTCATATAAAAACGTGCAGTATGAAGTTTAAAACGAGTGATTCCACTCCCAGACTAAGCATGAAGTAAAATTTCGAGTATAGAAAAGCCGGAAAATTTGGTTTGGTCGCTCCGCGAAGCGGAGCGGCCAAACCAAATTTTCAGGCTTTTCTAAACTCGAAATTTTACTTCATGCGCCACGCGCATAAAACGCTGAAATATTGTGAAGTTAGAAATACATTCACATTATTTTTTTTTAAATGAGTAACAATCGAAATATTTAAATAACAAAATATTTACTTTTTTCTTCATACATTTTCAAGTCAGGTCAAAAAATATAATATATCAAATTAATTTATTTAGTAATTTAATAACCAAAAATTAATAATGGCGCTTAATGGGTTAAACTAAAGTAAAATTTGTTTATAACTTATTCCTTTACAGTACTAGACTAAGCAGGACTGCTAGTCGCTGTTTTTAATATTTTTGTATACTGATTTTCTTTGTTGATTTAATTTAATTTAATTTATTATGCACACATATTTAATAATATAAATGTCGCCGGAAACTGCCTCCGCATAATTCACCGCTATAATTATGGAATTTCAGTAGTTTTTTTTTTAAGCAAAATCCAGCGCTCAGCTTTATTAAAACCTCACAAAAACATTTTCTCCACTCGCTGTGCATTATCTTGAATATTTTTAAATTAAAGGTAGCAAGTACTTTAGAAATGTATGAAACTTAATAAAAAATAGAAAAAGTGCGATATATTTCGCAATCTATAACTAACTTTTCTTACAAATACGAATTCAATTACTCATTTAAACAACTATTTTCCGGGCTCATACCAAATGCCGATATTGGACTATATATTTAGGTTAATTGATAAGGCTGATAAATGTTGAAGTTTATCTTCACTTTTATATAAATTAAACAATTTAAACTTTTTTAAATATATACTGTGCATTCGCTACAATTGTTTCGCCACACTGTAGCTTCTTCAGGCAAAGAAATGATCATTTCTTCGCCTGAAGAAGCCACACTGTGATAAAATGTACAGCAATTGCTTTGTTTGTCAATCCCATTTTCGCCCTGAAGACATCGTCCCGGGAAGAAAGGGATTATAAGTGTCTGCTGTTCCGAGTTTGGATATTTCTGGTAAGTAATTGTTATTTTTATTTTATTTTCAATTTAACAAATATGATTGTTTCAGTGAACTTATAAAATGGAAAAAAACATTTCATGTCTATAAATAAAGTCTCTTTAAATGATGATCGATCATTTATTATATAGAAGGTTGAAAACAATCAGTCTTAAAATACCCATTTTCTAAATTTAATCTCCGTAGTTTATTGTTCTGGCACTGATTTTAATCATTTAAAAAATCATTAAATTAAACATTTCATTTATAGGTTTCTCGGATCCGGGGCTCTCCTTACATCAGAGGATATTGATGTACCAGGGACTTCCAACATTAAAGAATATGTCGGAATAGAAGGTAAGTGTATTATAATTTTAGATTTATTCAAAATTGTTATTTTACTTTATGGATATTATTAGGGTGAAGCATACATATAATAATTAAAGAAACAGTGTTTTAAAATACTTACATTATTAGTCTTTAAGTATACGTTTAATATTTTATTAATAATAAAACTACATTTACTTTTTCCAATACAATTAGTGGACACCACATCTTAAGGGGATTATTGCAGTGTAACACGCCGATCGTGTTGGAAAGACCCACATAGTTTAGAGTAGCTCATCCGATGCCAAATTTACAGCACAAGTGAGGCGAATACAGTCAGAGAGAAAAGCGGCAGTTCGCTGTGCATTTGTGCATTGCTCCTTGGCATGAACGGATGGGGTCTCGCGTCGCGTGGAATAGACGAAAAAAAAAAGCGTATAAAAAAGACGGATCGAAGGAAAGTGTCGATTCGTATTATTTAAACACGCTGATAATACATACAAGCTATGTATTGTTTTCAATTCGTTGGAAAGCGTTATCGGATCCTGTGTTATTTTTCGGTATTTACAAAACTGATGATTTTTATTCTTGTCATTATAACACATTATTTTTACTTTTAAGACTCCAGTTTCGACAGCCGAACAAACTATGTGTTTTATTTTATTAAATTATAGATTATTTCTTAAAAATATAATAATAAAGTAATTCATGTTCATAAGCTTATTGTGAATATTTATATGCCGGACATATATAAAAAAAAACGGAACATAGGATTTTCAATGATATTTTTAAATGGGAATATTATCTTCCCTTACTGCTATTGCCATGACAATAATGTGTATTAATTTGGCCTCTGCCAAATTGGGTAAATACCCCAAATTTTGGGGAGAATTTCAATTTATATTCGATCAAATATTTTAGTTTTTATGAATGCAACAAATAAATAATAGATTGAAAAAAATTAAACGGAAAGCTGCCCTGTTTTTTTTATGTTTAGTACAGGGTTTACAAAATGATGATGTGTATAAATAGGCTCAGTCAACTTAGCCCCCCGAAGTTCGACTTTTTTGAAAAAAGCGATTTCGCTAGACCGGTCTTAGCTAGCGCCACAAAAATTAGAGCTAGCGCCATTTAGACAAGAAAACTACGGGGATTTGAACTTTCGGGGGGCTAGGTTGATGCTAGCCCCCCGAGTTTGGATATTTTAAGTTTTTTACACTATTCGGATTCCTCAGAGCTAGCGCTACCAATTTAAAAGCCAACGCCACTCCCCCCCTAAAATGAGATGTTTTTAATCAAATTGGGTGGAAAACATAACTTAGAGCTAGCGCCAACAGAATACGACAAAAATATTCTCTCAAAAATATCAGATAAAAAAAAGTTCACATTGAAATTTTGATGCGAGAGCTTTCAGATCCTGTATGCGTATTACCATTTACTTCCTGAATTTTAATACAAAATGATGTTTGGCATATAATATACCGCTTCCAACAAATATTTCGGCGTTGTAATTACTTTATTTATGTTCATAGACACTGGCTATTAGAAACATGATGCCTAGAAGACAGTAGCGTAACTGACAATTGTGTTTTCACTCCTAGCTAATTTAAATCGTTATAACTCAAGAACTTACCGTACGATTTAAAAAACTCTTTTGGCATTGTAATTACTATACTAATGTTTATAAACACTGGCAACGAGATAGCTTGCGCGAGTAAGACAGTGGCGTAACTGACGATTGTTTTTGATAATTGAAATCGTTATAACTCGGAAACTAACCGTATGATTTTAAATTTTTTTTTGGCATTGTAATTGCTATACTGGAGTCTATAAACACTAACAACGACATAGCTAGTAATATTAAAGGATAAATTAAAATCACTTGGTTTGTTTCTATTTACTTGACTGGTTTCGCTTTTTACGGCATTATCAAAGTTCACTCTTGATACTGCCGTAAAAAGCGAAACTAGTCAAGTAAATAGAAACAAATAGTGAAACAAATCAAGTGTTTTTAATTTATCCTTTATTATTATTTCAAAATGTTTCACCAAGTGATAAATGAGAAAGTTATTCAAGAGATAGCTAGTGCTAGCAAGACAGTGGCGTACCTCACGGTTGTTTTTTTTACCACGTGATAACTTAAATCGTTATTACTCGGTGGAAAACACTCGTTGGGAGTTACAAACTGAACGCTTCTCAAAAACAATGAATGCCTGAAAATTTACCTAGTACACATCGGGTTATGTATGTACCTAATCAAAACATGGGTATCTTTTCGATGCTACAAAATTGTGATTAAGCTCCTTTCGTTGCTATTCAATTGACTTTATTTTCATTCTAACACAATCTATCTCAATATCCTAATTCTACAATATACAGGGAGTTTTTCTTTAAAGTATACGTATTCCAGATTCACTTTATTTTCTTTAAATCTTTAGATATATGAAAACTATTAATGGATATCGATAGCTAACGCCATCTAATCCATTAATAGTTTTCACATATTGGCTTGAAATAGTCAGAAATGTTCAGTATTCCTCATCACTGGGTCGGGACCACACTGAAGAGGACCTTGAAGTCCGAAACGCGTCTGTGGGTATCTGGTGCCGGAATACTGAACACAAATTCAACTTTGGATATATGTTGTTTTTACAGGAATTCAATTTGAAGCTGTTTTCCACTCCCAGGCTAAGCAGGAAGTAAAATTTCGAGTTTAGAAAAGCCCCGTGAAATTTTGTCGAGGGTCGTGCAGCGAACCGAGACAAATTTTCTGGGCTTTTCTAAACTCGAAATTTTACTTCGTGCGCCACGCGTATAGAACACTAAAATTTTGTGAAATGTATGTATATTTGAACCTTACTTGAAAGCAGCGTTTTATACGCGTGGCGCATGAAGTAAAATTTCGAGTTTAGAAAAGCCCAGAAAATTTGTCGAGGGTCGCTGCGCAACCCTCGACAAATTTTCACGGGGCTTTTCTAAACTCGAAATTTTACTTCATGATTAGTCTGGGAGTGGAAAACACTCGTTTAAAGCTCAATTCAAGGCTTTAAACGAGTGTTTTCCACTCCCAGACTAAGCATGAAGTAAAATTTCGAGTTTAGAAAAGCCCCGTGAAAATTTGTCGAGGGTCGCGCAGCGACCCGAGACAAATTTTCTGGGCTTTTCTAAACTCGAAATTTTACTTCATGCGCCACGCGTATAAAACGCTGATTTCAAGTAAGGTTTTTTTAAAAAACAAGGAATATCTAAGGATTTAAAGAAAATAGCTAAATTTGGAAAACGTATACTGTAAAGAAAAACTCCCTGTATGTTATTATGTTGTATTCAACTTAAATATTATTAAGTTATTACTCATATTAAGTTTAAGAATATTTAGCTTAAATGTTTTGATAGTTGTTGTTTACATTATACGGCTCAGTCAACTTAGCCCCCCGAAGTACGACTTTGTTGAAAAAAACTTGTCAGTTAGGCTACTGTTTTCTAGGCATCATCTTTGTAATAGCCAGTGTCTTTGAACATACATAAAGTAATTACAACAACGCCAACATATTTCTTGGAAGCGGTATTTTATATGCCAATCATGATTTTGTATTGAAATTCAGCAAGTAAATGGTAATACGCATACAGGAGCTGAAAGCTCTCACATCAAAGTTTGGATGTGAACTTTTTTTTACCTGATATTTTTGAGAGAATATTTATTTCATATTCTGCTGGCGCTAGCTCTAAGCAATCTTTTGCACCCAATTTGATTAAAAAAATCTCATTTCGGGGGGCTAAGGTTTAAAATGCTTTATAATCTTTTGGGGTTGTGGGGGTGGCGCTAGCTTTTAAATTGGTAGCGCTAGCTCTGAGGAATCCGAATACTGTAAGAAAACTTAAAAAATCCTAAACTCGGGGGGCTAGCATCAACCTAGCCCCCCGAAAGTTCAAACCCCCGTAACTTTCTTGTCTAAACGGCGCTAGTTCTAATTTTTGTGGCGCTAGCAAGCGCTAGCTAAGGCCCGTCTAGCGCAACAGTTATTTTTTTAAAAGTCGAACTTCGGGGGGCTAAGTTGACTGAGCCGTATAAATAGAGGATTGCAATAACATTCAATTACAATTCATTTATTCCTTATTTACTTACTATCAAAATATGACTCATCATAAATCAGCCAAATCTGAAAAAAATATATTGGGCTCGGTGCAATGTTGAGCAAGAATCTTGTTATTTGAAATGCATTATAATAACTACCTTATTATTATTATAGTTCTATTTTTTCTAAAATAATTAACAATGAATATGCACGCAGTTAATCCCTACATTTTTTTAAACATTCGTCAAACATATATTAACTGTGCTCAGTAAAAAAATAGTTGATTTGTATCATTAATCTACGACAACGTCATATTGGTGACGTTATTCTCACTATTCTTATAGTTTTGATATCATTGATTCGTTGAGAAAGTCGCAGTTGGTTCAAATAGGTCCGATTGCTAGAAACTTTACAATTTACTTTAATAGTTTTATTACGAGAAGTTTAATGGCATTTAACAACTGCTTTAACAACGAAAGATTTAAGACGAAATAATGATTTGAACAAGACTGATTGTTATTCGATTGCTTCTGGTTTATTAATCAGCTTAAAAAACTTTAAAAATAATTTAATAATACCGACACTGTCAAATAATAAGGAAAGCCAATATTAAAGGTATATTACACATCTTTATTTAAATTAGTGAAACATTTCGTGTTTTCTATATTAGTGAACATGCAGTATAAAAAAATACTTATTCCATTAGCAGTCAGAAAGCATCAAAATAAAACACTAGTACAAAAAATTTTGATTATAATTGCGAAATATTCATTTTACGAGAATAAATGCTAACGACGCGAGCCGATTTTGTTAACTATGATTGAAAAAAGAAAAGAAAAACAAACGCGAAGCCGCGCAGCGTTCACCGGCCCAGAGATAAACGCTGGCCGCATGCTGCTCGCCCCTCCAATAATTGTGCAGATGAGTGTACAACGCGTTCAACTAAGAGAAGATCCGCAAGGCGGCGGTATTTTACGGTCTTATTTTTCAAGATTTTTATTTTAACCTGACTCGGGCATAAGCTATTGCATTCTAATGAAATGTTCACATTATATTCCTTATAGTATAAACTAGTAAGATATGGGAATATTTTTTTTTAATTTTGAAAAATTTAACATTATTTCTTTTATACCTCTGAAAGCAAATTGTTTAAAAAAAAGTACTTCGATATTTTACTAGATAATTGGGCTTAATATACGCTGTCAAAATTTCAACTTTCTAGGGCCTTTAGTTTTTAAATAAACCTGACATTAAATTTCAGACCTCTGTTATATTCCCCTTAATATGCTAAATATATTTTACCTATACAAGATTAACTGTTTAATTTGAATCGAATAAAACTTATATAACAATTAACCATTTCTCATTAAAGTAATTCATATTTAGTCTCACTTTTATTATTTCATCAAAAGGCAAATCATATCAATTGTGTCAACATTTAAATTAAATTAAAATGTGGGTAATAAAAGAATCCTTTCGGAATATATAGCTTGCCTCTCCACATATTTAAAATAAACAAACTGAATGACTCTCCCCTTATGCCATTAAACTCGATTCCTAATAATAATAATGATAATTTTCTCTATACATTTTAGACGAAAATAATATTTGCACATGACCACCCTATGACCCATTACATGTTTAAATGCCAGATTAAGCAAATTTCTCGAGAACAACAAACTGTTAACACCATACCAATTCGGTTTTAGACCCGGCCTTTTAACGGAATAGGCTATACTATCTGCAATAAAGGAAATCCACTTAGCTCTAGCCAATAAAAATATAATTCTAGAAATATTCGTAGATTTTAACAGAGCGTTCGACACTATCGATCATCACTTGCTGCTAGAAAAGATGGATCACATTGGTGTTAGAGGTATACCCAATGACATTATAAGGTCATAGTTAGAAAACAGATCCCAGCAGCAGTGGAGAACGATGGCGTCTGTTCTGAGAATTAGAGTGTAGGAGTGGGTACGCCGCAAGGTTAGTGCCTATCGCCTACTCTCTTGAATATATTCGTCAATGATTTAGCTGATAACACAGCGCATTTAGCTTTCCCTTTGTTATATGCCGATGATGTTAGCGCCATTATTGTGGCAAAAACCGAATTTGAAGCTATCGCTAAAGCTCAAGAGTATCTCAATATTATAGAATCGTGGTCACATCAAAACAAACTGACTGTTAATAAATATAAAACAGTGTTCATGCAATTCTGCGGGAGAAATAAATGTATTACTTTTTTCCCACTGCTAAAAATTGGCAATAAAAGCATCAGAGATGTAAATTGTTTCAAATTTCTCAGCCTAAATATTAATAGAAAATTAACCTGAAAAATAATGTCCACTCCGCACTTTCAGTTGTAAGTAGACGTCTTTTTTAATTAGGAATATTAAACATTTAGTCTCAAAGAGTGTCTTGAACAATTTATTACGCACTCATTCAATCAGTCCTCTTATATAGACTCTTATTTTGGGGTTTAACCTGCGATGATATTTTCATTTTACAAAAAAAAATATACCAGCAATGTGCAATAAGCATTTCAATGCCCCTTGTGGACAACTTTTTAAACATTTACAGTTGATGACCCTTCCTTCCTTATACAATTTTAATCTAATTTATATACATTTGATTCACTACATACACTAAAATCACGTCAAGATACTCATAATCATAACGTACGCAATAAAGAAGATCTTAATCTTAATTATGTCGACAATAAATGCTATAATTAATTATTAAATAAATATTAAAAATTCAAAGATCAGCCAAATAGAAGAGTGTTTAAAAATCAACTAAAAATATTATTAACAGAAAAATGCTTTAATTCCTTATCTGAATTCTTTAGTGCCCAATGATTGTGTATTCTTTTTAACATGTAAATACTATGTTTTATTGTACCAATTACCTCTAATTAATACTGTTTTTATCTAATAATTTTATTTAATAGTTGACGAACCCATAATATGTATTAATGTTCTGTGGTAGTAAATTTGATTTAATATATGTTTATACATTTGTATATATCTAACTGAAGACGATAAATGAAACGTATACATTTTTTAATTTTGAACTGAAAATCTGAATAACTTCTTTTGCATATCTCGTTTTGTTTCCAACTGCACTGATTTTTTTTTACGAAAGTTTACTAACAGATTAACTCGAATCACTCAATTTTTGTTCATTAACGTAATCCATAGGCTACCAAGTGCACATTTTTAAATCCGATTATCTTAAAAACAAATTGATATTGGCAATAAAGTTATTTAGATTTTCTTTTTGAAATGAAAAAAATGAAATTGAAAAATGCATGTATTCTGTTATATGTCTATAATATTTAATGTATACAATAAATTTGATTTTATGTATAACGATTTTTATTCAACATAATCCTTTTTCGGCTTTTTTTTTACTTTATAATAAATTTACATAAATTTTCAGTTTCTTTTTTTTAGGTACCGTATTTAAAAATTCCGCCTAAATATTAGTTTATAGGAATCTGTATTAAGGCGGCAAAATCTGTATTATATCAGTTTACGAGTGTACCCAACACAAGAGGTGGCTGTTTGCAGAAATAAAAAATGAAGATTTTCGTACATCAAAAAAGACCCTTAAGGGTCTTTTTTGATGTACGAAAATCGTCATTTTTCATTCCAGCCTTCCCAGAAAAGCTAGAGTTATGAAAAAAATCATACATAATCTTAACCCCATTTTAGGACCTGTGTGCATCGCTTATGATGCTATTATCGTTTTTCTGAAAAAAAAATCATGAAAATTACAATAATTTTTAATCACGAAATAATCTTCAAAAATTCTAACGGATTTGCAAAACCGATGCTCACCGGACCTATTTTTGCCCCCTGAACATTTCTGTAAAGTTAGATTTTCGCGAAATGGCCTGGGAAGGCTCAAATAAAAATGTTCACTCGTTTTGCAATCTTCCGCATACCGTCACGCCACCTAGTGGCTGTATAGCAGAAATGGGGTATTTTTCAGTTCAGGGTGTCTTTAATAGATGGCGATCTTACGTGACAACAATTTGCGGGATTTCTTTGAAAAAGTCATTATCTTAACGATTCTAAGCCACTGCTCGCAGATTTTTATGATCTGTTCTCGTGGCTTTTTAGATATTTTGCATTTTTTCTAATCTTTGCTTTCAAATTGCTGTTTTTACTGCAAACTTGTTACGAAATTGCCATCTTAATAGCAATTCTGAGTTGTTTTCACAACTTTTATTATTTTAATATAGAATTTTTAACGTGTTTTTTTTTTGTAGGGCCTACAATGTTCTGGTTCAAAGGGGGAGTGTGCAGTTCTGCACTGCACTTAGGCCTCATTATGCCCATTGTGCCACCTCCCGTAGATCACCCATCCTCAGTTTAGCCAGCCCATCTTGTTTAGGTATTCTAGCATAGCTGAGGTGGGTAGATCTCTTATGTAGGCCATTGTAGGCCATCTATCACCCAATATGGATTCCCTGATTAATGATAGTGCCGGGCATTCACAAAGAAAATGCCATGCAGTCTCGTCTTCCATGCTGCAACCTCTACAAGATGGGGAGTCAACTATCCCCATCCTATAGAGGTGCCCGTTTAGTCCACAGTGACCAGTAAGGTTGGCAGTTAAGCGCCTGAGATTCCCTCTAGCCAGCTGCAGGTACCGTTTCGCTGATCTCTCATTGATATACACAAGTGTTTCCTTAGAGAGCTTGCAGCCCTCGATATCATCCCAACGCATCCTGAATTTCTCCAGGGCATTGGTTTGTAACATGTTACACAGGGAGAGAGGAGCTAACCGCACTAGCGGCTCCGGTGAGAGTAGATTCATCCCAGCCGCAGCTCTTGCCAGCGCGTCAGCTCTCCCGTTACCTGTGTCTGTATCATGCCCTTTCGCCCAGCAGACTTCAATGTTGTTGTGCATTGCTGCCTGTCTGAGTTTCCCGTGGCACTCTATTTCGGTCTCTGACGAAGCATAGGCTTTCTGCAGAGACAGAATCGCTTGCCTGCTATCCGTTAAGATTAGTATGGCTACATTTGTCAACTTGCGGTTTATGATGTACTCAGCCGCAAGTGTTATTCCCATCAGCTCCAGTTGCGTGATGGTTCCATGAATTCCTATCGGAACCTTTGCTTGGATTTTTAGGGTTTTAGAGAAAACTCCAAGGCCCGATCCTTCTCTCCATTTAGATCCATCTGTGTAGATCCCTATAGCAGACTCTCTCATCCGCTTAGTAGGTTGAACAGTAACGTTGTAGGGTGTGTTCCGTATTAGTGTTGGTACACAGCAGTCATTAACAGCCTCTAAAAGAGGTATATCTCTACAGACATTCCTCCAGAAGTGTCCTCTAACTTCCCCACAGCTGTTACTGTTCCAAATCCCACTGCACTGAAGGCGAAGTATAGTCGCCATGGCCTCCTTCTCCACGTGGATATCAAGTGGTAGAAGGCATAGCATGACTTCCATCGCCAACGTCGGAGTAACGTGCATGGCGCCTGTTACACTAAGACAGACTGTCCGCTGCACTTGCGAGAGTTGCTTCCTCGTGGTCTTCTGTTTGGTTCTGGGCCACCAAACTGAAGCTCCATAAGTCAGCATGGGCCTTATGACAACTGTTTACAACCACAGAGTCGTGCGTGGTTTCAAACCCCAGGTTTTCCCCACTGCCCGACGACATTGCCAGAAGGCCCTTATAGCTTTGTCTGTTTTGATGTCGATGTGCGCTTTCCTGCTCAGTTTCCTGTCGAGAGTGATGCCCAGGTATTTCACCTCGTCGCTGTACTGCAACATCGTATTCAATAATTTTGGTGCTTTTTTCGACACCTTCCTTTTCTTGGTGAACAGGACCATCTCCGTTTTGGCAGGGTTTACCGATAGGGAGTGATCATTGCACCACCTAGAAACTATGTTTAGAGCTCCTTGCATCTGATCGCATAGGGCGTCTTCAAACTTACCACATACTAATATGGCTAGATCATCAGCATAGGCTGTCACAAACAAGCCTTGTTGCTGAAATTCGTTTAGTAGGCTGTCCAGAACCATGTTCCATAATAGTGGTGATAAAACACTTCCCTGAGGACAGCCTCTGTCAATTTTACAGGTTATACGTTCCCTTCCCTGTTCCACTGTGACTATACGATTGGCCAGTGCATTGCCAATCCATTCAGACATTTAAGATGGTACTCCGCGCTTGCTTAGCGCGTTTCCTATCTTTGGTATGGTCGTTTTATCAAACGCACCTTCTATGTCAACAAAAACACCTAGGGTGGATTCTTTAACTTCCAATGTTCTCTCGATTCTTCTCACTACACTATACAGGGCTGAATCAGTGGACCTCCCCCGTGTGTATGCATGTTGTGTCGCCATCAGCGGCTGTCCGACTAGAGCTGATGTTCTTATGTGCCATTCACAAATCCTTTCCTGTGTTTTAAGGAGAAACGAGGAAAGTGTGATTGGTCTGTATGCCTTGGGAGCAGTATAGTCTGCTCTACCGGGCTTCGGTATGAAAACAACCCTGGCTCGTTTCCAGACCTTAGGGACATATCCCAGCGCCAAACTGGACCGAAACAGTATCATTACAAACTTAGCTAGTTCATCCCGTCCCCACTGTAGCAGGGCGGGAAAGATGCCGTCGGGTCCGGGTGTTTTAAAGGCGGAAAAGCTTGCAATTGCTCTAAGGGTGTTTTCTTCATTTATCACTTCATGAGCCAGTTCCCAGTCTTCTGGTATTGCCGAAGTGATTTCAACCACATCCCTAGATTGCGTAGATAGGGCCAACAGTGTGTGGAAATTCAAAAAGATCGACGGGTACAATTACACAATATTGAATTATAACGCTTTTGATATTTTTAATAAGATAATTGCATGTCTGTTATAACATTTAAAATATCTCTTAGAAATTCATGTAACTCTGTTGTACCAAAATTTATTAATGAGAACATATTGATATGTGTTCATAAAATATAAAAGATTACGATTTAATAGCCCAATTTCATGGAATGTAACTTTCTTAATAGGGTTGCATGAATGAATGTAGGTTTATAAAATAAAATAATTAACAATGAGTAATAACAACATTTATTAATAGTTTATATACAGGAACAAAATTTATTAATTATAATTATTTAACATTGGTGAAACAAACTTTTGACAACTAAATTTAAATAGAAATGAAAAGTGTGGCATCAATGAATTGTGGTGACCCACTGCATTTACACTATTTATCGTTATTACTTCATTCAGTGCATTTCACGTTTTCATTAGCTGTGTTTGTAATTTTTATGTAATTCAATCTTATTATGGTTTTATACAATCTCTGGGGGATTATTTTTATTTAACAATATTATCACTACTGCTAACTACTACTTCTGCCATATAGTTGTAGATATGAAACTCTTATTTTATTTTAATAATTAATAAATATATCATAAACTAAAGATTTAATAATTATTTAATTATTTATTATTAAGTTTAAAATTAAGAGCTAATTCTGCAATTTGTAAAGAATCGCATTAATAGAACATTTACTGCAGAGCTGCCACTTCAAGATGGAATTCAATGGACGGGTTGAACATCAATGAGAGGATCGATTTGACCAGTGATGAGGACATGCCATTCTTGATGGAGAGAGGTAACAGAGAAGATCCGTATGATGTTTCTGGTAGTATTTTAATTAAAGATAAAATTAGAAAGTACTGGGGTTGTAATATTTAAATCAACCGAGATTTGTCATAGGGATTATAGATGTAAAATTATTATCTCGATTATTAGATCAAAATATATTTAAATTTTGTACATTTAAATTCCTTATTATATTAGATTAATATCATGTACTTATGCGGGGTGTCCTAAATAAGCAGTCGATGCATGGGTATCTTCTAAACGGTGAAAGATAGAAAATCAGTTAAATGGGAAAAAAAATATGCAGGACAATGAGTACTATCTATGACCAGTCTAAACAAAATAGTTGAACGTTCAAAGCACACAGTGAAAAAAACGATATTTTCTTTTCATTTATAACTTGATTATTGATGATAGAAGGATAATTTTATAACATAACTTTTTTTACACCGGACGTAGATAGTACTAACTGTCCTGCAAATGTTTTCCCATTTTACTGATTCTTTATCTCTTACCGTTTAAAAGATACCCATGCATCGGCTGCTTAATCAGGACACCCTGTACGTATCTAATGGACACACATAATTTTTGATTCAGAGTTGGCTATGAAAATATGGTTTTAGAATATTTAGAACATAACTGCTCATATATTGCTCAATGCTAACTCAAACAAAATATTATGCCACTTATTAATTATATACAGACTCCGCAAAAAAATGTGTTTTTGTGTTTGTTTTACATTAATATACCGATCACACATGTAATACTGTCTTCAGTTAAGCACATAGTTACTTTAGATGTTCAAAATGTTGGCCGTTGGCAGTCAGACAGATAACAGAATGACAAGTAGTCGCTGCAGTTTACATCAGTCAATGTTTCAATGGAGCTTGCTGCACAAGCCGCTGTAATCTTCCGGCGAAGGTCCTCCAGCACCTACAAGGCCGTAGCCACGGATTTTTCTTTTACGAATCCCCTCCGAAATATTCAAATATTAAATTTTTTTTAAATTTCAAAATCTTCGCTGTAATTTTCCAAAATGGAATTATTGAAAATTTTAGGGAGTGAGTTTAAGCCCCCCTATCCCTTCTCCTAACTACGGCCTTGTTGGTACTGAAGGAACTTCGGCAGCAGATTACCGCGGCTCGTGCAGCGATCTTCATTGATACATTGATATCATTGATACATAACTGCGAGGACCGTGGCGTTCCTTTATGCGACTGGCCGCCAAGGGCCAACATTTTGCACATCTAAAGTAACCATGTGCTTAACTGAAGACTGTACTACACGCATGATGAGTATTTTAATGTAAAAGAAACTCACAATACATAGTTTGCCTTCTTTAAAGAGTGTATACATATTTCTGGCGGACTCTGTATGTATAGTACTTGTAACATTTACTGTAATTTCCTGTAGCTAACTTTTTGAAATTTTCTACGATAACATTTATTTATAGATGTAAACGTAAAATAAAGGTTTTTTTTTAGGTAACCATTCTTGCCTTTTCTATTTCTTGAGAATTGAAGCATGGGCTTATATTCTGGAGATTACAAATTGTAGTTATGGATATAATAACCACAATTGCATTTCCTATTTAGACGTATTCCATAAGCAATAAAATAGAATGCATTATTCATGGAGTGTTACATTATAAGTGCTGATTACTTTAATCAGTCAGCGATTAAACTTCTTAATAACGTAATTTTATTCACAAATTGTTTATACATTTGCATTACGATAAAAGAGACATGCTTGAGATATCTTACAAATTTAAAACATTTTCTCAGCTGTTGATTTAATTGTGGTTAACTTTTCAGCCACGATTAAGTTCCTGCGGTGCAGGCGGGCAAAAGCCTGAATAACACACTCTTCTGTCACCGTTTCTGCCTACTAAAATACCAATAACATAAGTATTTGCTGGTATTGCTACTTTTGATTTCCAGTGCAAGTAAAAGTGATGGTTCTCATTGATCAGGCGGTCTATTCACAGCATTGATGCAATTTGTCCTCGGTGAGAAGTCGCACTAAAACGTCGTTTTGGAAATAATTTACTAAATCGTATAGAATAATTTCAGTGCAACTTCTAACTGATGACAAATTGTGTGGGTGCTGTGAATATCCCCCGAGAATGTTTGCAAATACCAAAATAAAAACAAATATTACATAACCTCCTTATCCATTTGCCATCAGTTATGTGATTATTACAGCAAAACCCAGTACTAATAAGTAGAATCAAACATGAATCCTAAAATATCGAAATCACATTACGATCACATATTATTTTATTTTTCACTTTCACAAAATCAAATACACAATTCAAAATAACCATCCAAACAATGAAATTGCAAGAATTTGACAGAAGTAAAATTAAAAGAATTGCGCAAAACGTGAGAAAGAGATGGATGCACTGCTAGTCTGGCTCGAAAATAAAAATGTATCGAGAAATGAATAAATGTGTTCCCTCTTTACTCCCCTCAACCCGCCAACGCGTAAAAAACCGGTTCCGTGCCGCTAACAATCGGAGTATCGCATGACGAGTAATTTTATAGAAATCAAATATGATGAACAACCGTGTTGTAAAACAAATTCCATGTCTACCATCGCCACCAGGGGCGCATTTTCCTCTAGACTCGATTTCGTCAAGGTCAAAAAGTGAAAAAGACCCTTAAAGGCTCGGCTAGCTTCATATAGAATCGGTCCGCTAAAATTTGTCTCTTTCTGGTCTCTGGTTCTCTTTCTAACTCACGGGCCTTCTGGGCCACAAACTAAATCGTTGACCGTAGGTGGCGATACTGTTGACTTTGAAGTTGCACATTGCTTTTATATCGTTTTGTTTAAGTGAATGTGTGTTTGCCGCCGAAAACGCCATTTTAGTTAGTGTTTTTACACTGGTAAGTTCATCGTGTAATTTTTATTTTCTAAAAATAATTCAATTATTCGTAGGATTATGGCTAGCTTATGCATTATTTGTGGTCGTGGCGGGAATGAAGTGAAGAAATTATTTTATTTCCCAAAAAATCAGGAAAAACTGCGTTTGTGGCAAGTAGCACTTTGCGTTTCTTTGTTACAGATATCAAGAAGAAAACGGATTTGTAATTTTCATTTTTAAGATGAAGCGTTTGTTATCGGAAAAGCTGATTTACAACTAAACAAATGTGCTCTTCCCAATCGGTTCGTTGTTTGTCCCCTGATTTCAACAACAACAGATAGTGAGGTTAAGCCTACTATTTTTGTGGAAATTTAGGTGTTGTTGAATTTAACCTTAACGTTACTGCGGAAAATCCATTAATTATTGAACAATCAACGGCTCAGGTTATTATATTTTATAAGTAAATCTAGCAAAATTATATCATTTATTTTTCTTCAAAGGGTCTGGACGTTGATTTGAGCCAACAAGTTTTAGATACAGATACAGAGCAGATAATTTACAATCAAATAAAAATCTTTAACAGGTAGAATTGTATCCCGCACCATCCACATTGAAAAAGTGTAAGTCTCTATTGGACTCTTTAGTTAAGAAAGAGGTCAACTCATCATCCAGGAAAAAATTACTGATAAAGGTAATTAAAAACAAGGAAGTTCATTTACGCAAACTAAGAAGAAAATTCAAACACACTCGGCAATCATTTTCACTCTCCCCGAGGGTGTTTCATTCAAGAGAATATATTTTTTTAAAGGTAAAAATTGAAATGTTATTTAAGACAAATTTAGTGCATGAATTATAATTTACGGGCTGCGGTGGCCGAGTGGGCAAGACATTAGTCTAATCGTTCGTTAGCCGCAGAGAGCGAGTTTTAATGCTACATACATTTGTAGATAAATCTGGATTTGTTTTAAGGAGGAGGTAGGAGGTGGTCAGTTATTCAAATATAAATATATCAAATAGTATGTAGTATATAGTTGTTTAATGTGGTAAGACCCCGTTTAAAGCTGCTCCATATAACGCTGTTTTCAAATAATTATTAAAATATTTCAATATAAAAATATCATATGCGATTAGTGGAAAAAGTACATGGTCTTGTTTTACAATATGTTGTTTAACCATAGCAATATGCCCCTATTAATTGGGGTCTTACAGTTTTTATAATTATCTTTGAAACATTGAATGAACAATGTTTAACGTTTGAAACTATAACAAACTAGTTACGTTGTTACTCAAGTTAGCGCAGTTACTCTATTTAAAATTGTTACTTTGACCCTAATTAAGTGTTGTAATTTATACAGATTGAAAAGGATACTACTTCAACAAATTTAAGATAATTAGTATTCTAAATTTCAATACGGCTTAGTATAGATTATTGTTATTCTTTATAGGACACAGTAGTTTGAATTAACGTATTTTTATTAATAAGTTATGGGCAAAACATTGTTCACTTCTGTGTTGAACAATGTTTTGCCCGTATTAGTATTAGTTTAAAAGCTAGAATGAATATCATTATACGAACGAAAGCTCTCTATAAACTTCTGCAGTTTCAACGTTTCTCAACTGAATTCAATATGTTTCAAAATCAAGAGTAATATCAAAATAAAAGAATACAGTGATAATATTCGATTCTTATTTTTTTCAGTCGGGTTAGAGAATAGGTTAGCTACGATAGTAAAGGAATCCAGGTGCAAAGTAGTGTTGAAACAATTTTCCTTCACCAAATTAATATTTTTATTGCATTTCAGAAATGCTCGACCTAAAAGGCATACATTGTCATACAATGTATACACCGATGTGTTATTGCTGGCGATGTTATATCTAGTAGTGCATTGTATTATTAGAATGTTTATAATTAAAATAATTAATACATGTTTTTTTTCCGACCGCACACTAAGTCCTACATAAAAAACGATGAACACGAGTATAAGATGAGAGTTGCTATTGATCTAATGTCACTAAAGTTCATAGTTTAACCAGTTCAACGTGTTTAGTGCAACTGGCCTGTATGCGTAAGGAAGGTATTGTGATCGGCCAAAAATCGACCTCCCTTTTTTTTACGGAAGTATACGTTTCGGGGTCCCAGGAATCTGAATCAAGTCTCCTCTTTTGATGAGAGATTTCAGCGAAAACGGCTTGTAGGATTTTAATAACATTTTGTATTTGGGTTCTACCGTATATTTTTTTATATTTCAAATAAAAATTTAGAGAATAAAGAAATAAACATTTAATGCGTATACCGGGTTTTCGATTAAAAAAAAAACGTCCATAACTCTATTATTTATTAATCCATTTTATTGAACTTCAATGGCTGTTTAAATACAAACGAATGACATAAATATAGATATTTTTCAATAATATCTTCACTGCTAAATAATAGTCAACTTAATATTTTTAAACCCATAATTTTTAAATTTTATTACATTAGACATAATTTTTCTGAATCAATAAAGCCCATTTTTCAATTTTTTGTTCAATATTTTTGTCGAACAATAATTAAAATAAATCTTCTTTTTAAGATTATATTTTTAATAAATTATATGACGGATGTAAAGTTAGCAATAAATTTCAGCAATAAATTTAAAAAATTCATACTTCTAAAATTATTTACTAAGAAAGAAAACTACATCAATATACATAGTACATGCACTCGAACATACTGTCGAGTGCATGGACATAACCAACCCTGATTTTCACCCCAATATAAATAAAAATCGTACTTGGTCAAAAACACGCTTTCATTTCAAATTAAAATTAACCAATGTTCCCAAAACGCCATAATAAAAGTGAGCATACTGTTAGACAGCTAATAAATTCAACATGGCTATTAAATTCAACAATAAATTTAGAGTCACCGCCCTCAGAACTTAAAACAAAATAATTTGAAGTTAGTCACTTACACGCGCACGCTTCTTTTTCAAATTAAAATTTAACGATGTTCCCAAAATGCCATAACAAAAATAAGCATAAAGTTAGATAGTACACACCCTTGGCTAATAATTGCAACAATAAGATTAGGGTCATTGTACTTTTATGTTAGATAATAATAGTTTGATGGACTTTTAATAAGTCATGAAATGCGACTCCTTTGTTCAACTCATTTATTAATAGTGACTATCTGGTCCATTTAAATAAAAACAATTAATACAATATAACATAAGTAATTATTCATTCTACTAATAGATGGAGTTTGCGTTCATAAATTAAAATGAATTATTATAATTCAAATGATTCACATCATGACATCTCAAATTTGTTAAAAACAAAATATATTTTCAATAATAATAAACAAAATTCAAAATATGTTTCTTAACTGAAACTAATCGACATTTATTTAGCAACAAATTTATCTGGAACCTTGACGCCTCTTCTACTACTTGTATTCTCTGGTGAATTGTAAATAAATGTATCGTCCATCGAGGTTTTAGATTCCGTTTCAATGTCACTGGAATAATGTTCACTCGTATTGCAAGTTACATCATTATTTTCTGAAGAATCAGGAATAATTGCCAATAAATTTTATTTCTGTCTATTACATTACCCTTTGAGGTTTTAATTTTATATCGTCTAGGTTGTAGATTTTTAATAATTCTTCCTTCTTCCCACTTATTATTTGTTTGGACATTCACTCAATCACCAACTATCAATTCTGTTAAAGGTTTTGTTCTTCTATAATAGTAAGTACTTGTATATTTTTTGGCGTTCTAAAAAATTATTTTTAGGTTTCTTACTATTTATTATTTTCGGATATAGTAAAGATTTTTTTTTATCGGCACTAAACTATTCAAATGATGTGACATTAAAAGTTGAGCAGATGAAGCAATATTATTAACTGGTGTATTTCTATAAACATAGTTAAATATGTATCTTTTCGTTCATGAATGGTTTTTTTAAATAGTTGCTGTATTGATTAAACGGCTCTTTTAGCTAATCCATTAGATTGGCTATGATAAGGATTTGAAACTATGTGCTCGAATTTCTATGTTTTTGAAAATTCTTTAAAGTATTTTGAGGTACCGTGCCTAGCAAACATAGATTTTAAATGAATTGTGAAAAAATATCTTAACATGCTGCCAAGGTCTATTTGGAATTTCTCTATTTATCAAAGGCTCTTTTATATTTGAGTTTTTAAATTTCATGTATGTTCTACAATTTTTTTTAAATTAGTGATATCACTTGACTATCCGGGCCAAAATAATGATCGCGTGCTAATTCTAAAGTTTTTTGAATGCCACGATGTGCACAGTGTAATTGTGATAAAACGTTTGAACCAAACAAGATTGCAAGAATCTCATTCTATCTGCGCCCATCTTATTTGTGTATCAGTAAGTGCTTTTGATGCAAGGCATATTATTTTGTAATAATACCGCACCCAACGCATCTTTGGAAGCATCTACTGATAACACTGTTTTCTCATTTATTTTAAAATATTGTAGAACTGAAGGTTTTGTTAATATTAACTTTAGTTTTTCTAAACTGTTATCATGTACCCTAGTCCAATTCCATACAGAATTCATTTTTATCAGTTCTATTAAAGGTGCTGTTATTGCATACAAGTTGCTAATAAATTTTCCAACATAATTGACCTTTCCAAGTAACCTTTGTAACGATTTTACTACCTGTGGTTTTGACATAAGTATTACTTTATTTTTTGAATTATTCGGCCTAATTCCTTCAGCACTTATTACGTGACCCATAAATAAAAGCTCTTTTTGAAAAAATTTACACTTATCTCTATTAAATTTTACATTATTTTTTCTAGCTAAATCTAATACCAGATTGGTATTGGATTTAGCTAGAAAAAATAATGTAAAAGTTAATAGAGATAAGTGTAATTTTTTTCAAAAACAGCGTTCATTATGTTCTGTTTGTGTTGAACCTCAAATTATCAAGTCGCCTATGGACACATCAACACCTTTTATATCAAATATATTTTTTTAGTTTCTTATGGAATACTTCAGTCCATACGCCAATCTTAGAAATCGGTACCTTCCAAAAGGTGTTTTGAACTTTCCCCAGTAAGTAAAATTTGTCAAAATGCTTGCGATGAATCTAAGTGTGAAAAATATTTAGCACCAATCCTTCTTGCTGAAATTTCCTCAAATGTGGGTAAATAAAAATGTTCCCTTTTAATGGCTTTGTTTAATCCTATTGGATCTAGACACACACGCGATGTTCCAATATTTTGTTACCGGCGCATTACTCCAAGCGTCGTTAAGTCAACATTTTTCAAATTCATTGTAACAACGGTCCCACTCTCAACTCCAAAATGTTGCTTCACTTTAATTCAAATAAGTAAAGTTCGCGCCCCACACACACATTTCTCCGCAGCTACCTAAAACCAGGAAGAATCCTGTAAATCATCCTACTATCCGTGTCACAGCATTTTGGGCACGGAATAACTAAGCCGCACGAACCCTCTTCTACCTGCGTTGGGACACGACCGCTTGGAAAGCGCGTGTTTGCAAAGCGCACGTTTAACTCGGGAAAAACCGAAGTTTGCGATGACGTCACAATAGAAGCCAAAGGGATATGATTTATTCGCGGTTTATAGCAAAACCGCGAATCACACCAAAACACCACAACCACCATTCAATTGCTGAGAGAAAGGCCATAAATTTAAGTACAAACACTAATAAGAGCTTCATAGTAGAAGCCTATAAAACTTCGAGCTGTCACAATGTGGAAAATGCTTTCACGACGAGTTTCCACGGGAAAACAACTATACATAACAATTTCATCACCTCCCTTTATGTCTGGGAAATGTTAAAATATTTAATTCTTAAATATTTTAGCTATTATTTCATATTTACTTATAGCCCAGGCATAATGATTTATGACCCCCCTTTGTTTGTGGTTAATTTTAACATTCAACGGCAATTGTTTATGTATAGTTGTTGCTGACTATATCAAAAGATGCGCATTGTCATGCTGCATCTTTTGGAATAAATTTAATTTCCAAATTTCATAACAATCAACCGCTATTCAATATTAATTCAATAAGACACCATTTTTCGCCTGGAATCATTTCAAATTGGATATGTATATGTAGAAAATAATTTTCCCCGTATTTTGGTATACATATTGTTGTGATATTCTAACCATATATAATAATCTTATTATTTAATTATTCATTTTATTGTATTATTATTAATTTTATTATGGTAACTAATAAATTCCATTTTTGTAAAGCATTACACTATCATATTGCAAAGCGCATGATGGCATTTGCAATATAGACATGTCTGCACTTGTTGCTACGTGCATTTTTTCATACAAATTTTGCTGAGTAAGATGGGGTGATGTCGCTTGTACAAATTTCATTGGTTGTTAACATCGTACCATGTCACGTGCGACATCACTCACACTTCTCGAAACATATTGTAAATCTTTTATAAGCAGTTCGGTAGATACGTTGAAATTGTAACCATCACACAGTAAATTGTAAATCTATATAATCCGTTAATTTGAATAAAGTCTAGTAATTGGAAGTTTTCTAATATAATTCCGGTGACAGGCAATTCTCCAACAACCCTAGCGATCGCTGCGAGCGCTACAAATCCGCAGCACAACAAATTTGGTGTCAGGTGTGGGGTATTTGGTGGTTAAACCGTGAAAATTTGGTGATTAGAAAGTGAAAAAAGTGTCGAAAGCCTACATCGCAAATACCATCCGTTGGAGGATATCTGCATCAAGTGCAACAACCAGAATTTCATTGGATTACCGATTCCAAACATCCAGAGAAAACAGATCAACATTCAACAAGCATCGCCGAACTCAAACCAATGAAGTAAGTCCTTTCAAAAAAAAAAAAAATTCCTAAACCTAACATTCACATGGTCATAACCCGTAGTCAACAAAAGGCGAATCATAATAACATTCAAATTATTGACATTACCGAAGACGAGAACCCTTCATCTTCATTAAATAACTTATCAGAAAGGATGTCGTTTTCGTTAGATACCGCATTAAAAATAATCCCTGAATTCCGTGGGGAACGTGCAGAATTACATAAATTCATTTCTTGCTGCAATGTAGTTTATTCAAATTTTAAGGAAGAAGATAAACCACTGTTATTAAAACTTATTCAAACACGTCTAGGGGGTACTGCGTATAACCTCATAAAACACAGAACCTTTACCACCTGGGCCGAATTAAAAAGTTGTCTCCAAGACCAATACTTAGAAACCAGATCGATTGCGCAGTTACAGTAAGATCTAATAAATTCAAGACAAAATTTTAAGAAAACAGCTCGTGAATTTGGTACACGAGTTGAACGAATTCTGACGGATTTGAATGATGCTTGTGTAACAAGCGAGGGTGCCACTAGTCGTACCACCGTCGAAAGTTTAAATGCAAAAATGTCGTTTAACGCTTATGTTGAGGGTCTACATTTTTCACTTCGCTTAATAATTAAGGCCTCTCGTTTCGATACATTGAGCAAAGCCATTGGTGCAGCTGCCGAGGAGGAACACATTCAAATCCCAAGCAGAAAGTCGCACAAAAACAAATTTTTTTATTAAAAATCCTAAATCATCAAAAAAATGCAATTTCTGTGGTAAACTAGGCCATACTGAATCCGAATGTTTTAAGAAATCAAACGCCCAGCACTCAAGATCCTTACCTCAGTTTCCTAAAAACGAAATTAAAAGAGAAGTTTTCGTAAATCAGTCTAATTGTGCGTATTGCAAAATACCGGGTCACCATATTAAAGATTGTTATAAGAAAAAACGTGCCGACGAGTTCAAATCACAAGTTCAGTCTACATCATCAAATACCGTGTCGGGAAACGCGACACCGGCGAGCGCCGAACCAGCGTCTCGCCGCACACACGATTTAAATTAAATCCTTACATAAACAATTACACAAATCATAACGAAAATCGTAAAGATAATCATAATACCGACAATTCTTTCACCAATGAATTGATCTGTCCTAATCCTTCAAAATCTTATTCAAACAAATTAATTAGTAATCCTCATACTACTAATTCCAATTCAACCACAGTTCAACCTTCGGAAAATCTTAACAATCGGTCTTTCACAAATCTTAAGCATATCTTTTTAAATCTTAAAAAATCTTTTGAAAGTGTAAGTGTTCCTTTAGAAATAGCAAAGAATAATCGTGCAAATCTTTTTCTGGACACAGGAAGCCAGATATCTTTAATAAAAAAATCATGTGTTAAAGATGACACATTATGTTTCATTGACCAAAAAATTGAATTAAAAGGAATTTCCGATAATACAGTGCCTACCTATGGTATCTGTCATAGTAAAATTAATCTTCAGATAGACGTCATTTCTCATCCTATACATCTTGTTAGGGACGATTTCCCAATTCCTTATGATGGGATCTTAGGAAAAGATTTCATCACGAAATATAAAGTAAACCTCGATTTTGAACAAAATATCTTAAGCTTTTTATACAATAATAATCAAATCATTTGGTCCATTAATCCTAATGAAACCTTGAAGTCTTACGCAAATGATTCAATCTCATCAAATAAATTAATCCTTAAACCTCGATCAGAGTCAATTCAAAAAATAAAAATCAATAATAGTGAAGAATCCTTATGCTTATCTCAAGAAATCTCAGAGGGAGTTTTTATTGGTAATTGTATCATAAATCCTAAAAAAAAGGGATATTGCCATGTAACTGTTATAAATAACAATGAATCCGAAATAATAATCGATAATCCTAAATTGAAAATTGAAAATTTAAATTCATATGAAATTTATTCTCTTAAGGAAGATAATAATCTTTCCACAGACAGACTTAAACAATTATGTAACGTAATTCGAACAGACCACATGACATGTGAACAACGAGACAGTATTCTTAGCATATGTAAAAATTATCACGATATATTTTATCTCAAAGGAGATAGTCTTTCCTGCTCATCTGCAGTAGAACATTTCATTTCAACGACAGATAATAATCCAGTTTACATCAAACCGTACCGTTTACCTTTTCATCAGCAGTCTGAAATAAAATCCCAAGTTGATACAATGATATCTGATCAAATAATTACCGAAAGTTCCTCGCCATACAATTCACCTCTATTAGTTGTTCCAAAAAAGGCAGACATTCATGGAAACAAACGATGGCGCGTAGTCGTCGATTTTCGAAAATTAAACGAGAAAACGATAGGGGATGCCTATCCATTGCCGAATATCACCGAAATATTGGATCAATTAGGAAAATCGAAATATTTCAGCTCTCTTGACCTTGCATCAGGTTACCATCAAGTAGCTATGTCTACTAAAGACAAACATAAAACAGCTTTTAGTACCTCATTTGGTCACTACGAATTTAATCGCATGCCTTATGGATTAAAGGGAGCACCCGCGACCTTCCAACGCATGATGAATTCCGTATTGATGGGTTTACAGGGTTTCAAATGTTTTGTGTACTTAGATGACGTAATTATTTATGGTAATACTTTAGATGATCATAACGAAAAACTAATTTCGATTTTTGCACGTCTACGTCAGCATAATCTTAAACTGCAACCAGATAAGTGTGAATTCCTACGACATGAACTGAACTACTTAGGTCATGTAATTACTAAAGATGGTACATTACCAGATCCATCTAAAGTCACTGCGATTCAAAATTTTCCTACTCCTAAATGTTCAAAAGATATAAAAAGTTTTCTGGGTCTTGCCGGATATTATAGAAGATATATTCAAAATTTTGCTAAAACAGCCCAACCTTTAAATGCACTTTTAAAAAAGGACACAATATTTGACTGGAATGCATCTTGCTTAGAATCATTCGAAATTTTAAAAACTACTTTATGTAATCCACCCATTTTAATTTATCCTGATTTTACTCGAGAATTCATATTAACAACAGATGCAAGCAATAAAGCAATCGGAGCAATTTTATCACAAGGCTCGATTGGTAAAGACTTGCCTATAGCTTATGCCTCTCGGATCTTAAATAAAGCTGAATTAAACTATTCTACCATCGAAAAGGAATTACTCGCCATTTGTTGGAGTGTAAAACATTTCCGTCCTTACCTATATGGTCGAAAGTTCACTATCGTTACCGATCATAAACCGCTTACATGGATGTTTTCAATTAAAGATCCAGGTTCTAGATTAATGCGTTTCAAATTAAAAATAGCAGAATATGAATATGAAATCGTTCATAAAGCTCGAAAAAATAATACAAATGCGGATGCACTTAGCCGAATGTTCCCAATAAAAAATTCAAATTCAGATTTATCTTACGATAACTTTTTGTCGAAATCCGAAAGAACAATAATAAATAAAAACATTGTTGAAAGTGAAAAATCAATTTGTCCTGCAGATCAAACAAATTTTCGCGTGTATTTTACAAACGATGCGTCATCATTAACAAACATTCCTGACCTACACAATATAAACGTGAATGAACTTATGAAATTAGATCCTCTCGAAGTAGATAAACCTGTGCATGTTATACATAACAATATTAATTACATATTTATTAAAACACATCATTCACATGATCCAATAACAGAATCTAAATTATTCACTTCAATTTTAAAGTTAAAATCCTTTTGCATAATTGAAAAATTAAATAAACTAGCGATAACAAATTTTGCCAAAGTATATCCTTATCGTAAATTTAAATTCGAAAACATTCGATTAATCTTCAGATATATATTTAATAATACAAACGTAGAAATAACTTTTTATCATAACCACATCCTAGAAGACTTGTCAAAATCACAAATAAACACTATTCTTAATGAATATCATACAACTCCTACAGGAGGACACAAAGGAATTCATAAAACATATAAGAAAATCAAGACAAAATATGCATGGAAAAATATGTACAAAGATATTAAACAATACGTTAGTTTATGTAAAGTATGCCAAAGAAATAAACAAGTAAAATCAACGAGAATGCCTATGACTATTACAACGACGGCAAAACGTCCATTTGAAAAAGTATTTCTTGACATTGTCGGACCTCTACCGGTTACCGGAAATTTCAATAAATATTTATTAACCTTTGAGGATGATCTCACAAAATTCAGTCTAGCCATACCAATTGCAAATCAAGAAGCTATTACAGTAGCTACTGCGTTCGTTACAAAAATTATTTGCATATTCGGAACACCTAAATATTTACTTACTGATCGTGGAACGAATTTCACTAGTGAATTGCTACATGATGTTTGTAAATTATTGAAAATTAAAAAGATTCAAACTTGTGCTTTTAGACCTCAATCTAACGGTAGTTTAGAACGATCACATCGTAACATCTCGGAATATCTTAGACATTTTATAAATAAAGACCAAAATAACTGGGACGAATGGATTCCCTACGCTATGTTCACATACAATACTTCAGAACATTCCGCAACGTCATATACACCATTTGAATTAATGTTTGGACAAAAAGCTGAAATTCCAAACTCATTACAACAACCACCCGTATTAAACTACAATTATGATGACTATGCCGTGGAGTTAAAATTACGCTTACAGCATAGCCACGAACTTGCTCGAAATTCGTTAATTCAAGGTAAAGAAAAATCAAAAATTTATCACGATAAATACACTAATCCTATAAAAATCAAAATTGGTGATCATGTTTTGTTAAAATATGAAGTAAATACCCGAGGTAGAAGTAAAAAATTAGAACCATTATATAACGGTCCTTACGAAGTGATAGAAACGAATGATCCTGTTAATACAACAAGAAAAATTAACCGTAAATTAGTCAAAGTTCATAACAACCGCTTAAAGTTATTTAACCCTAATCGAGATTAAATCTGTTACAGGTCGTTAATATTAATACTATCCTTCCTGATAATTCCCACACAATGTAGGAACGAAATAGAAAAATTGCAAAATCCTAACTCAGGCATTTATTTTGAAAAATAAATCTAAATAATTACCAATTATCAATTACTCTTAGAAAATGCTTTGAAGACATAAACTCAGTTTGTAAAACAACAAAAAATGAAAATATTAATTTTGTGCAATGCTCTGAATTTGTTCCCAACTTGAATGCGACCCTTGAAATAATAAACAACCGAGACATTATAATTACTAATCTCTTACACAATCAAATAAATTCCAGAAGGAAAAGAGGGTTACTCAACATAGTTGGAACGACATTGAAATTTTTATTCGGTACACTTGATCAAAATGACGCTGAAAAAATAATTAAATTAAATCAAAATGTAAACAATGTCTTACATAGTTCGTCAGAACGAACGAGCATCTTTATCAATTCGTTAGAGTCGATCAACTGAACTTTTACAAAGCAAACTAAATTCATGAATGGTTTAGTAAATGATTTAAATTCAATAAATATTCACTTATCTAATTTAACTGACGCAATCAGAAATGAAATTCTCTTGGAACAATTCATAAATAAATTGGAATTTCACTTAATAGTTTTCGAGTCATTATTAAATAAATTTCGCGATTACCAAAATCACTTAATTGAAACGATCTTATACGCGTACGAGGGTAAACTACATCCTTTTCTTATGAGTCCCGTGAAATTACTAAATCTATTATTAAATGCTCCAACATATCTTCCAAAAGAAGAAATGTTTCCTTTTAAATTGACTACAGGAAACATGAATATCCTTTACACCTTGGTGACGCCTACAATTTTCCTTCAAAATTCAACCCCTTATTTTATCCTACACATACCATTGGTATCGTCGACTACATACGATCTGATACGAGTTACCAGTGTTCCTGTACACATCAAAGATGACCTCTTCGCATTCATCACCAGCAAACATCAGTTCCTGATAATGGATCAACTTCGAGTTTTCTTCGTTCATCTTACAACTTCAGACATACAGAAGTGTGTCAGCCATCCAGAAGGGTACATCTGTAAACAACAACTGCCATTGTTCTCTGTGAATAGTGTTAGTGATTGTGAAATCGAAATCTATAAAGGCTCTAAAGTGTTACCTAAAACCTGCGAAGTTCGCGTAATTAAAATCCAAAGTATTCTTTTAATCGGGTTGGACAATAACAGATTCGTCTACATTTCACCTGAATTTCAAAATATCCACATAAATTGTCATAATGAGTCAACTACCTTAAAATTAAATTCCTCAGGAATAATTCAATTCAATCCTTGTTGTAGAATTCATAATGATAAAATTGTGTTGAATACCCATTGTATACGATTGTTAAACAAAACTTATTCACTAGATTTTGTAACGGAATCATTAAATTTAAAAGACATTTTTGGGAATAATACAAATATTCAATTACCTCATTCATTGAAAGAAACAAATGATGTTCACATAATACAACATTTCAAAGGATTACAAAATCTAGGTGAAGAAATTACAAATTTAAGAAACCTCAACACACAACCCTTACTTATAAATTTTCACCATCTTCATCATTATACCGTAATTTATGTTTTAATCTTATTGATAATCACGATTTGTTTTTATTAATATTTTAAAAACAGAATGGTCTCTAAACAAACTTCAAAACCACCTAAAACAGATGAAGCCAGTAAGGTAGAAATACCCAAGGAGGGAGAAGAAATTCGCAATAATCCAAATTACAAATTTCTTTCATAAGGGGGGAGGTGTTGTGATATTCTAACCATATATAATAATCTTATTATTTAATTATTCATTTTATTGTATTATTATTAATTTTATTATGGTAACTAATAAATTCCATTTTTGTAAAGCATTACACTATCATATTGCAAAGCGCATGATGGCATTTGCAATATAGACATGTCTGCACTTGTTGCTACGTGCATTTTTTCATACAAATTTTGCTGAGTAAGATGGGGTGATGTCGCTTGTACAAATTTCATTGGTTGTTAACATCGTACCATGTCACGTGCGACATCACTCACACTTCTCGAAATATATTGTAAATCTTTTATAAGCAGTTCGGTAGATACGTTGAAATTGTAACCATCACACAGTAAATTGTAAATCTATATAATCCGTTAATTTGAATAAAGTCTAGTAATTGGAAGTTTTCTAATATAATTCCGGTGACGGGCAATTCTCCAACAACCCTAGCGATCGCTGCGAGCGCTACAAATCCGCAGCATAACAATATCATGGTGAAATATTATTCATAAGTATTTTTTTTTTTTCATTTGTTTAATTTATTTCTTTCGGGCCACTCCGAAATGGCTTCAGCGGAAGCCAGGAGAGAAATGGTGCTCTTACCCCCCAAAAACGTAGAGGGGGAAGGTTTTTCGGCGTTTGGCATAAAAGCCCAGCGCCCTAAGCAAAAGAAAGCAGTTCACACCAAGTGTCGAATTAATCAGTTCATCAACCAGTTCTCACCAAGTGCCGTCTCAAGTCCGCGTTATTGTTATCGTTGTAAGTTAATTTATTTTATTTTTAAATTGTTATTTCACCTAATTTTGTTTTCACTTGTATATTTTTTTATTGCTCATTTTTGTTTAATGTTATTTTCTTGTATATTCATTCACGACTTCTATTCAATTCTAATTTTTCTTTAAATAAATTCTTTACTTGTTATTTTTCTTAAACAAGAATTTTTAATTCAAGTTACCTGACAGAATTACTCAGAGTCAATTAAACATAAGAATTTATTTTTATAAGTGAAATAAACAATATAATCTGTTCCTGTGTAAGCTGTTCCGTCTTCACGAAAAACCAGGTAAGATAAACTTCTTTATTATTTTTTTTTGTGTGTAACCTCTACCCTGAGTTAATCGAGTAATCACGGGAAACCGATTAAAACGTTTGGCCAACAAGTTTACGTTTTGATCGGGAATTGCGACTCACAAGTCAACGTTCTTAAAATCCCCCGTTGGTAAGTTTTCTTAACTATAACTGTCGGATGAACCCAATTAGTAGGTTCTTTCACACGTCTAATAATGTTTTGTTTTTCCATGTCATTTAATGTTATTTTTAGTTTACTATGTAACGCTAGTGGAACCTTTCGTGGTGCACTTATTGTTGGAGTAACATTTTCGTTTATTTTAATTTGACATGGTTCAGAAAAACACCCAATTCCAATAAATAAATCTCTATAATTATCAATTGACGAAAATGTTATTCGTGAAAATACAAACAATGTCTTAATTATTATTAAGACCACTTAAGACAATAAATATCCATTGAAGCAACTACTTCCCGTGCAAATACACTTCCGGATATTGAATTATACAATGATATATTTAAAATCTTACTTAATTTGATTTTTTACAACGCTCTATTAAAGTATATGTATCGTTTAGGTCAAATTCTCTTCAAACCAACTAACAAATTATTTTTAAAATGAAAGGAGAAATAACAAAAAATTAGAAGTGAAAGGACTTGGATTGTAACTAATGTCTTTGGCCATCTATATACGCGTTCCGAGATTTATCTCTCTTTGGTATAGCTTTGTTTATGACGATTACAAAAACAATAGGATTAAATTAAAATAAACTTGGAAAAAGTGCTGTGTATGGAATGAACAGGTAAGTTTATTTTAATTTCATTCCTAATTTTTTTAAAACAATCATAAGCAAAGCTATACTGAAGAAAGATAAATTTCGAAACGCGTCTATAGATAGCCTAAGACATTAGTTTTAATCCAAGTCCTTTCACTTCTTATTTTTTGTTATTTCTCCTTTAATTTTAAATTTGAATTTGTTAGTTGGTTTAAAGATAATTTAACCTAAACGTTACATGTACTTTAGTAGAAGGTTTTAACAATTGAAATTAAACAAAATTTTAAATATTTCATTGTATAATTAAATATCCGGAGGTGTATTTGCACGGGAAGTAGTTGTTTCAATGGATGTTTATCGTCTTAAGTTGTCTTATTAATTAAGACATTGTTTGCATTTTCACGAATAACATTTTCGTAATGTTATATATTATGATTAAAGTGTGCAAACTATAAGAAGCGTAAGCTTAGTTTCTCGAATTCAAATAGTTTTGAATTACAATTTATCTTGCAAGAACAATTTAGTTCTATTTCTCAAAAGCTTTTAATCTTATTGTTAGCATATGAAGTTAAATTTGCGCTTCTTTTATTTACTCAGCCTGTTTTAAATTTGTTAATAAATGCATGGGAATTAAATTCGTAGATGCGCCGGTGTCTATTTTAAAATTTATTGTATATTTATTATCAATCAATACTATCCAGTTCTGTGAATTGTCCGTTTATACGCTGCCTATAAAAACTAAGTTCCCTTGCTCCTCTTTATTGCTGACGTTCACAAAATTCACTCTGCACATTTCTGCAAAATGACCTTTGCGCTGGCATTTATCACATTGCTTATTATAAGCGGGACACTTTTTCCGCACTTCGCACATTTCCAAATCGCGTCACTAAACTTACGCACTCCACTTTCACGTCTCTCCTGATGCTGCTGCTGGGACCTCGATGATGCCATCTTGTGATTACTGATGCGCGGTTGCCATTTTCACTTCTCTGTCTTTTTCTTCACCATGTCGACAGTCTCTTCGTCTCCAATGGCTGTTGTGATTGCTTTAGAAGTTTCAATTGTTCTGCATTATCCCCTTCTAATAATCTCTGCCTCATGTCGTCATTAATTAATCCGCAAATTAAGATACTTTTGATTATATTGTCTTTTAAATCGTTTAATTCACATGGCAATGCCAATTTTTCTAATTCTGTTACATAATTTTCAACAGATTCGCCACTTTTCTGTTTTGTCGAAAATAATTTGTAACGCTTATATTCAACATTTTTCTTCGGCAAAAAATGTTGTTCAAATTTCTTTATTAAAATGTCCAAGTTCTCTTTTTCTTTTTCATCAAATGTAAAGGTATTATAAATAGGAAAACCTTCCTCTCCTATATAGTGCAGAAGCTGCGGGCATTGTGTTACTTTGCTCTTTTTTGTGTACTCCGTTGCTGAAAGGTAGTTGGTGAATCTGCTTTTCCAAAATTTCCAATTCTCCGCCACGTTGCCTTCCACTGTCATCCGGGCTACACCTTTTACTGAATCCATTTATTTTTATCTTCGCGCCACACACTAATCATTACTCAATTTTGTGCTTATTGTCTACTTCACTTCGATAACCGACTGCGCCATGTACTATTATGTTAGATAATAATAGTTTGATGGGCTTTTAATAAGTCATGAAATGCGACTCGTTTTTTCAACTCATTTATTAATACTGACCATCTGGTCCATTTAAATAAAAACATTTAATACAATATAAGATAAATAATTATTAATTCTACTAATAGATGGAATTTGCGTTAAAAATTAAAATAAATTATAATTCAAATAATTCACATCATGACACCCACCGCGATCAGAACTTAATAAAAATGTTTTTTTGTACTTCGTCCTTACACGCACGCGCTTGTATTTCAAATTAAAATGTAACAATGTTTCCAAAATGCCATAACAAAAATAAGCAATATAAAATACACAGCATGCCGTTGGACAGTACACACCCGGTATGCTTATTTTTGTTATGGCATTTTCGGAACATTGTAAAATTTTAATTTAAAAAAGAAGCGTGTGCGTGTATGTGACTAAGTTACATTATTTTTTTTTGAGTTCTTAGGGCGGCGATGTCATAAATATACATAATACATGCACTAGAACGTACTGTTAATGTTGTTTTATGTATTAATAAATAATTTTAGAAATATGAGTTTTTAAAATCTATTGCTCGAATCTACTGCTTACTTTACATCCGTGAAGTTATGATTATATTGAAAAAAAGTGTAAAATGTAATTTATTGAGGTTTTGTCAAGCATGAATAATAACGACCCAACAAATAAATAGCTACGTTACAACATAATGTATAGAATAGAATTAATAAGTATAACTTAACATTATTAAATCATTATTAATTACTCCTACTTGAGAATGTGTGAAAAACAATGTTTGTTATTGTTGTTATTTAAATATTTCGATTATGATGTTTAAAGTATATTTCTAACTTCACAATATTTCAGTGTTTAATACGCGTGGCGCATGAAGAAAAATTTCAAGTTTAGAAAAGCCCGAAAATTTGGATTGGTCGCGTGGCGCGATCAAACCAAATTTTCAGGCTTTTCATGCTTAATCTGGGAGTAGAAACACTCCTTCAAACTTTAAATTAAACTCTTTTATAAAATCGACGAATGCTGAAAATGTTAAGCGTATATATTATGTATATTTAAAACAAAAAAGAAGTATTTATTAAATATTAAAGTTGCATTTAAAATAATAAGACACTGTAAATGTATAATAAAGTATTTTTAACAATCTTGAGGCAGAATTGATATTTTATATAAGAAAACAATAGATGTAACATGATTAAATTAAGAATAAGTTATTTCGTAAGTTTGTAATAATTAGAATCCGGAATTATAAGCATTTATTTTCCAATTAGAAGCGCTAAAAAAAAAGCACTTAAAAATGAGTAAGAAGCACGAAAAAACATGAAATATGCACAAAAAGCAGAAACATGAAAAAAAAAACACAATAATATAAAAATATTTATTGAACTATTCTATTCAGTAAGTTTGTATCAATTTACAATTATATATTTCTCAAGATTTTCCATATTGAAATTTTATCTATTCGTTAAAATTGTTTTATAAATGGAAAAGCTCCTTTCCACGTCTACTGAAATTATGGGTGCATACTTAAAGATTTTGAATGGTAAATTTATTTCCAAATCCTCTACAGGAATTCCTTTCATGATATAGTAGTTCCAGCGCTATATGAAAAAAAATGACTTCAGTTTGCGGTTAACTTGTAAATGATAATTGGGGGTTTATGACCATAACCGCAATAAAACTAACCTGCGCTGGCCAGATGATTTGCATAGAAAATTCATGACCGAAATGAACAGGGCCGCTACAAGGTGTGTTGTCCTCGGGGCACGAGGGAAACAGCGGAAGAAAAAATGTTCAGAGATGTTGAGATTAAAAATGTTGATTGTTTAACCGAGTTCATTTAAGTGTAAGAATGAAAAGTTCAAAACATTTATGCTCTTTAAACATTAACTAATATTAAATTGTGTGATTTATCAAACCATCAGACATGTGAAAATACCTTCATCCATTTCAAAATGTGAGGCGCCTCACTTTGAAGTGCTGTATTTTCAAAACCTCCATAAGAACAATAAACATTTTAGTTTTACTTTTGTTTAAAAGATGGCAATAAAATACATTTAGAAATAAGTTATAATATAATTTAATTGATAGAATTTGTTTGTATAGAGCGTTGGATTGGACAGTTTTATTTAAAATGATCTATTATTTAATTAAAATCATGAAAGCAATAATCAAAAAAATAAAAATGAAAAAAAAAAACAACTCTAAATATGTATTATAAATCACACGAAAAAGTATACTTTTAGTAGAAATTGTTATGAACAATCATTTTGTCGGGAAGTCCAGAATTTGAGTTAATCTGGGATATCCCCAATACCTTTTAATCCTGAGCCTCTTGGTTCCTTATTGCATAAAGTGTCAAATTGACCATTAGTTTTTCGAGTAATGTCGAGATGTTCAGAAGTTGAGTTAATCTGGGATATTCCCAGTACCTTTTAATTCCGCCAATGACAGGATTATATACATATAATCCTGTCATTGGCCCTAATACAATTTTCATATAATAACCTTTACCTGTATAATCGCTAAGAGCCGCTCATTTACTATCTCACGCTAATGGACAATTGAGTTCGATTATTGTAATTGATACTTTGTAATATTTAAAAAGAGTTATTAATATTATTGTATATATTTAATATACACCATTCCATTTGTTTCTGGATCTCGCCTAGCCATGCTTTCGTGTTGTTATGTTGCAGTATCAACATTTACATTTTTTATTAGTTGCCACTCCTGATTCCTTGTTTTAACAGTGTTGCAATAATTTATGATATCATAAGTAATACTCTTTTTAATTTTCAAGAGGTTTATTGTTAATCTTGCAACAATTATTTCGCCACGCGGTCGCTTCTTCGAGCATTTTATTATTAAATCAAATTAATCTAGTGTTGCAATGCTGTGTCAATGTCAAAGTGAAAAATATTTTCAGGCACATATTAAATATTAACATGCCAAAGATTATCTCTGAATCAAAAAGGTTACAAATTCTGAAATCCTACAAACATTTTAGGCAAAGTAATCCAAATCTACAGCATCACAATATTATTACGATTTTAATAGATATTTTTGGGGTATGTCTAGTATTTTATTTATCATATATATTTAATCGCAGAGGGTGGGAATAAATTTGCAATTCTACAAGAAAATACTGAGGGCCAACAGAAGAGAGAATGACCAAAATTAAGGTGGATGGATGGAGTTGATCAAAATGTGTTAACGGGAAGACCCAAGCGAGAAATACAAATGGATGACGAAATAAGTTTGCAGAGCCGAATTCATTATATTTGTTATATACAATATTATTGCTGTGTTTGTATGTACAAAAACCAGTAAATTTTGTTAATCTTAAAACTGCATATTATTATTCATTTATATCTGAAAATTTGTAAAACAGGCAACAGTGTAAGATCACAATAGTCAGAAATTATAACCTTAAAATCGAACATCTGACAGTGACATTTAAAAACCCTGATTTAAAACACAACCAGCCCCATTTACAATACTTAAACTGTCACTTTTCCATAGCTAGGCGAGATCCAGAAACAAATGGAATCGTGTATACCAATATTTTTTAAATAAAAAAATGTATAAGTTAAAGTTAGAGCCATTAGTTAATTTCTTAGAAAAATAAATGATATTTAGATATATTTTTAAAATGTCAAAATTATTTCATTAGATTTTCAGTTATTTTGGCTATAATTACGATTTTTGAAAATACTGCTTTAATAAAACATAATATATACAGTTGTATATACAACATTGAATCATTTTTAATTTTAATTACTAATTAAATTATTATAATTAAATTAATATTTACTTATCGACTATCAAGAAAAATACATCATTTTTATAAAACTTTTATATACATACAAAAATAACATGCGATTAACAAAAATTCAATCATAAAGGGGTGACATAATTTGGATGTAGATTGTGTATCAATTAATAAGATGTAAATTGATAGAGAAGTGTTAAGAAACAGAACTTCATGCTAATAAGAGTATGAAACAATTTATCGACTAGAAAACAAGTTGCAACCGTCATTTAACTCTTTCAATCAGATAACTGAAGTTTGTATCGTAAGAGCTGCAAATTAAAGTGTTTTCCTTGGTATACATTTATTGGACTATCTATCTCGAAAACGTTAAAATTTAATTATTGATATCCGCGTTAAAATAAATGGTGACAACTGGTGTAAATTAAATTATAAGTTCAACAAAAACTATTAAAATGATAGGGAATTTAATCAATTTCCCTTTATTTTAGACTAGATTTAACTCTGCTGTCAAACGTTAAATTTAATGTTTTCGATAGAGAATACCACCGAATGTGCATTTTTACATATCTACGTCAGTCATTGGAATGAAATGTTCTAATACGGACCTGAAATTATGCAGCCGACTCACGGCCGAGCATGCAATAAGCTGTTTGCTGAGGGATACTTTTATTGAGGATTATGGTTTATGGTGTTATAAAAGTATAAAAATGTATTGCAAATTTGAAGTCATTTTTTTCATATAGCGCTGGAAGATCTATACCGGAAAGTTTGGAAAGGATATCAAATCCTACATTTTTTTAATAACGTCGTCGAATTTTTTATTAACCGTATCTCCAATCAGGCCTCGCACAGACTTTACTTTTTTTTCAAAATTTTAAATAATTTCGACGGAATCTACAAGTTTTATATTCTGTGCTTCCAATTTCTTTATATACTGATGAACGCATAATTTGATTGGGGAACGCTAAATTTTGTCTTAACATATTGTTTGTTAAAATTCTGTGACATTTCTTTATCGATAATGCATTATCTCAGGTAAATCTAGCACAAATTCTGGAAATATTTGCAAATATTCTGCATAACACATTGCAGCTTCCAACCAAGTTCCCCACCTCGTTAAAATAGGCTGGGGTGGCAATTTAATATTCGGATGTTTGTCTTTAAAAGCCTGCACTCGAAGAGGCGCTTTGACAAAAATGCGTTTCCCATTTGCTATTAACTTATTGACTAATGGAAACTGAAGTCTTAATGTTTCAGCAACTCGTGATAGTCCATGAGCTAGGCAAGTACAGTGTATTAAATTTCCATAAAATACTTTCAGGGAACCTCCTGCTTTTACCATGTAAGGCGTGTAACGGGGCGGTCGAACCGGGGTTGGCTTTATATGTATTTTTGAGAAAAATAATAAATTATACTTAGAAAAAAGAAACTGTAAACTTACCATGTTTTGAATCGTTTCGTCTCGAACCACTTTTTCACTCGGGGAATTTATGAGATTCAATTAAAATTTAATAAAAAAAACTATCTCTTTAAAATTCAACAATAAATAATAAATTTTAAATTACCGTCGATCGGTCACCACCAAAAACACCACTTTGACTTGACACTTTGAAAGCACTTGCATCGGTAATACTTCGAAGAATACTTTTTGAAGACGTTTTGAATACTGAGAGAATACTGAGTATTTTCTGGCCGTCGTGCGACTTTATAGCCCGAAAATTCACCAGGGGATGATTTGGGTAGCAGAGCCCTGGAAGGGTATCTTCACCCTTACCTCATTGGTTGAGGACGTGGTAGGGATGCTTACTCCCCGAGGCCCATTGGTCAACCCTTGGCGTGGATGATCACTCTCAATTCTCATTGGCTGATCCAATGCTCGACGCTGATTTGCTGAGTGTCATTTTAGCAACAGCGGAATTGAGAGTGACACGTCTCTAATTTTGTAAATTATACGAATATTTTCAAAAATCAAATAAAAATTTGCTTAGTCTTTTAATTTTGTACATTTGTGTACTATTTGGTGTTTTTGTTTTTGGTGGAGCGCTGATTGACGGTCTGGTGCTTTTTTGCATTTTCATGAATTTAAAATGAAAACTATTAAAAATACATACAGTGAGTTTTATGTAACACCGAACATACTAAAATGTACTTAATGTAAATGTTCCTATGTTCGATCTGTACTGGGACGCATCAAAGCATTGAGTCCGATGTGATTGGCTACGATTTCTAATGGTAATATAGTCAACCCAATGTACACTCTTCACGTCAAAAATAAATTAAATTTGGCAATTATTATGTCAACTACAATTTGTTGTATTATGAATATTTTATGTCAACGGAATGGTTATTAACCTTTATTAAATTTTTAATCGGTAAAATACTAGTTAAAGAAGGTAAGAAGATATGAACGCTTCATAAGTAAAAACAATTTTTGGCAACATTTCGTTGTTTAATTTAACGTATTAAATACAATTTTACAGAAACGTTATTGCTTAATGTTGTTATACAGCAACTAGTAATGTTGGAATTTGTAGGATCTAAACTTAAATTCATGTAGAACTTCTACGTACAAAGGAATTTTGTATATTAAATGATTTTGCAATAGTAAGGATATTATTAGACACTTCGACATAACATCCGATAATATCGACGAACTTCTAACTCCTCGCTTGTGAAATTTATCTAAACAAACTGTTCTGGAAGGTTCGAAATGGTTGAAATAAACGGTATACTGATTGAATAGAAAATTTTTCAGAAAATAAATCATGGGAATTTCTTGAGCTGTTTTCTCCATGGTATAAGTTTACCAGAATAATCTGTTCCTCCTTTGGATACCTTATTGATATGTTCAACTCTCCGTTCTTCGTCTACGTCTGCTTCTAATGCTAGAACAGCAAATATCATTTGCTTGCGATAATTGAAAGATTTCATTTATTTTTGAAGGGAAGGGTGTAAATTGGGTTGACTATAATACAATTAGAAATCGTAGCCAATCACATCCCACTCAATGCTTTGATGCGTCCCAGTACACATCGAACATAAGAAAATTAACATTAAGTACATTTTAGTATTAAATTAAAACACTTATTTGTTCCTTTCTTCACTTATTTTATTTTACTTGTTAGATGTACATTTCGAGTACTACGTACTCATTTTCAATAACAGAATGCCTTAAAACTAATTTACAATCGTTTATATATGGTTTGAGGATTAGTGGAAAAACCTTAATCTAATTATGTCGGTTACCTGTTTGGGGTGGATTGGTGTTAATGAGTGTCGGTGATTTACAATTTTCCGAAAGGAGGGTTAAAAGAGGATTATCTAAGGGACTCAGGTCAAAATTAAGTAGTTTGTTTTTGTTTTTATACATTTCTATTGATTCCAACATATTTAATCGATAACTGTTTGATTCTTTGAGTAATTTTACATTTTTTATTGGGAATTGATGGCCGGTTTCATAATTATGGTATGCTATCGCGGATTTTTCGGGGTTTCTATTTTTTATATGATACGTGTGTTCTTTGAATCTTTTTGATAAATTCCGTTGAGTCTGACCTATATAAACTTTTTCACAATTGTTACATTCTATCATGTAAATTCCTGATTTATTTAAATTATCCCTGTTATTCGATTTTTTGTTTAATAATATGTTTAATTTTGTGTTGCTGTAGTTAGCAGTTGTTAATTTGAATTTTTTTAATATTTTGTTGATTTGGTGGTGAACTAGAGGGTTGAAAATGAATTTAACAAATTTGTTATTCTTAATGTCGCTGGTTTCTTTTGAGGTATTCAGCTTTGTGGTATTTTTAATCAAATGTCTTTTCATATGCCTATTAATGAGTTTTTCAATTATGTTCCTTTTATATCCTAATGAAGTTGCAATGTTTTTAATGAATTTTAATTCGTTTTGTCTGTTTTCTTTTGAAATCGGTAAGTTTATTGCGTTATAAATCATACTATTGAATGCTGCGAGTTTATGCCTGATGGGCGTTGTTGATGAAGAGTGAATGTAGTTGTATGTGTGTGTTGGTTTGCGATATATATTAAAGTTTATTGTTTTTGTATCTGTATTTTTAATAATTAATAAATCTAGAAACGGGATTTGATTGTTATTTTCAATTTCGTATGTAAATGAAATGTTTGGAGACAATCCGTTCAAATCCGACAACAAGCTGGTTATTTCTGTTTTGTTATCTATAACAGCTATTATGTCGTCTACGTATCTAAACCAAACTTTCGGAAAGCCAGGTATTGTATTTTTTGCATGATTTTCTAAATTGTTCATAAAAATATTTGCTAGGAAGGGTGATAATGGATTACCCATGGCTGTTCCGAAAGTTTGCTTATAGAACTTGTTATCGAATTCGAACGCATTGCAATCCATTACTAATTTAGTTAGCTGTATATATTGGTCTATGTTTTCTTGCGGAATAGAGTTGTCTAAAAGAAGTTTTTCTAAAATGTTTTAGACAACTCTATTCCGCAAGAAAACATAGACCAACAGAGTGGATAAAGGACACTTAGCAATTTTTTTGGTGTGTCCATTTTTTGTTACGTTTTAATATACTTAATTTAAGTCTGGTTAAAGTAAATAAAAATCTATTATTTTAAAATAATCGTATTTTTCTTTCTAATACTCCTATTAAAATAAAATCTACACCAAATAAAACACGCAACGCTGCCCCGGGTTACGCTCGCATTGTACACGGATGTGGTGTTTGGAATGCAAAAGTAAACTGAAACCGGCGGTCCGCTCCGAGCCAGCTACAAAAAGTACCTGCCAGAGTATCTTCACTCTGATTGGTAGAGAAAAGGGTCTGAGTTGGGACCCTGAAGAAAGCACCCCCCGTACGGCAGACAGGGGGGGTGCGTGTCATCTGGCCGACACTTATTTTGTACCCCTGTCCGCCGTACGGGGGGTGCTTTCTTCAGGGTCCCAACTCAGACCCTTTTCTCTACCAATCAGAGTGAAGATACTCTGGCAGGTACTTTTTGTAGCTGGCTCGGAGCGGACCGCCGGTTCAGTTTACTTTTGCATTCCAAACACCACATCCGTGTACAATGCGAGCGTAACCCGGGGCAGCGTTGCGTGTTTTATTTGGTGTAGATTTTATTTTAATAGGAGTATTAGAAAGAAAAATACGATTATTTTAAAATAATAGATTTTTATTTACTTTAACCAGACTTAAATTAAGTATATTAAAACGTAACAAAAAATGGACACACCAAAAAAATTGCTAAGTGTCCTTTATCCACTCTGTAAATATCAACTATTGTTTCCAACCAGTTAAGAGAGCTATGATTTATTTAGTTCCGCGAGTCAGTCCAAATCTCATCGCGGGCCTAGCCATTTCGCGCTCCACATATTATTACATTTATTACTTTGTCATTATTTTATCGAATGCTACCATTTTGATATATGTTACGTTTTAATATACTTAATTTGAGTCTGGTTAAAGTTAAAAATTGTAAATACAAATGTATTATTTTAAAATAATCGTATTTTTTTTGTCTAATACTCCTATTAAAATAAAATCAACACCAAATAAAACCTCAATACAATATTAATAATATATATATGTATATAAAAACCAAAGTATTTGATGAAACGAGAACGTAATAATTAATTATTATAAAATGTGCATTTATTCCCGCTTCGCTTACTAAATGAAAACGTTCAACTTTAGAAATTAATTGCATAATAAGGAATTGTATTAAAAAATGTCCTATATTCATATTCATTTTCATTTTCCTTACCTTACTTACCGCTGGGCAGAATCTCGAATTTTAACACACTGTGGGCCTCGTTACATTTTTGTGAGTTAAACATTTAGTTATGTAGAAACGCTCAACGATAAACATTTGCTAAGATTCAACTTTTTTGAAAACGTTTAATTTTATAATTGATTGAAATATTGATCATATCGAAAAATACTGACGGTAAAAATATTGTAATTACATTTTATTGGATTCAAACAAAAATAACACTTTGGAATTTCCGTCTAATCCGAGCAAAGGTATTTAAAACACGGACCGACCTCTAATTTACTGCATAATTATGGATCGTAAATAATGAAAATAAGGTACTTTGTCGGTATTCATCATCTGCGAAATACGTGACCGATATTTACAATGAAGACTCAAGGAATCTTAATCTCAAACAATCTACTTTGGAGTTTCCCCCTAATCCGAGTAAGGGTGTTAAAAAATCCAGGTACCTTGACGGCCTTTGACCAATTGCGCTAATTGTGGATATTTCACGGTTTATTGTCGGACCTCAAAATGTAACAATATATTATGCATTTCATCTAGAATTAAAAAGTTAACATCGGAATAATTTTCTTTTTGTCAGAATAACATTTCATCGATTTTAACTTTTCTCGCCAGATCATTAAAGTTATAATGCTAGTTTTTCAAATAAAATAATTAGTCTTAAGATGAACTTTGCACCTACTCTATAAGCACAACATTAAAAAATCATAACCATTATTCCTTAAGCATCATATTACAAGTGGGTTTTGTTTAAATAACAAATACCAAGTGGAATTTTAGAAATAAGTGAGCTGATTCTGTAAGCGAAATGTTAAATTTAACGTACATTTAAACGCTTTTTTATTCTTTACTTTACTTTTATTTTTATTCCGTTAGATGTACATTTCGAGTGCTAAGCACTCATTATTAATAACTGGAATAGTTATTGATAATGAGTGCTTAGAACTCGAAACATACATCTAACGGAATAAAAATAAAAGTGAAGTAAGGAATAAAAAAGTGTTTCATTGTGATTAAATACTCCACATAACTCAATTAAACTATTAGTGATTTATCGTACATGTTATTCATTATCATCACAGTCTAAGCGGGTTTGGTAATTGATGTGTGTACTTAGATTGAACTGTTAAAAATAATATATACGTTAATTTTAACATTTCGCTTACAGTGTCCGCCCGAAGAAAACTCTTTATTATCAATTTTTTGACAAAAAGTTATGCTTGACTTGAAAACACCATTTTCAGTATTAAATCTTAAATTTTCAATAAAGGGAGCTCAAAAATTAAAAATCAGTATGATTACAGAAAAGTACCTCTAATTATAATTTTAGAAAATATGTTATTACAAAAGAAATTGGTTTGTAAGTCTACATGTAAAATTTGAGCTTAATTGGGACTGTTTTATTATTTATTTTTTAACGATTTATAGTACTGATATTACAATATAAATAATTGGTTGAATAATGTTGAATTATTTAATATTGTTGAATTATTCATTCGTTGGGTTTTCCATCTAATCCGATCACCTCACGTGTTCTAGACCTACACCGAGTACAATTGCTAACTGAAGATTATAAAATACTTAAATCACAAACAAATCCACTTTGGATTTTCCGCTTAATCCCATAAAAGGTGTTCAAAACTCCAATCGACCGACAGGTACTGTGCGGGCCTTTGACCATAAACGACGCTGCTAATTGTGGGTAATTCACGGATTATTAATCTACTGTTTCTTTTATTAAATGGTCGATTAAAGGACCTTAAAATGTAAAAGAAAAAGCACAAAAGGATTTACCTTATTATATTAAAGTATATGAATGAATAAACAACAAAATATTTTATTTTCGCCCAGGGCCGGATCACGGCGTAGACAAATGAGATAAATGTCTAGGGCCCGTTTTTTTGTGGGGCCCAATCAAACCGTCCATTTTTAAAAACCCAAAAGATATGAAAGATTTATTATATTTCACAATATAAGTAAAAGTATAAGAGGTTAAATAAAATACGCGCTCCCCAATAAAATAAAATTATACATTTCAATGTATTTGTAATTTACTTTTATGTTTTCACGAAGTCAAATAAATTACGAACTTATTTTCTTAGACATTTGGGCACTTTCCCTTTTAGAACACTTTTAAAGATTAAATGTGGAAGAATTGAAAATTTCAATAACTTACAATTTTATTTCAAGCGATTTGATTTCTCTCCAAACAAGAAATAGTTCATTTAATTCTCAATATTTTCTGTTGATTTAATCAAAATCTCACGATTCATTCTAAATTTTAAACCTTCGTAATTCGATTAATATCGTTTTTTCTCATATTAAAAGAGCGTATACATCACACATTTAAAACGAAATTACAAAGTGATTACTTTAGTTAATAGTACATAAAAAATGTTTGTTATTTCAAAATCTTATAGAATATATCGGTACAAATTTAATTACAAACATTTTACTCTATGGGCACATACAGAGAATTTTTCTTTTCGTTTTTATTTTCGATATATACATTATACATTTTCAGGCATTCGTTCTTTTGAAAAGCGTGCAATTTGAAGCTACTAACAGTGTTTAATTTTAAATGAAATACTCATTACTTTTTTAATGACGACATGAATTTTTGTATTTATTTAATTTTATTTATTGTTGCCTAATTTTTTAGGGAGTGTATTTTTGTATGATATTTTTTTTGTGAGGGTCTGGCAGAAAAGAAATGTCAAGTGCCTCAAAATAGATTAATCCGGTCCTGTTTTTGTCGTTGGTTTATTTTATTTAATGATCGATTAGGGGACCTTAAAACGTGAAAGGGTAAACACAAAAGGATTGATGTACGTTAATTATATTAAACTATGTGAATTAATAAACAACAGAATCTATTATTTTCGTAATTGAATTCAATTATAATTATTATTCTGAATACAATAACTTGTAAAAAGATATACAAGATTTATTTAACATCCGAAAAGATCTAGTTACTTTAAGAAATTATGCCAGTATATTTTAAACTACACTTGCGTGGCGCATGAACTAAAATTTGGAGTTTAGAAAAGTCTGAACATTTGGTTTGGTCGCCTCGCTTCGCTAAGCGACCAAACTAAATTTTCAAGTTTCATTAGAAGCTTCAAATTGAACGCTTTTGAAAAACTTCGAATTTCTAAAAGTTTACAAATCGGGAGATGTATACTTAAAAGAAAATTTCCCTGTAGGTATTATTTATAATTGTTCTCATTTTTTAAGTTTTTGTTGTCCAAGTGAATTTGTTTATTTAATTGTATTATCTACTGATTCTAATGACCACTCTATTGGAAATTAGCGAAAATCTAATATTTTAATAAAAAATGTAAATAGGTAATAATTTTTTTATTACTACATGAATATTTTTCCTTTTTTAATTTCATTTCTTGTTGTCTAATTTTTTGGGAGTCTTTTTTTGTATGGTACCCAAAAATGTACCATACAAAACAGGAAAGAAATGTATAGGGCCTCAAAATAGATTATTGCGGTCCTGTTTTCGTCGTCGGTTAAAATTATTATTATTCTAAATAAAATATCAAAATTTGTAAAATAATCCGGAAAGATTTAGTTACTTTTAGAAATTATGAATGAAATGAAAAAAGTCACCCTTACTGAAAATGGCTGACTACCTGGACCTCTTGGCGTTATAATCATTGGCCCGCACTCTTCCTTTTGAAATTATTTGGAAATTGAGTAGGGATGGGCTGCGACTCCATGATTACTGGCCGTGTCGGCCGGGTGCATACGACTCCTTTAGAACTACAATAGTTTCTATGCCAACGATAACATTATAAAAAATCGCATATAATGTATTAAATTTACTAATCAATAATGAACCCATAAGTAAGACATTTCAAAATAAAAGTAGAAAAATAAAAGTTCAACCCGCTGCGTTTTTAAGCTAATATGTTAACCGGCAGATACACTGACAAAAACCTAAATGCATTACTAAATTTTTAAGAAATTCTTTTTTTTAAATATAAAATCAATCTTATCTCTACCGATAATTTTTTGTAGGAAAATAAGGTTTTCCTGAAAGAATTTGTTTTAAATGCGCATAAAAATAAAAACATACCCGAAGAAAAATATATCCCAGTGCCATTCCGAGATAAGTACAGAAATTTGAATTAAATTACATTCGAAATTTAAATCTCACCCCCATCCCGCACTACATAAAGAAAGAGTCTCATTGTCGGCGGCCGTCGACGACGACAAGAATGCCTGGCGCCATAACAATCCTTTCGGGTCTTTTTTTGCAAAGCGAAACCTATCTCTATCTTAAGGAATGTAATACCTCCGACGTAGGTGAACACCTAAAGCTTGCATCTATGTGTATGTGTGTGGGTGAAAAAGTCCTAAAAGCGTGTCCGTGTTTGTGCAACGCCTTGTAACTGAATAGTACAGGGAGTGTGTAAAATGTGCGCCCCCCCGACATCTTTTCGACTGCTTTTATTCCTTGCGGCAATTGACGAGGGATGCTGCGCACCTTATCTTATCTGAAACGTTCGCGCAATGCTATTCCCCGACAGGAGAGTACTCAAAAGTAACGGAATAGTGTAAGTCAAGATGATTTGCTTGAAAATAAAATGATCTAGAAAATCTAGTGGTTGAGTAATATAAAATTACAGTAGTAGGCTCGGTAACATATGAATCAGGTTTTGTTAAAAGTAGGGTGGAGTGGAGATAAATTAAATGAAAACAATAATTGTTAGGTACACGATTTTCGAACACAGCTACTATCTCAGTTTTATTATTATTAAAAAGAAAACATTAAAAAAATAAGAGCCTCGCTTAGCCCTCATAGATTTACCTAATGTTGATAGAATATTTAAACGCACCTCCTTTTTGTTATGTTTTTTTTTAGTTTCGCGTAGCCACAAAATTTAAATAAAATATAAATAAAACGCACTTGCTTATTATTTGATAAGTAGTATTTTATACACCAAACAGTTTTGTAGCACTTACTAAAATCTTGCATTATGATCTCTACGACCTATCTAGTAACCGCATCATACCACTGTCATCTTGACAAGTATGATTGACATTACGTACACATGCATGTAAAAGCTTTGACAAGTACATTACGTGCTGACAGCTGAACAGCTGATTGCTTACCGTACAACCAAATGACATTTCTTTGATGTACAGGGAGTTTTTCTTTAAAGTATAAGTATTCCAAATTCAGCTTTTTTCTTTGAATCTTTAGTTATTCGTTGTTGTTTTTTTTTTAAGAGTTCAATTTGAAGCTTTAAACGAGTGTTTTCCACTCCCAGACTAAGCATAAAGTAAAATTTGGAGTTTAGATAAGCCTAGAAAATTTTCACGGGGCTTTTCTAAACTCGAAATTTTACTTCATGCTTGGTCTGGGAGTGGAAAGCACTCGTTTAAAGCTTCAAATTGAACTGTTTTAAAAAACAACAAATGTCGGAAAATGTACAGCTTTATTCTCTGTATATTGATGAAGTAGTAATTTAGTTTTCATAATTGTAATGGTACTATTAAAAATTATTACAATAAATAAGTTCTTTCATGCTCATTGTTTAGGTAGGTAAAGTATCGTACGTTTCTCGAGTGGTATGGCAATTACATACTCGCGGAATACTGTACTCGCCGCTGCGCGGCTCGTGCGCAATATGTCCGCTCATATGTAAAATGCTGCATAGTCTTGTTACGTAATATACTATTAATTGTTTTTATTTCTGTTAGGTAAGAATTGATAATATTATTACATATCAAAATCAAAATCTTCATTTTTAGTTATGTTTCACATTCTTCAATAAATACATAAATAAATAGTATTTACTTGTTACCGGCGCTTTTTCGTAAGCGTCGTCAACTTGTTCATTCAGCTATATTTCAGCTGCAACATAACCACGGGCGTTATTTTGTTACATATTTTAATATTCGGAACAACGGTCCCAATTCGCCTCATTCTGTTTTTCAGTACACAATATTGCTTCATTCTCTATTATTTTCCAAATGAGTAAAGTTCGCGCCATACATTGATATTATTTAAGTTAGATAGGTTGCCTAGTGAAATCTCGTCAAATAGCGCCCTCGAACATCAGACAGTTCAACCCAGCTCAAAACTCCTCTCGGCCATCCATGGGTAGAACTCTACGGCATCCGCTATTTCCAGTTCCAGGGTTGTCCAAAATATATACGGATTTCCCGGTTATCCCTGAGTTCGCCACATCTGCGATGGGACGCCGCTACCTGCGACCGGCCCGATCGCGCGAGCGAAACGTACGTGCGAAGCACAAAAGAATCGGGCATGACGTCAGGGGTTATAAAACCGCCGAATGCAAGGGATAGGAACATCCCCTACGTGGTTCGCGTATGTAGAATACATACGCGAACGTCACAACTCTCATCGGATAACTGAGAAAAGAACGATTCGAACGACACCAAACACGATATTGTTAGTTCGAACCAGAAGGATATAAACCGCGAGCTGTCATGATATTTAATTGTTACTAATTTGCTTTTAGACGAGGTTCCACATAGCAACAAATATGTATAAACAATTACTATGCTCCCCGTTATGCTTGGACGAAGTTTCATAAACTTCTATTCAGTATTTTCCTTATTATTATACATTTTCTAAGTCCAGGCATAACACCCCTATTGTTTATATGTTTTTTGGAGTTGGTAGGCGTAATTGTTTATGCATATTGTTGCTAGGTATACCAAACGATGCGCTTTATCATTCCACATCGTTGGTATTACTTTTAGGCGAATTCGGTCAACCCCTTCGGCTTAATTAAATTAAACGTCTATTAAACCCCGTTCTTAGCTCGAAACAAAATATGTCATACATGCCCGGACGCAGAATCATATCACGCATATAATGACATATTTTGTATTTCAAAATATTAATATTTAATATTTATTTTGACCATTTTTCTTTCGGCCAACGAAAGTTGGTGGTCGCCAGAGGGGAAGACGGAAGAGGGTTGACTAAAAACCAAATAAATACCGCCGGTCTCAAGGGCTAAAATCACTTCAAAAAAGTCTGTTGACCCGTCAACATCACCTCGAAAAAGTCTTCGAATCGTGCTAAATTTCTTTACGACCCAGTGGTAGTACGTAAGTTATTTTTTTAATTGTATTTCTTGTTTTTTTTTGCTTGTTTATTTTTCTATCTTCATTTGTAAGTTTATATTCGTTGTTTAATTTGATTCGTGTTAATACATTTTGTTACTTTTTGACTAAAGTATTCATTTACTTTTAAAGTTCAATTTCAAACCTTTCATTTACCTTTTAACTTAGAATCAGTGAAGTGATTACCCTGGTAAGCATAATTTTATTATTCAGTGACTAAATAGCTAGCCGGAAGTTGCGATGTGGGTCTTCGTTTAACACCTCAATTATTTAACGAAGATTTTATTTAAATTCCCACTGCTAAGCATCCCACCCCGTAACATACTCCCATATTATTTTAGAACTCATAGAAATGATTTTATTGCTTTTAAATAATAATAAGATTACTTTAATAAAAACAAATCTAATAGCATTTAATGACACTATCTGTGTTTATGTTATTACTCCTGTAATTACAATTTAAAAAAAGTTTTATTTTGCAAAACAAACAAAAAATAATGCAAAAGCTGTAACATTTATGATATGTAGAGGAAACAAACTTCCAACAGTGAACTTTATTTTTAGACGGCAATAAACTCCCGTTTGTATGCTCTGCGCAATTGGAAAAATGTTTAACTTGTAACTAGCTTGTTAATTTAATATTTACTACGACCCTGAAGATTCAACTTTAATGCCATTTTGAATGACCCCCTTCCACACACATGCGCTAAACTGCACGAGGAAATTGTATATCTTTTGAAATGTGAGTTTCATTGATACATTTAATTTCCGAAGTAATATTAAACAAGATAGAAAGCTTGTGAGTAAAAGATAAATGGGAATTAAACATAAAATTATTTCACTTTTATATAAATAAAACACTTTCAAATGTACAAAACCATATATGAGGTCTGGCTATTAAATAACAAGACTGTTTATGAAGAGTTTTATTTAAAAATTATTCTACAATCGAATGCTCCCCTTCAATGTACTCCCCTCTTCTCTTACCACACACCGTTCCATTCGTTTTTTCCATTGGGCAAAGCAATGCTGAAAGTCTTCTTTTGTAAAAGCATTTAGGAGCTCCGCCGATTTTCGCTTTACCCCTTTCATCGACTCAAACCGGGTTCCTTTTAAGGCAGACTTGATCTTCGAAAAGAGAAAAAAGTCACAGGGTGGTAAATCGTGCCTCTAGCGGCTAAATAACGCTTCACAGACAGTGCGTTATGGGCAGGCCCGTTGTCATGGTGCAAAATCCACGACTTGTTTTTCCACAACTCCGACCGTTTCTTACGTACACGCTCTCGCAAAAACTTTCAAATTATAAGTTTGGTTTACAGTTTGACCCTCTCGAACCCATTCAGTCATCACGATGCCGTTGTTGTCGAAATAACGATTTGTATGGCTTTAAATTTTGATTTCGACATCCTTGCTATTTTCATTCTTGGCGATGCAGAAGTTTTCCAATGCATGTATTGCCACTTAGTTTCAATATCGTATTGGAATATCCAAGTTTCATCGCAAGTGATTAGTTTTCTATCAATTCAGGCTCTTTATCTAACCTCTTAAGAACGTCTGAGCAGATCTGTTGACCGACGAAATTTGGTCAGGGGTCAATTTTTTTGGGACAAACTTCGCACAGACTTTCTTTATGTTCAATTCGTCATGTACAATTTTTCTGACAGTTTCTTTATCGGCGTTTACAGTCTCAGCAATAATCTGAATGCTCATACGACGATCTCCGCGCACAATTTCATTGATTTTGGTCACTGTTTGCGGCGTTGAAACAGAGACAGGTCGATCTGGACGTTGGTCATCGTTGGTGCTCTCTCGGCCTTCAGAAAACCGTTTATACCACTCAAAAACACGCGCACGAGGTAGAGAATTCTCACCATAGGCCTATTTCAACAACTTATAGCACTCAGACGGAGTTTTTTTTTTTTAATTTAACGAGAAATTTCACATTGATCCGTTGCTTGTGTTTTTCGTCACACATTGTTATCGACACGAGAACAAAACACGTTCGTTTCTAACTTCTACAGAACAAATACTACTACAGCGACAAAAACGTGTTTTGATAATGGAATAGTAAACACGCCCTCTAGGACGCTTTCTGCGCGCGCAGTCTTGTTATATATTAGCCAGACCTCGTATAATTGTTTCGCCACACTGCACTGTGGCTTTTTCAGGCGAAGAAATGAAATTATTTTATTCTTAAACAAGCTGCTGTGGGCAATACAAGACAAATTTGAATTAATTTTATAAATGTCCGGCAAAAGATTAATTTTATCAGCCCAATTCGACTTTAATATTAATATACACAAAATAACATTAAGTTAATCAATTTAACCCAAACACACAACAAGTTATTTGTGTTATTGAAGCTATTGATTTATTAAATGGTAAACAAATTATTTCGGATTTCCCCTTCATTACTGATAAACGTCGGGATAATTAGGGTCAGCGTTTATCAATCATAGGACGAAATGAAAAAAGGGGTTCAGGTATTTTTTTTTTTTTTAGGTTGCTTGGGTAATAAGAGAGCAACGGGGATGTATTGATTGATACGTTTTATTCCATTTGCGAATTTGTGCGATACACCAGACATGTCACGTGTTATACACGTAGGAGGATTTTATTGATGAAAATTTTATGCAGGAATGACGTGCTAATATACATATACAACACACAGAAAAAAAATATACTAATATAATTTATATTTTTGCAAACATGAGATCCTGAAATAGAAATTCAAGTAACATTTTCTGCATACGTGTATTATGTATTTTTTTATTAATATTTTTTGCATAGATATCTATTGAGCATGTGCAAATTGATGTGTACAATATTAGGAGAGCAAATTTGCTCTTCTAATATTGTACATATTAATTTGTACACTTTTAATAGATATCTATGCAAAATATATTAATAGAAATAATACATAATACACGTATAGATAAAATGTTACTTGTACTTCTATTTCAATATCTCACGTTTGCAAAAAAGAAAAAAACGTTTTAAGCATGTTTTTATATTTAAATTAAATAGTGAATCAGAATGACGTGCAGAAATGCGGCAATCGTTCCAAAAATACTCACAATTCGCTTCAAGCAGCGTCTTCTTTACCAGCACAAAATTAAAATTACTAAAAAAATGGCGTCAATCGCTTGTAAACATCATTGTCAAAAAACAACATCTAAAGCAATCTCGACCGAGAGAACGCAAACAACCCAAAATCATATGTAACGTTTAATAATAAATGAAAAGTGAAATGTGACTGTCACATGCCTACGCTCTTTTTAAAGAGTTCAATTTGAAGCTTACAACTAGTGTTTTCCACTCCCAGATTAAGCATGGAGTAAAATTTCGAATTTAGAAAAGCCTGAAAATTTGATTGTCGCGCAGCGCGAGGCGCGGAGCGGCCAAACCAAATATTCAGGCTTTTCTAAACTCGAAATTTTACTTCATGCGCCACGCGTATTAAACACTAAAAGCACTGGAATATTGTGAACGAGTAAAATTAGCTTGAAATCAGTGTCTTGTACGCGTGGCGAATGAAGTAAAATTGCGAGTTTAGAAAAGCCTGAAAATTTGGTTTGGTCGCTCCGCGCTTCGCGCTACGCGACCAAACCAAATTTTCAGGCTCGTCTAAACTTGAAATTTTACTCCATGCTTAGTTTGGGATTGGAAAACACTCGCTTTAAGCTTAAAATTGAACTCTTTTAAGAAAACAACGAATATTTAAAAATCTACAACACGTAATTGGTATATGTATACTCAAATGAAAAAAAATCACAAGAAATTATGATTAAAAGCTTTTCTCAAAGAAAGAACAATAATATACTCGCGACCTAAACATTGTTATGTAACGTCAAAATTTGACATAATTAGGAAAAATCGTTGCAGAAACAACTGTCGACATACTCTCTAAATAATTTGAACCACACATTCCACAACAATAAGTCATAAAACATCTTTCCCAAATTTCACTATAAACGGTTATTTGGTATTAATTATAATTTATAAATGAACTCGATCAAAGAAAATAACACGTCTTGATTAAAGATAAACAATGGCCATTAATGTCCGTACCAGGACCGAAACAAGAAATGTACTTGTTCAAGATTGTTTAAGAACGCAAAAATTACCGAAATTGCGCGCCGAATAATCTTAATTGCACTGCACAAATAAACCATCTTTAATGATAAGTTTAATCAAATAAGGCAACAAACGCAGAATCTAATACTCTTTAAATTCAAAATAATTGCTCGTCGTGATAAAACCCTCCACCCATTTGATATAAGTTGAAATGGCAACGTCTCACGGCAGTTCCTATTTTAAGTAGGATGCTCTGCTCCGTGGGAATTGACAACTGCACGCTTCACCTCCGCGCTCTTCCGTTTGTACCGTAATTTCTTCAAACGAAGCCGGTAGATAAACTTACGAAACAGTCTTTACTGACATGATGAAAGTATTTACTAACCTGATGAAACGGTCTCCACTAACCTGATTTTTCACAGCAAGATGTTGCACCGAACATGGCCAATCAAAATAACCTCAATGAAGATTAACTGCTTCAAATTAAAGTTTGAGGTAAGTCCTTAGATGATAAGCGGCCTCTCTGGTGATATTCGCTGAGAATGACGTGCAGAAATGCAACAATCGTTCCAAAAATACTCACAATTCGCTTTAAGCAGCGTCTTCTTTACCAGCACAAAATAAAATTCCAAAAAAAAGGCGTCAATCGCTTGTAAACATTATTGTCAAAAAACAAAATCCAAAGCAATCTCGACCGAGAGAACGCAAATAACCCAGAATCAGATGTACCGTTTAAAAATAAATGAAAAGATGAAATGTGACCGTCATATGCATATGCTTTTTTTTAAAGAGTTCAATTTGAAGTTTAAAACGAATGTATTCCACTCCCAGACTAAGCATGAAGTAAAATTTCGAGTTTAGAAAAACCTGAAAATTTGGTTTGGCGCGTATCGCGAAGCACGGAGCGGCCAAACAAAATTGTCAGGTTTTTCTAAACTCGAAATTTTACTTAATGCGGCATGCTTATTAAACACTGCAAGCACTGAAATATTGTGAACTAGTAAACTTAGTTTGAAATCACTGGCGCATGAAATAAATATTTCGAGTTTAGAAAAGCCTGAAAATTTAGATTGGTCGATATATGTTTTTGAGTTTCGTGAAGAGTTTAAGAGGCAATATGCTAGCCCGCTCGGTTCGAAATCCACCGATTCCCCTGGTTTTCGTTCCCCACCACTCGCTCTATTACGGACGGAGTTTTAGTGTATTCCCCTCAACCGAAGCGCGCTGGGAAATACACGCATGGCACGCTCTCGTTACAAATACGTTTTTTTTTAATTCGGCTCAGATTGATTCAAGGGCACGTGTTCACGATGCGTTCGGCCGATTGCCGACATATACCAAATGTACCGTTTCAAGACGGTTCGGTTCACCTCCAGGGAATTTCCATGTTCATATTTTGATTGATTTATGATCCCTAGTATTTTGATTGATTTATGATCCCTAGTATTTTGATTAAATGGTTCAAATCATATTAAACTCATTCTGTTATTTAATATCAAGCTTTTATTTTATATTTTGAATCAGTTTTATTCGAATGATCGCAGAAAAATCACGACGAAACTAAAATACTACCGTATAAATGTTCAATGACTTAGAATTGAAAATAATTTCTTAGAAAATAATTTCAATATCATTGTTATATCACTTTTTATTTGAATGACAATGCTGGTAAATGGGGCTGAAGAAGAAATATGACTTATATTATTTTTCAATTTATTTACTGTTATAATTTTTACAACAAATAACAAATATAAATCTGGGTCTTCGACTCCAAGAAACAGTACCCGATTAATGCATACACTAAGTCTTTTCGAAAAATGCCCAAAAATAACATTTTAATGAGCGGAGATTTCTTGTTTTGTGTTATGTTTCAGTTTGTAGATAATAAAATGTGAATAATATTTACAATTAAAGATCTATTAGTGAAGGATGCTATGAGGATGTATTATTTATAACACTAAAACATCATAATTATTTCCTATGTTGATGTTTGTGACAGGTGTTACGCTTTTGTTTTTAATTTTTTGAGCATCTAAAATAAATTTAGGCTCCCTAATTGGCATTTTGCGAGGATGTCGTGGATCTACTAATTCAGGCAGAATACATTCTGTATAAAATCGTACCAATTTAGGTAACATATTTTGTGTCCAAAACTGATTATTTTTTCTAATGTATTCTACTTTCAGTGAAAAATTATGGCCAACCCAAACTGCGAATATGCACCCTGTTTTATTAGTAACAGCTAATTGCCCTTGGATTTGATAATACCATTTATCTTTAGTGTTTAATTTAATTTGTTTAGTTTTGTGATCAAATTTCCAAAATGTGATTTTTTTTTGCATAATGGCTTCATCTGCATCTATATTATATGACGAATATGGGCACTTTATCTCAACGAGAACATCGGTCCCCACGATACCGTCTGGAGATGCTCCAAGGAAGGGTATTTCGTTGTGTATAAAAATTCCACACTTGTTGATTATTATATTCTCCTGTTCTTGTAATTGTTTAATTGCTATATCTTCATTGTTTTTTCCATGCTCTATAGCTTTTGATTTACTTTCATAAGTACCATAAATAATTTGTTTAACTAAATTAGCACAGCTTGTTGTCTCTCTTCTAGTGCAAACTGAATAAAAAGAAGAAGCTGTTAATAATTTTCTCCTTATTTCCATCCACTTTCCACTTTGACACTGTAACACTGTTTCCTTCTGTAAGTTATCCCGTTCTTTATCCGATTTTTCTAGATTTTTTAAGAAACTATTTTTTTCGATATTTAAAATATCTTCGTCGAGATCTGCTTGAAAACATTTATCTCCATAATCATCATCTTGATCTACTTTACTTATTGCAGCTATTTTTCGCTTACACTTTTCCCTACGTAATTTACTATATTGCGCATTTTTATTTTTTTTAATTTCTAGTCGTTTTACTAAATTAGATGGACTACGGTTATAAATTGATTTTATAAATGAAGTATGCGGCATTTTTGAATTAAATGAAACAGTGGCTCCGTAGCACCGTGCGCCATATGACTGTTTTGTAGAAAAATTTATTCTTTTTCCACCTACAAATTTTGCGATAATTGAATTAAATTGTTCTACAATATTGCTCGTCTTACATTGTAGCAAACTTCTACTTTGATTTGATATAGAAGATAGTATTTGTTTAAGGCGGACAAGTAGTTCGGGACACTTCATTTTTATATCTGCATAAACATTTTGTTCTAACTTCTTATCACAAAAATATGCCTCGCATTGCTGGTGCTCACCAAATATATGTAAGAGAGAATTGTCAATGTCTTTTTTTTAATAATAATATTTGATTAACATTATTTGTTTTTTTTCTATAATCTATGGCACCTTTGAATCCTTTCCTAAACCGTAAAATATTTTTTGAGACATAATTCCTATATTTAATTGGAAACCGGGTGTCTTTAGAAACAATTTTTAATTTATTACAAAAATTTCTCAATAAATGGTTTGAACATTCAATCTTTTCAATTGTTATGTTTGAATATGGACGTGATTCCAGTAGTTTCTTATAAGTGCTACTATCGCCGTCCGCAATAATTTTATAATATTTTATACCGTACATATCTTCACTCATTTTAAAACCTTCTACTAAAATATCAGATTCCATGCCAGTTGATGAGCCTATATAATTTTTAAAACATCTGTGTATTGTATTGGGATATCTAGTGCACGAATAACAAAATTTATTTCGAATGCCCATATATAACACTTTTCCAGTGTGTTGTCCTACTATTGCAGCCACGCCAGATAGGGCATTGTAATTTTGTTTGTATGATCTTTTGGACCAACAACCATCCGCAACTACCGTTATTAATGATTTTTCCCATCCATCACTGACAAACTCATGGCATTTTGAGTAGAGTCTATTTGTCATGAATGGGATTTGTAACACAGAAAATAATTCATCCATATTAGTAAATCCAGAACCAATACTCATAGCACCCTGCACTAAATCATTATTAATGTCTTTTGTTTCTGAGGTCGATATTTTAAATTGTGAATTACACATATTACATCTCAAGGAAAAGTCTGATTTAAGCCCAGTTCTATTTTCATTACGAAAAACAATATTATTTAAATTGCAGCCAAATCGATTTCCATGGTTTGATATTTCAACCAATTGTTCAAAAAAATATTGGAAATCTATTATTCTCCGATTTTCAATAATTCCCAAATCCTCAAATATTTTACTTTTCGTAACATAATTACTATTTTGAATTCTGTTTGCTTGTTTATCGTGGTCTATATCTGAAAGAAAAATAGACGCATTAAGTGCGGGTTTATTTAAGTTAAAATCTTCAAATTACCTTCAATCATAAAACCGTTATAATTTGTACTGCTTGGGCCTGATTGTTGGTCGTGGCCGATATCTGAAAGAAAGTTAAATATATACTCTATAGATATGTTTGTCCGTGTCATTCATACCTTCATTCAAATAATTATAATTTTTGATTGTGCTGCTTGGGCCTGGTTGTTGATCATGGTCGATTTCTGGATGAAAGTTAAATATAACCACACATACCAATATGATTGTCACAATTTTTCTTTTATTTATTTAAATATTATTTTCGTTGTAAATTTCAAATGTCTTACCTTTAATCAATTCATTATAATGTTTGATTCCAATTTGTTTTTGGTCTTGGTTAATATCTGAAAGAAACCGTATAAAATATAAACACAGTTTTCAAATAAAAGTTTCTCGAGATAAAAAAAAATATTATATGTGATATAATTTGTTTGCAGTGTTCTTTTTAACATGAAAACAGTAGTCTACTTTAATAATTCGGTATCACTTATTTCGGATTGATACATTTGTAACAAAGAATTAAACATTTATTAATATTATTCGGAAAGTTAACAAATGAGTAGTAATGTGTAGAAATTAAGAACACAAACAATGGAACTAAAATCTAATAAATATTCTATTGTTTTACAATTGTGGGAATTTATTTTACTTTTGATTGTGTTTCACCATTATACTGAATTTAACTAATAATTTTGTGTATTTTAAAAATTAGAATTGATCGCTATTTTCATAGTTAATTGAACACACAATGTATACATTATTTTCTTAAAGCTATAAGATATTACGCAAAACCCGCCGCAGCTCATAACTTTGTAATTTTCATCGCATTTAAAATAATGATTAATTAACACTATATAAAATGTATAATTAAACTTACCTGCATTGTTATTTTCAACGGATATTTCTTTCATAAATTGTACAGTTTCATCTCGAGAAATATTATCTAAAATGCTATCAAGAATGTCTCCTACAATGTTCTGTTTCTTTTTATAATAAATATTATTAAAATCTAAATATCTTTTCTTTGGGCGCGAAGTAACCCTATTTCGAAAAGTATTAGATTTTCCCATTTTCACTTCAACAAACTATCGCACAATTTATACGTATTCAATTCCGGCGGATTGTAGTAAAAACATCAATAAACACGACCGTCAATTCTGAACAGAGAATACGAATTGGGTAAATTCACTGTACTGTCATGTTTTTTTGCCCTCTGCCAAGTAAGCAATAACAAAAATTATATGACATTACAAAATTTACAGAATATAAAGGCAAAACTTGCAAATATAACATTAATCGAAATTACGTTCCTGTGACAAATCCTCTTTTGATTATATAAAAAACAATCAAAATGAATTATATACAATTTTATCAAACAATAAAATTTTCAAAAGCTGACAATTTCACCAAAATATACATTTTCATTTTCGAATATTGTAATATTTTGTACATTACAAATCGATTACCTTCAATTTATTTATATAATAATAATAATAATAATAATTTTATTGTGCCATAACATTAAGTTTTACACTTGTCAAATACAAATGGAATGATAATGATAATGATATACCTTAAATCTAACAATTTCTAAATATAAACAAATACATACATATTAAAACATCAATGCACAACCAGAGTTGTACAGAGAAGGGAATAATCATAAAACGCATTTCAACATTTAATCTCCGATATGCTGCTATTAAGAAAATCTTTTACACTGTAGAAGGCTTTACTCTCTAGGTATTCCTTCATACGCGTCCTAAATGCAGGTACACTTAATGACTTCACATCCCCAGGCAATTTATTGTAAAATTTAGGTCCATAGTAATTAACGCCCCTTCGTGACTTGGTTAGCCTAAGCTTCGGTATGTCAATTTCAGATGCCGATCTAGTATTGTGGGTGTGTGTTTCATTACGCTGGCTGTAAGATGCCAGATGTTCACGTACATAAGTTAGGCATTCAAGTATAAAGATGCACGGCAAAGTTAATATTTTTAGATGTAGGAATATGTGCCTACAGTCATCGCGATAGCTAAGAGAACCTAGAGTTCTTATTGCTCTTCTTTGTAGCTTAAAAAGCCTGGTGGTAATGCTACTATGACCCCATATGATTACTGCATAATTAAGATGACTTTGAAATAACGCATGATATATTTGTACCAGGGCACTTCTAGGAAGCCAACATTTCACCTGCCGCAGCAGGTATGTCGTTGTACATAGCTTTTTTGCTGTTTCTTCTTGATGCTTTTGGAAGCTAAGTTTGCTGTCTAGGTGTACTCCAAGAAATTTTACACAAGTTATACTAGCAGTGTTAGTTAGTGAAAAATTAATGTTAACGGACTTGTCTACATTAAGGCATAATCTGTTTGTGTCAAACCAGCGAGACACCTGATTGACCGACTCTTCATGTATTAATACTGCATCATTTGCTGATTTTCCTGAGGTCTTAACCGTCGTATCGTCAGCAAATAATATAACTAATGAGTTATCCGGTTGATAAGAGAGGTCGTTGATGTATAGTAAAAACAGAAGTGGTCCTAAAATAGAGCCTTGGGGAACACCAAATGATAATTGCAGTTCCTTTGATCGGTTGTTATTAATTAGGACTTGTTGGCGCCTTGAGCCTAAGTAAGAGTTAAGTAACCTACAACTTGTGGGATCAAAATTATAATAATACAGCTTCCGCAGAAGAACATCATGTGAAATGCAATCAAAAGCCTTGCTCAGGTCTAAAAAGGTAGCTACTGAGTGAGATTTATTTTCGAAGTCGTATATTTCTTCTACAAGTGCAATGATTGCATCCCTAGTAGATCGACCTCTGCGAAAGCCATACTGACTACAATTAATGATTTTGTGCTCACCAAGGAAATCTATCATTTGTTCGAACATAATTTTTTCAAATATCTTGGATAATGCGGGAAGTAGAGATATAGGCCTATAATTATTACAAATAGTACGGTCACCTTTTTTAAAAACTGGAATTACTACCGCATGCTGTAAACAGCTGGGGAAAACACATGAGTCAATACAATTGTTTAGTAATTTAGTTAATGGTAAGACTAGAACATCCGTCATACTTTTGATTAAAGTTGTATTAATGCCATATATATCCTTGCATTTTGTGTTTTTCAGTTTACTGATGGTATTTCTGACGATAATTGAACTGACGTTCTTGAATTTGAAATAAGTCTTGATGTTTAGGTTTATTTTGTACATCAATGATATTGGTGAAGCGTTAGTTGGTTTAATATCATTTATGAGCTTATGAATAATAGTTGAAAAGAAAACATTAAAAGTATCTGGATCAATTTCCGGGAGTTTTCTACAAGTGTTATTTTTTTGTACCGATTTCATTAGTGACCAGGTAGCACTAGACGTATTTTTCGATTCTTTGATGAATCTATCATTCGCACTTACCCTAGCATGCTTAAGTTCCATATTATAAAATCTTTTATACGAGTTATAGTAAGGCAGTAACGTTGGATCTCTAGTGCTAGCATCTCTCATTAAAAACAATGTTTCCCGCATTTGTCTTAGATTATCGTTATACCAACTTATTTGATGTCGAGGGTTGGATGGTAATATTTTTTCAGGGAAAGATTCATTGACCAGTGTTTCGATAGTACTTATAAACATGTTAAATTGATCTTCAACATGGTTATAATTTGTTATGAAATTCCAGTTGGTATTGTCTAACGAACTGTATAGCTTAAATTTTCCATATTGGGTGATAGGCCGCACTTTTTGCTTAGTATTGTTTTTGGTAGCAGTATTGAGCTGGATCTTTAGGAATATACCAAGATGGTCAGAGAGGCCGGCATCTACGGGTTCCGCAGTTAGATTAATATTGGAGAATATATTGTCTATTACGTTATTACACCGTGTATTAAAATTGACATTGGGCTTAAGATTGTAAGATTTAAATAAGTCACAAACTGATGTGGCTCTAGGATCATTTGAATTAAACCTTACATTAAAGTCCCCGCCTATTATAACAGGTTTGTTTATGTTGATTTTGTCTAGAAGAGAGCCTAGTATACATAAGAAGTCATTAAATGCACCAGAAGGAGACCTATAAATATTTATTAAAAGAGTATTGAATTCAGAGATGAATGTTGCAGCAATTTCGCAAGTTAATTCACAGGATAGATTATTTAAATGATGCAAGGCTGTGTATAACATATTGGATTTAGTTAATTGTAGTACTCCTCCATGAATTCGAGTGCTGCGAGCGAAATAAGATGCCACTTGGTAGTCAGAGATGTGAAGTAGTTTTACTTCCTCATCATTCAACCAATGTTCGCTTAAACAAATTATGTGAAATTTATGTTGATGTTCTATTAGAAACACTTCGAGTTCGTTTATTTTGTTCCGTACTGATTGAATATTTAGGAAATAAACATTCAACTCTTTGCTCGAGTGGAGATCGTTTTGTTTCGTGAAGTAATTCGTTACCTCTTCATTGTGGTTCGGTCGGTCCATAGTATCTTCTATGTTGCATTGGTTATTGGATCGCGTGATTGAAAATTTGTTGAATTCCTTACCGGGAAAGAGTATCTTCTCACTCTTATGCCTGGAGGCCAGGAGTCCTCATGCAGTAATGTTTCTTTATGTTCAAAATCTGTATTTAGTTTGAAAGCTTTATTTTTCCCCTTCACTGTTAATTCTTCAATCTCTATATTATCTATATTAGGATGATTATTAATTAGGTAGGTTTTTATTGTGTCAGCATTCACACTTTCGCGGCAATTGCCAACATATATCCATGCACGTTTTTTTGAAGCACGTAGATCATCATCAGCTTTTCCTTTTCCAGCAACGAAGGATTGTTTCCTTTTATTGCGTGTCTTGGTTTTCCATTCCCCATTTTTAGAGTCCGATTTAGCATCATCTTCCGAGGCTTTAGTTAGAATCGTAGAGTGAGCAGCAGATTGATTGGAAGTTAAAATTGCCGCGTTAGCGTATGAGGCGACATTTTTTACTTTCGCTGAGCGCGCATTGTTATGGTTTAGCACGTTTGGGAGGTTGGGCGTCCGTTGGCGATTCTCAGGGGTGCGTGTCGTCTGGCCGACACTTATTTTGTACCCCTCTCCGCCGTAAGGGGGGTGCATTTCTTCAGGGTCCCAACTCAGACCCTTTTCTCTACCAATCAGAGTGAAGATACTCTGGCAGGTACTTTTTGTAGCTGGCTCGGAGCGGACCGCCGGTTTCAGTTTACTTTTGCATTCCAAACACCACATCCGTGTACAATGCGAGCGTAACCCGGGGCAGCGTTGCGTGCATTTGTCTGTGCGCGCACGACAGATGAACCGAATTATCATTTGTCTGCGGGCCCGCGGCGGCACACTCGCCGCCGGGAATGACTAAATTCCCAACTTTTTCAGCGTTTGACATTTGTGTTTAATAATAATTTTAAAAAAACAGATAGTTAATAACTTTTGTCATTAATTGTACGGACGAGAAGTTACCCATAGATTTTAGCCATAGATTACAAAAATATTTTTAAGCAAAACTAAAAGAGATATGGATTTGAAATTTTCAGAAAAAGCCTAAGAAGACTGTCTTTTAATAGATGATATAACACCCTACCCAAACATTTCACCCCTCTTTAAATTAGAACCACCCCTATAAAATAATTCAAATTGCGCCAATTCTGCAACAATTTGCAAAAAAGATATTGGTACCATTGGATTCAGCATACACAAATTAGTATAAACAAATAATAAAATAAACCCCCGCGCCCTTATAAAACACTCAAAATATAGGGACAAACTACCCCTCCTGACTTTTTCGAATTCAATTTTCCCAACTTCTAAAGAACATAGAAAAAATCTGATGAAATCATCGGATTCAGCATAGATCAATTAACAAGTCCAACTTATAACATGTTTGTTTTCACCCCTATACCAACGTTAAACAACCCCTGTTGAAAAAACTAGACATTGTTACATTAAAGCGATAATTACACCAATTCTGCAACGTTGCATAAACAATTTCTTGACAGATTCAGTTTCTCCATACTCGAATTGACTTATTTCATAAAAAAAATTAACCCCCTCGACTATGGAACAGGGTTAAAAACCCCCATTCCAAGAAATATAACTATCCGATTCAATCGAAATTTGCACCAATTCTGCAACGTTGCATGCAAAAATTCTTGACGGATTCGGATTCTCCATACTAAAATTGAGAAATTTTATCAAAAATAAACCCCCTCGACTATGGAACGGGGTTAAACAACGCCTATTTCAAGAAATATAACATTATCCGATTCAATCAAAATATTTTGACCGATTCTGCAACGTTGCATAAAAAAGTTCTTGACGGATTCGGATTCGCCATACTCGAATTGACAAATTTCATCAATAAAAGAAACCCCCTCGACTATGGAAAGGGGTTAAACAACCCCCATTCCAAGAAATATAACATTATCCGATTCAATCATAATTTGCACCAATTCTGCAACGGTGCATAAAAAAGTTCTTGACGGATTCGGATTCGCCATATTCGAATTGACAAATTTCATCAATAAAAGAAACCCCCTCGGCTATGGAAAGGGGTTAAACAACCCCCATTCCAAGAAATTTAACATTATCCGATTCAATCATAATTTGCACCAATTCTGCAACGGTGCATAAAAAAGTTCTTGACGGATTCGGATTCTCCATACTCGAATTGACATATTTCATCAAAAAAATAAACCCCCTCGAATATGGAACAGGGTTAAACAGCCCCTCTTCCAAGAAATATAACATTATCCGATTCAATCAAAATTTGGACCGATTCTGCAACGTTGCATAAAAAAGTTCTTGACGGATTCGGATTCGCCATACTCGAATTGACAAATTTCATCAATAAAAGAAACCCCCTCGACTATGGAAAGGGGTTAAACAACCCCTATTCCAAGAAATATAAGATCCGATTCAATCAAAATTTGCACCAATTCTGCAATGGTGCATAAAAAAGTTCTTGACGGATTCGGATTCGCCTTACTCGAATTGACATATTTCATCAAAAAAATAAACCCCCTCGACTATGGAACGGGGTTAAACAACCCCCATTCCAAGAAATATAACATTATCCGATTCAATCAAAATTTGGACCGATTCTGCAACGTTGCATAAAAAAGTTCTCGACGGCTGCGGATTCTCCAGACTCGAATTGATAAATTTCATAAAAAAATTAACATGCTTTGTGACAGGAAAAGTGTCTTTACTAATTCTGATTCTTCGTACTCAAATTAACATATTATCCACCTTTGACCATTGAGGATGATCAAATAACCTCTTACAACAAAATAAGACATAGGTAATAATATAATAAGAAAATGCATTTCTGCAACGGCGGAGTGACAGTGTTGAATTGTCATATTACAATAATAAATGAAGCCCTGTGAACTTTAAACAGGCATACACAATTCCCTATAAAAAGTAAAATTAAAACGATATTGATATAATGCTATTGATTGTACTCGATTTGACATCACAAAAATAAAAGTAAGTTCTGTATAACAAACATTAATTTCTCTTAACAAATCATAAGTCGCCGACCGATTAACATTAATCTAACAACTAATCTTTGATAAACCTCTGATTAATTCAAAGTTCTATCAGAGTCGGCTGCTGACATGGGTACTGTGGGTAATACTACCCACCTGAAAAATTCCTAGGTGGGTAATTACGCACCTGAAAATTTGAAAGAAATTCTTTGATATTTTGAAAACTATGTATGGACATTTTGAAAAACATTTGAAAGATGTCTGGGAATATTGAAAATGTCATAAAATGACTCTAAAATTACTTTGAAAATGACTAAGAGTTTAAATTAAGCTTTAAACTGTAAACTGAATGTATAATGTCTTTATAAGAAATATAACTGGTTTTGATTAAAATCACTAATCCGTTACTAACGCATCACCTAACTCGGATCCATACATGGCTACTCAATAGGTAGTTTGTTCTGTGTGGCCATGGTCATAATTTTGCTGCACCATGGGTATTGATATGATTCTATTAGTGGTGATATCATACTACTATTACAGAAGAAATAAAAAGGAGAAGGTTTTGGGTTCATCCATTCCTCTAAAATAATTTCCATCGCCGATTATTTTTGACGCAAGTAACTATTCAGTCCACGCTGGGTTGTTACCTATGTCATAAGTTCCAACTGTCTAGTCACTTTTGAGTTGAGTCACTTCAATTTCTTGCAGGCCAATAAGCTTTGATAAAAACACAAAAATTTAGCATCTGAAAGATTCAGTTCTCTTGCAAGAATCGACGATGGAAATTATTTTTGAGATATGGATGAACCCAAAACCTTGTCTTTTTTTATTTCATCAGTAATAGTAGTATGCTATCACCACTTGTAGAGGGTGCAACATGAAAGTCGAGACTGCCAGACACATTCAGCGAATTCTCGTCAACTAGGGGTCCACGGATCCGAGTCACCAATGCGTTAGTAACGGATTAGATTTCTTATGAATAGCTGCGTGTGAAGAAGGCCTACATATTTATGTTTTTATCGAAGCTTCGTTGGCCAGGAAGAAATTGAAGTGACTTAACTCGAAGGTGACTCGACAGTGGAATCACTTGGAACCTATAACTAACGTGTTAGTACCTGGTTAGTAACCAGTTGCGCGTCTGCGTCATTCCATTTTATTACATAGGTAGCAACTCAAAGTGGACTGATTAGTGACTTGCGTCCAAAATCAGTGTTTTATGAGTAGCTCCGTGTGTAGACGGCCTTATAAGATCTGTAAAGTCGATAAAAAAACGAAATGTATAATAGACATTGTACACCGTTAAAATGATTATTTTATAAAAACCTTGAATATAAAAAATTGAGTAAACCGAGTAAATTCAGTACCCCCTTCCCCCTCCGCCCTCCAAACACACTCCACCGTTTCGCCACTGATTAATTTAATCGACAGGGGTTTGAAATGGGCATTAGACTGTGATTCACATGGATTTAACTTTTACGCTGTTTTAAACAGAGTTCGCAGTTCTTGGTATACTGTTTGTCACTAATGCATATTTTACAACAGTATCTGCCACACTGTTGGCATAATATATCTCTGTTTTTCTCACCACAATATAAACAATTTTTTGTAATGTCGTCTGAATTATTTATAATTATATTTTTGCAGAATCGGTCCAAATTTTGATTGAATCGGATAATGTTATATTTCCTGGAATGGGGGTTGTTTAACCCCGTTCCATAGTTGATGAAATTTGTCAATTCGAGTATGGCGAATCCGAATCCGTCAAGAACTTTTTTATGCAACGTTGCAGAATCGGTCCAAATTTTGATTGAATCGGATAATGTTATATTTCTTGGAAGAGGGGCTGTTTAACCCTGTTCCATATTCGAGGGGGTTTATTTTTTTGATGAAATTTGTCAATTCGAGTATGGAGAATCCGATTCCGTCAAGAACTTTTTTATGCACCGTTGCAGAATTGGTGCAAATTATGATTGAATCGGATAATGTTAAATTTCTTGGAATGGGGGTTGTTTAACCCCTTTCCATAGTCGAGGGGGTTTCTTTTATTGATGAAATTTGTCAATTCGAGTATGGCGAATCCGAATCCGTCAAGAACTTTTTTATGCACCGTTGCAGAATTGGTGCAAATTATGATTGAATCGGATAATGTTATATTTCTTGGAATGGGGGTTGTTTAACCCCTTTCCATAGTCGAGGGGGTTTCTTTTATTGATGAAATTTGTCAATTCGAGTATGGCGAATCCGAATCCGTCAAGAACTTTTTTATGCAACGTTGCAGAATCGGTCGAAATTTTGATTGAATCGGATAATGTTATATTTCTTGAAATAGGGGTTGTTTAACCCCGTTCCATAGTCGAGGGGGTTTATTTTTAATGAAATTTCTCAATTTTAGTATGGAGAATCTGAATCCGTCAAGAATTTTTGCATGCAACGTTGCAGAATTGGTGCAAATTTCGATTGAATCGGATAGTTATATTTCTTGGAATGGGGGTTTTTAACCCTGTTCCATAGTCGAGGGGGTTAATTTTTTTTATGAAATAAGTCAATTCGAGTATGGAGAAACTGAATCCGTCAAGAAATTGTTTATGCAACGTTGCAGAATTGGTGTAATTATCGCTTTAATGTAACAATGTCTTGTTTTTTTAACAGGGGTTGTTTAACGTTGGTATAGGGGTGAAAACAAACATGTTATAAGTTGGACTTGTTAATTGATCTATGCTGAATCCGGTGATTTCATCAGATTTTTTCTATGTTCTTTAGAAGTTGGGAAAATTGAATTCGAAAAAGTCAGGAGGGGTAGTTTGTCCCTATATTTTGAGTGTTTTATAAGGGCGCGGGGGTTTATTTTATTATTTGTTTATACTAATTTGTGTATGCTGAATCCAATGGTACCAATATCTTTTTTGCAAATTGTTGCAGAATTGGCGCAATTTGAATTATTTTATAGGGGTGGTTCTAATTTAAAGAGGGGTGAAATGTTTGGGTAGGGTGTTATATCATCTATTAAAAAACAGTCTTCTTAGGCTTTTTCTGAAATTTTCAAATCCATATCTCTTTTAGTTTTGCTTAAAAATATTTTTGTAATCTATGGCTGAAATCTATGGGTAACTTCTCGTCCGTATTAATTGTGTATTTTTATGAATCAAAATGTTAAATATCAAACATTTTGATTAATCAAAATTTACCGTATGTCGGCGTTGAGGGCGTTGTGTATTTTTATGAATCAAAATGTTAAATATCAAACATTTTGATTAATCAAAATATACCGTATGTCGGCGTTGAGGGCGTATCATAGGGAATTTACATGTACAATTTTTGATGTTAATTTTTATCTCGTACATTACGTTGAATTAATCGGAATGAAGTCGGAGTTGTTATATCATTTACTAAGGATTATTTAAAGTGAAAAACTAGCTACCATGAATTGTCATTAAAATAACTGTTGTAAAACATAATTTTTAAGTAAAATGAGTATTTATTCCGCAATGGTCACTTGTTAAGGAGTTAAAGGGGGAAGGGAGAAACAATAACTACCAGCGTATAATTATACAAAAATGAAACCAAATAATTATAAAATGTATATGTATTATAATATTATTTGTTAGCATATAATTTATTTACACTTTACAAAATAATGAAAAAAGAAATCGAAAAATAAAACATGGCCTGTAAAATTAGCAATAATTACTATGCTCGAGCCCTTTTTAAGAACTAGGTAAAAGAGGTGCGACAATATTTCTCTGGAAAACCGTAACGCCAACAACCGGACAAAATATTAATAATAGTAATATCAATGTATAAAATAAATATAAATATTTATAAAATGGAATACTCTGATTTTGTAATAAATGATAAACAAAAAGTAATATAAGCAAAAATGAAAAGTAATATAAACAAAAATAAAAAGTGGCCGGACTGTAGGATCGAACACAGGTTGCCTGGATGGTGCACGAAGATCTTGGCCTGTACGCTATCGAGTACACACAATTTTAATATACTTACCTTCTACTATATCGATTCATGTTTTATAGTTTTTTGTTCATTTTAATTTTTATCTAGTAAACTATTTATATAATAAACAACAATTTGTGTCTGTCGATAAATAATAAATGTATTTAATATTCTCATAGTTATTATAAAGTAACCCTCAAAGTTTTCACATCTACTTTACTTACCTTTATTATTATTATTTTAACTATCTTACTAAACAGCTTTCTAAATACTACAAGAAGTTAAGAGATATCAACATTTTTAAATAAAAATGTAATTAATAGATTAAATTAATGTAAATGCTGCTTGTTTTTGTAATTAATATGTATCAACTCATTATTTTTTAATGTAATATGTATAAAATATAACTTTGTGTTACTCGTAACTAGGGACCGGAATTTTATGCATAAAATTTATTTAAAATATGACATTAATATGGACAAAATTATCAAAATATGCACTATTTTATGCAAATTTGCACTATTTTTTTTTTCTAATAATTAGGAAAGGAAATTTGTAATGTGTAAATGTGACTTTCATTAAGTATGACACTGTCAGTGTCCCCCCCCCTTACGGCGGACAGGGGTACAAAATAAGTGTCGGCCAGATGACACGCACCCGATACGAGGAGCCGAACTCAATACGGGTGCGTGTCATCTGGCCGACACTTATTTTGTACCCCTGTCCGCCGTAAGGGGGGTGCATTTCTTCAGGGTCCCAACTCAGACCCTTTTCTCTACCAATCAGAGTGAAGATACTCTGGCAGGTACTTTTTGTAGCTGGCTCGGAGCGGACCGCCGGTTTCAGTTTACTTTTGCATTCCAAACACCACAACCGTGTACAATGCGAGCGTAACCCGGGGCAGCGTTGCGTGCATTTGTCTGTGCGCGCACGACAGATGAACCGAATTTTCATTTGTCTGCGGGCCCGCGGCGGCACACAATGTGCCAAATCGGAGCGCGAGCGCCAGGGGGGGATTTTGAGGAAAAAAATTAAATTAAAAATTTCGAGAAAAAAACATATCCACTCCATTGTAGATACATGAAACCCTTCTAATCTTGCATGTTTATATTTTTCAACCCCCTATATTATTAACAATTAACGCTTAAAGTTGAGCGATTTAGAAAACATCAATTTTACGGCGTTTCACTCGCAAGTTTAAATAATTTATTACATGGATAGTAGACGTACTATCAATATAACATTATACACTATTGTTTATAACATAATACTGTATATTATGGTTGAAAAATCAAGTCTCTAAATATTTTAGAACAAAAGTTAAAAAAAAATTGAATATGAAATATATTTTAAATATAAATTTTAACTTTAGAAAGTGTTATAAAAAAAATGTCAACTCGATGAGGTCTGGGACTATCACTAAAAATTAGTTCTATGTTTTCTCTAACTACCCTCAAAATTTCGTATCTCCACCGGTGCGTTTTTGGGGTCTTTTTAATTTTTTTATTTGACGCCACCAATTAAAGTTGGGTCGGGCGAGGCCCGTGTGCGGTGAGTATCGTGGAGTCGAGCGCGCGCTATTCTCGAGCAGCACGCAACATGATTTTTACGTTGGCCCCGAACAAAAAATAATAAAAACGCACATGTAAAAATTCAAAAAAATTAGGGCAGTTACAGAAAATATTAACAAATGTTTATATGATAAAAAAAATAATATAATAATAATTCAAGGCAGCAAAATTATATACAATTGTTATAATCATTACATAGGTTGTGACTTTCACCAAAAACTGTGGTATGTTTTTAAATGCCCTAAAAACTTCGTAACTCTACATGTGCGTTTTGTGTCAGGTTTTTGCGAATGACCGAGTCGATTTTTATCGGTTGCGCCTAATAAAAAATAAAGCACCTCAAAAAAACGTACAAATGTGAAAAGTATCTGCTGTAGTTTAAAAATAATTTAATCTGTTGTTTAAAATATGAATTTTTAATCAGAATATACATTACATTTTCCTGATTTTGCACAACGAAGTTATGTATTTTATACTGTTTTATTTACTTACTTTTTTAAAATGAAAAATTGTCAGTATCCTCATCAGTCTGTTCGTCTTCGTTGTCACTTGTGTCCGTTTCACAAATAACTAATTTTTTAGCGTCTGCAGGTAGTTGTTTTTATGAATTTTTACATCGCTTCTCAAAGAAAAAATTATTGGATCAGAACATACAAGAAGCATATTAAATAAATCTCGAATTGTATTAAGCCTAGAGTTTTTCCTAGTATGGTTTTCTCTAACTCTCTTATATATTTTATTGGTTGCTTCCTGTGCCTCTTCCGAAAGTTCTCCGATTGGTAAAAGACATTGTCCAATTATTTTGCTCCCGTGATTTAAAATTTTATGGACACTAGGAGGCATTCTATACCATCCATATAACGAGGTGTAAAGTCGGGCCGGGCCGTATTTTCTGCATATTTATCAAACATCAATATATTTATATTACGAGAACTCGACATTGTTATAAGAATTGTATAAAATCTGTTCAATAATTCTTCATTCAATTCAGTGATGACAGCTACTTTCTCATAATTTCGAAAAAATATTCGAGCAACGTTGCCAGTATTTGAAGTACCTCCTCCTTGCACAACAATATCAACCCTTATCCCTAACTATTTACGTAATAGTTTTTGTATTCTAGTTTTCCGACTAAATATATTATTTTTCTCTTCTATCGTACATCCGTGAGTAGTTGTTTTCTTCAAATCTAATTTATAGGAGATATGAAGAACACATTCCATGAACTTAATCCATGCATAGAGGGAAGAAATACCATAATTTAAATTATCTTCGATAATAGGAATATTATTAATTCTTTCAATATCATTCATCTCCTTCGGAGAACATTTGCATATAAAACAATTTGAGCTCAGAGTATTTGTTAAGGTATTTATAACTTTGCCGTCGATCATTGTAAACAACAAATTAAATTTTACCTCTACATGGTTACCATTAATATAAATTTGTTGTTTTTCCAATAAATTTACCTCTTGCCTCATACTCTTAACTTCATCTAGAATAAGCTGTTTTGTTTCTTTAGCATAAATACATTTTATCGGTCTACATAATTTAATAGATGAAGGTTTTTCGTTTTTCCAAATAACACTTTCATCAGAAAATAATCTAAGTGGAACCAGTGAAAACACAAAGACACTCTTCTCTGTAATTTCTTCTTCATCTGTACTGCTATCATCAGATGGCTTTTGCATATAAGTAGAGTGCCCTGAGCTGCCATCGCAACCATATTTACACAACAAAATTAATTTACTAAATGATGTATCTTGAGGAAATTTAATTGTTGATATTAATCTACATAAAGTATGCTCAAGAAGGCTCTGCAAAGGTACTGATGCTCCATTTTGAGAAATAGAAATATTAGCTGGGTAACACATTGTCTTCATTATTTTAATTTTATTGTAAGATGGTAAAAGGTCTTTTGCTCCATGAGAACGTAGTTTTTTTCTTAAATTTTTATAACTTGCTGCCGTCATTTTTGAATCAATAAAAATTGATAGAGCTTCTTCATCTGTAAATTTTTTACAGTTTCAATTTCATTTGTTTTTAAATAAGTTAAGACTTTTTTTATTTTTTCCTGTGAATCCGAGGAAGCACTTTCCACTAATTTGGCCGCTGGTATATTTCCTTTATCGCGTAAAATTTTTTTTGCTGCTGAAAATATTTGTTCTGGTGTATTTTTGGTGATCAATAAATTAGTTTGTCTTCTTTTAGATGTATTACTTTGTATTGTGAACTGTGTACCTGATGTACTTGGTATTGGTGAAATATTTTCTATATTTTCAAAGGGGTTTGTATTTTCAATTAAGACAGAACCCTCGTTGTATTTAAAAGGCAGCAGTAACCAATTTCTATTTTTTTTTTAATGAAATTGATATGAGATCTTGAGCACATTTTCCACTTTCTATTAAGAGTACTGCAGAAACCCTTAACTTTTTTAAGAATGTCATCATTTTCACTATTGTTTTTCGTCGAAACATTTTCAATATATTTTATTAAATAATCAATGGTATTGCTTGACTGAATAAGGTTTTTAGGTTTTAGTTCGTACCATACCTTATATAAATCACCGTTTGTAATTTTAATTTTCTCCATTATCACTCAGCGTTTTGGATTAATTAAATTACACTAACACTAATCACTAGTTTAATTAAAGTAAACTATTTTATACACAAAAAAACTCTAAATCAAAGAAAGAGTATATAGTCAACAAATTAAATAACACTTAACACTAACTTAATTAATAATTACTTTATAATGTTCAATCGTTCGCTTAGGGATCAGAAAAATATGTGAACTGTTGGAGACTTCGTTCAACACTAAACGCATATTTTGCTTTCAAGAAAATTAAGAAAAATCCATTTCAGATACTTAAACCGTAAAAACTGTGTGACAAGAATGCCATTTGTTACGGTAAATGACAGCTCAAATCGGACCCCTAATAAAAATGTAAACACAAACCAGATGACCTTTATCAGTAACAGATGTACACCCTTATATATCAATAAGAAAAAAACCCATAAAACTATTTTTGTAAATGTGATTTAAATGGTGCAAAAAATACTCAGAGAAGAAATAATTTCCCTATGATATATACCTGTATATTAGAAAAATTGTAGATTGTGAGGATTATGACTATTATATAAACATTTGTCAATATTTTCTGTAACAGCCCTAATTTTTTTGAATTTTTACATGTGCGTTTTAAGTGCGTTTTTATTATTTTTTTGTTCGGGGCCAACGTAGAAATCATGTTGCGTGCTGCTCGAGAATAGCGCGCTCGACTCCGCGATGCCACCGCACACGGGCCTCGCCCGACCCAATTTTAATTGGTGGCGTCGAATAAAAAAATTAAAAAGACCCCAAAAACGCACCGGTGGAGATACGAAATTTTGAGGGTAGTTAGAGAAAACATAGAACTAATTTTTAGTGATAGTCACAGACCTCATCGAGTTGGCATTTTTTTTATAACACTTTCTAAAGTTAAAATTTATATTTAAAATATATTTTATATTCAAATTTTTTTAACTTTTTTTCTAAAATATTTAGAGAGTTGATCTTTCAACCATAATATACAGTATTATGTTATAAACAATAGTGTATAATGTTATATTTATAGTACGCCTACTATCCATGTAATAAATTATTTAAACTTGCGAATGAAATGCCGAAAAATCGATGTTTTCTAAATTGCTCAACTTTAAGCGTTAATTGTTAATAATATAGGGGGTTAAAAAATATAAACATGCAAGATTATAAGGGTTTCATGTATCTACAATGGAGTGGATATGTTTTTTTCTCGAAATTTTTAATTTAATTTTTTTCCTCCAAATCCCCCCCTGGCGCTCGCGCTCGGATTTGGCACATTGTGCGGCGCAAACAGAACAACAAATGAACATCGCGGTTAAGAGGCATACAAAAAATAATAATATTGTGCATCACAATTAAAATAATTAAAATAATCTTGGCCCAGTAACATTAAGTAAATATAAAGAAATTCCATTTTATTTATTTCTTTCATGTTTTTTGTCATAAAATTATATATTGAAAATTATTATATTGTAGCTTATAAACTAAGAGTATTACTATCTTTGCAGTTGTAATAAATAACACAAAGTTTTTAAAAATCTTATTTTGTCAATATTTCTATAACGTGATGTAAATATTATTCTCTATTTGCCTTTAACATTTCTCTGATTAAATTGTAATAAAAAGTTCTTAAAAACCCCTTTTCAGATTTATGTGTTTTAAAAACACCTTGTTTGACTGCTAAAAAGTGGTTGTATCTTATTGATAAGTAAAAAATGTAGCGTTATTTCGTAAAATTGAAAATTAAAACGTTAGTATCGCCGTTCCGGAGCAACAATGACGTAATAGCAAAAATAATAACAACCAATTTTCAATGTTAATCTATTTATAAGTTGAGGAATATAGAAATAATTCTGGAAAATCAGCAAGACATTAGTAACATACCACAGATATATTGCTAATGTGTTGCTGCTGTGCAGAACTGTATATGATTTTTTTATATAACAAATAGATTTACATTGAAAATTGGTTGAAATAATTGTTGCAGTTACGTCGATGCTGTACTGAAATGGTGACATACCGTTCCACTTATCCTGTCCTAGGACAATCTGTATATAGATTACCAATTTTATTATTTTTATATTAATTCGAACGAGTATTTAGGTTCATAATTGTAATTTTGATGTTGTATTGAAATATTTCGCCTTATTATACTTTTTGTGTGAATACTAAATTGTTTTTTTTTTGTACATTTTAACAATTTTGAGAAGACAATAAAATGAACGTTAAGTTTATTAAATAAAATAAATATAACTTTATTAAAAATTGTATTTCAGATCTTTTATTATCCAATAATTTGTAGTAATTAAAAACAACTAACAACTAACGATCTATAGGCAAAAATATAAAATAACAATAATAAATTCTATCCACGCAACTGCTTCTTTTTTCTAAAGTTCAAATTATTTTAATCAAGCACTTTGGCAATCTACCCAAATATACATTCCTTGGTATAGTAGTTCCAGCGCTATATGAAAAAAATGACTTTAGTTTGCGGTTAACTTGTAAATGATAATTGGGGGTTTATGACCATAACCGCAATAAAACTAACCTGCGCTGGCCAGATGATTTGCATAGAAAATTCATGACCGAAATGAACAGGGCCGCTACAAGGTTTGTTGTCCTCGAGGCGTGAGGGAAACAGCGGAAGAATAAATGTTCAGAGATGTTGAGATTAAAAATGTTGATTGTTTAACCGAGTTCATTTAAGTGTAAGAATGAAAAGTTCAAAACATTTATGCTCTTTAAACATTAACTAATATTAAATTGTGTGATTTATCAAACCATCAAACATGTGAAAATACCTACATCCATTTCAAAAAGTGAGGCGCCTCACTTTGAAGTGCTGTATTTTCAAAACCTCCATAAGAGCAATAAACATTTTAGTTTTGCTTTTGTTTAAAAGATGGCAATAAAATACATTTAGAAATAAGTTATAATATAATTTAATTGATAGAATTTGTTTGTATAGAGTGTTGGATGCCGAGACCCACCTCAAAAGTAGTAAAAAATATTTTGTGAAAATATTTAACACAGTTTTATTTAAAATTATCGATTATTTAATTAAAATCATGAAAGCAATAATCAAAAAAATAAAAATGAAAAAAAAACAACTCTAAATATGTATTATAAATCACACGAAAAAGTATACTTTTAGTAGAAATTGTTATAAACAATCATTTTGTCGGGAAGTCCAGAATTTGAGTTAATCTGGGATATCCCCAATACCTTTTAATCCTGGGCCTCTTGGTTCCTTATTGCATAAAGGGTCAAATTGACCATTAGTTTTTCTCGGAATGTCGAGATGTTCAGAAATTGAGTTAATCTGGGATATCCCCAGTACCTTTTAATTCCGCCAATGACAGGATTATATACATATAATCCTGTCATTGGCCCTAATACAATTTTCTTAATAACCTTTTCCTGTATAATCGCTAAGAGCCGCTTATTCACTATTTCACGCTAATGGACAATTGAGTTCGATTATTGTAATTGATACTTTGTAATATTTAAAAAGAGTAATTAATATTATTGTATATATTTAATACCAATATTTTTTAAATAAAAAAATGTATAAGTTAAAGTTAGGGCCGTTAGTTAAGTTCTTAGAAAAATAAATTATATTTAGATATATTTTAAAATGTCAAAATTATTTCATTCATTGGGGATTCATTGATTTTTAGTTATTTTGGCTATAATTACGATTTTTGAAAATACTGCTTTAATAAAACATAATATATACAGTTGTATATACAACATTGAAACATTTTTAATTTTAATTACTAATTAAATTATTATAATTAAATTAATATTTACTTATCGACTATCAAGAAAAATACGTCATTTTTATAAAACTTTTATATACATACAAAAATAACATGCGATTAACAAAAATTCAATCATAAAGGGGTGACATATTTTGGATGTAGATTGTGTATCAATTAATAAGATGTAAATTGATAGAAAAGTGTTAAGAAACAGAACTTCATGCTAATAAGAGTATGAAACAATTTATCGACTAGAAAGCAAGTTGCAACCGTCATTTAACTCTTTCAATCAGATAACTGACGTTTGTATCGTAAGAGCTGCAAATTAAAGTGTTTTCCTTGGTATACATTTATTGGACTATCTATCTCGAAAACGTTAGAATTTAATTAGTGATATCCGCGTTAAAATAAATGGTGACAACTGGTGTAAATTAAATTATAAGTTCAACAAAAACTATTAAAATGATAGGGAATTTAATCAATTTCCCTTTATTTTAGACTAGATTTAACTCTGCTGTCAAACGTTAAATTTAACGTTTTCGATAGAGAATACCACCGAATGTGCATTTTAACATATCTACGTCAGTCGTTGGAATGAAATGTTCTAATACGGACCTGAAATTATGCAGCCGACTCACGGCCGAGCATGCAATAAGCTGTTTGCTGAGGGAAACTTTTATTGAGGATTATGGTTTATGGTGTTATAAAAGTATAAAAGTTTATTGCAAATTTGAAGTCATTTTTTTCATATAGCGCTGGAAGATCTATGAATTGAAAACGTATAGACACTTATAATTTATAGGGTAATAAAAATCCATATACATATAATAATTTCTAATGTTGCAATTACAGATTTGTGTTTAAAAACTGTTGCTTTTTAGTTGCATTATTTCATTGAGAGTATTTAAGGATTAAATTTCAATCACTCATTACTGTATTTGTTGTGCTTCCAATCCAGGTCACAACATGTACCAACAATTATTTGTAAGTTGTAAAATATATTTTAACCGAATTTCTGAAATCTCTTGGTATTTGGTAAAATTATTATATTTTAAATTATTTGAAGGTTAAATATTGATCTCTCACTACGCCACTGTCTTTCTTGTGCTTGCTCTCCGAGTCATAGCATTCATAATCAATGCATTCATAATTTATATTTAAAACAAAAAATTGAATACTGTTAATATTTAGTCAAATTATTACATTATAAATTATTCGAGGATTGAACATTGATCACTCAATACGCCACTGTCTTTCTTGTGCTTGCTCTACTGGTCACAGCATTTATTACCAATGTGTTGGTAATAATTAAAAAGAATTTTCGAAATCTCTTAGTATTTGCTAAAATTTTTACATTTTAAATTATTATTTTAGTCACTATGCCACTGTTTTTTTTGTGCTTGCACAACCGGTTACAGCATTTATCAACAATGCGTTGGTGATAATTAATTTAAAAGAATTTTTGGAACCTCTTGGTATTTAGTGAAGTTATTACATTTTAAATTATTCGAGAGTTAAATGTTGATATCTCACTACGCAACTGTTTTTCTAGTGCTAGCTTTCTTAGTCACAGCATTTATTAACAATGCATTCGAGATTTATATTTTGTGAGATTTTTTGAAATCTATTGGTATTTGGTGGAGTTATTACATTTTAAATTATGGGAGGGTTAAATATTGATTACTTACTACGCTACTGTCTTACTTGTGCTAGCTTTCTTAGTCACAGCATTCATTAACAATGCATTAGTGATTTATAATTTGAAAGAATTTTTGAAATTTCTTTGTATTTAGTGGACTTATCACATTTTAAATTATTCGAGGGTTAAATATTGATTACTTACTACGCCACTGTCTTTTGTGTGCTAGCTCTCTTACTTACAGAATTTATTACCAATGCATTGGTCATTTATATTTTGGAAGAATTTCTGAAATCTGTTGGTATTTGGTGGAGTTATTACATTTTAAATTATGCGAGGGTTAAATATTAATTACTCACTACGCTACTGTCTTTCTTGTGCTAGCTCTCTTAGTCACAGTGTAACAGGGGGGGCAGAGCATCTAATAACTTTGAGTGCCAATTGTAACAGGCGGTCACTCACGCTGGACAAAAAAAATATAATAATTCTTGACAAAAGATGCTGCGGTGCTCTCCGTTAACCTCCGGCTTTGCTCACTTGCTAGTTAGCTGTAAAATATAAATTTTAACACCGACCTTTATTGCTCTGAGTCCTTGGCTCAGAGTTGATGTCTTCTTTCTTCTGGATCCTCTCTTGGGTTGGCACATAAACACTAGTACTTTGTTTAATATTGATTTAACTGGGGGTAGTTTCGGGAGTGCAATTAAGAAATAATTTTCAATTGTTTAAAGTTTAAAAAACAATTAGTGATTTATTCACATCAAATAGAATAAAATGAATAATGAGAACAATAAAAACAAACAAATATTTACTAGACAAAAGAAAAACAAATATAACGAATGTAAAAGAGAAAGTAAAGTTGCACTCGCCTAAAAAAAAAAAAATAAGAAAATAACTAGAACTTTAAAAATATAGTAATAGCAAAAAAAATAATGAAAATAAATGTAAGTACCCCACTTAAATAAATTAGACAAGTACCACACAAAACAAACACGACAATACAGGAAACCACTTCAAAAGTTCGGGAACGACTTCTTCAAAATTTCGGAAACAACTGACTGTCTGACCGCTTGTCAGACAGTTTTGTTGAAGGAGAAGCAGGTAGGGGTAGCTTCTCCCATTGGCTGACGCACAGGGTTGGGGATGAATTTTCATCCCTGCCTGCTCAGCACAAGAGCACGCGCATGCGCTCTTTAAATTGCCTATCGCCGGGAACCAGTACGGATGTACAACCGCGTAATTAAATTTAAACGAAAAATGTATATTTAAATTTTCTACATATTTACGTGTTGCGGTTGTAGCATCCGTACCAACGATAGGACTTATACCATATATGGTATTTAATCGACGATGTTCCCTATGTGGTTTGATCAAAAAAAAAAAAAATATATATATATATATATAAAAAGAAGTACATTTAAACTTACTTCAAAAAAATACGTCGTCTTGTATGGTTGTGTGGCATCATATATGCCCTTGTCTGTATGTGTTTTATTAAAGGTGTGTTTTATCTATCATTTAATTAAGTGAGGAATTTACAAATTGTGCCTCAGCTGTACCTTCATGTTTGCAGGTACTTTCCCCAAATTACGTCGAACAAAAGCCCGGGTGTTTTGAACAACCGGGCATCATAAACGGGATTACAATTTCTTCGTACGGAATTTTGGGGCGGAGCGGTACCTGTGGTGTCTCCGAGAAATATTTGAGGTACAGCGTCTTTTGGGCGTAACGAAAAGATTAACAAGCGCTTAATGCGAGTGCAATTTTGTACAAGGGAAAAACCTACTAATCCTAAGAAAGAAAATAAGACCAATCTAAACTTAACACTAAAAATATACAAAATATACAAAATATACAAATTCAACTTTCAATGTATGTAATACGGACTTTACTCATTTTATAATTAAAGTGATTTATGAAGCTGATAAATAAAGTCATGTAAAAATATAAAGAAATGGGTGCCGATGTAAGAAAATGAATAAAAAATTATGTAGCCCGAAAAAGTAACTGAATAAATCAAAGTTCCGGCGTTTACGGTAAAACGCCGGTAACAAACGGCCCCGGAAAATGAGTGAACATCTAAATGAAATAAAATTAAATGTTACATACAAACTGCGAAAGTTTACATACATTGATCATTGATAAAAAATGGAATGTAAATGTAATATGAGAGCGCAAAGGGCGTAATGGGGGTAGCTGCGTCTCGAAGAAGATGTCATACCTCAACTTCCATAGTATGACGGAAAAAAGGTTGGAAGATCCGGGTGATTCAATATGGCCGGAATAATCCAGTGTGATGTGATGTTCTGACTTTGCCTTCGGCTACGGCTGCTCCAGGTAGGCATGTTTGTCAGAACATCGTGATTGGGCGCCACGATGGGATTGCTGCCCATCGACAGTAAGGCTGGCTGCTTGGCGAAGGTTGTCTCGACGCCTAGAAATTTGAGACATTTCAAGACAAAGAGGGAAAGAGACACGCTTTCCATTGAAGAGACGGCAAAATAACGTGCGTTGCCGTCCGGCGTCACAGAACGTGTCTTGATGTTACCCTCGTCCTGTAGGGTGGATTATCCAAAATTTTCGCGTGGGGCGTCGCGACGCGGGTGATTAAAAGTCTTTACGCGTTGGGCGTCGCGACGCCGGTGGTATAAAGTCTTTACGCGATTCATAAGATGTAACACATTTAAAATTCGCGAATGAGCGTCCAAAACAACTTAAAACATGTTGTTAAAAAAAAATTTAACGAATAATGTAAGTGTGCACTACACAATTGCGCATTGCAGCGTCCATGGGGTATGTAGCACTGGAATAGATTTAAGAATAAATTACGTCGACTGATTGCACTAAATTCGCGCACGAGGGCGTCTATTTAAGAGTGTCTTTTCACTGGGGGTGGCGGCGTCGTCGTCGGAGTTGGCGGCGGGGCTCAGGACCTGCAAGATCATCTGCGTCCTCAGAATCTTCCTGCTCAGGCGTCGGTGGTCTGTTGTGGTGGTGTGGCAGCTCTGGGATTTTGCGTTGTTGCACGGGCCTGATGTCGTCGGCATGAACTCGTACAGTTTGTCCGCCGCGGATGACATCGTACACTCTTCCTGCAAACGCTTCCTGGATAGGGTACGGTCCTAGCCATTTCGGTGCAAAACCGGCAGGATTCCTGGCATCGTTTGGTGGGTGGTTTCGTATAACGACCAGCTGTCCTTCCCGGAATCTCGCGTCTTCTTCTTGTCCCTCGTATCGCTGAACGTACCGCAATTGACGGTTGCGAATATGATCAAGACGTTCATCTCGTTCGTCATGGTCGGGTGCTTGTACTGGAAGGGCAGGTACGATTTCACGTTCTCCTGGTCGTGGCAGTTCGTATCCCAGTAAAGCTTTTGCTGGGGTGTCCCGTGGTTGCGTTGGCGCGAGTCCTTAATTCAAAAAGGATCGGCTGAATGTATTCAGCCCACTGGTTTCCAGGTTGGTCCTGCATGTTTATACGCAGGCATTTCTTTAATTCCTGGTTCCTGCGCTCGGTCGGGTTGGCTCTGGGGTGGTAAACAGGCGTATAAAATGTAGTCGCGCCCCATCGTCTACATTGTTGTTTCCAGAACCGGGAAGTAAACTGCGGTCCATTGTCGCTGATAATCGCCCTAGGATAACCGAATCTGTGGAAAACTTGCTCTTCCATAAGGCGAGTTATGTTTCCGGAACGGGCCTGTCCGATGGCGAAAGCTTCTGTCCACTTCGTAAATAAGTCGGTTATCACTAGGACGTGTCTCTTCTTGGAGCCGGTTAGCGGGAGCGGGCCAATTAAATCAACCGCCACCGTGTGGAAAGGCGAAACGGGGATTCGCGCTTTTAATGGGGCTGGACCTTGTGGTTTTCCGCGCTTCGTTGCGATACACACTAAACATTCTCGAACGTACCGCCTTACGTCCGATGGAATGGTGGGGCAGTAGTATTTAGTGCGTATGCTCCTGGTAGTTTCATCCCGACCTGGATGAATGGCTTCGTCGTGAAGGCCGTGAATAACACGCGGTCTGGCTGCAACTGGAACATAAAGAGTACGATCAAAATTGCCAGTAGTTTTGTAATAGAGAAGCCCTTCGAACACCTCCAAAGAGCGATTTAGCTCTTCAAAATCCTGATGAGTTACATCTTGGAGGATTTGAATTTTCTCCTGGCTCTCCTGATCTTCCGCCTGGCGATCGATTACGGTCTGCACCAACGACGATCGATCATGTTAAGCGATGGGGGCAGAATTGTTTCGAGCTCCGGAACGTCTTCTGCTGTATAATTTTCCGGGTCTCTGCTCAAAACATCAGGGAGCTCGTTTTCTTTTCCGGGACAGTGTTCGATCTCAAAATCGAATGACTGAAGTGATAGGGCCCATTTAGTTAACTTCGATTGGTGATCCTTGAAATTACTAAGCCAGGTTAATGCTTTGGAGTCAGTCACTACCCGAAAATGTCGTCCTTCCAAAAGGGGGCGGTAACGTTGCAACGCCCACACAAGCGCGAAACACTCCTGCTCATTAATATGATATCGCTTGTGTGTGTCGTTGAACTTTCGGGAATCAAAACTGATAATTCGCCTGGATCCGTCATTATCAGTTTGAAATAAAACCGCCGATATACCGAGTTGGGAGGCGTCGGTTTGTACCGTAAACGGTAATCCGGGAATGGGGCGGTGAAGGCGGAGTGGTTTATCGACGATTTTCTGAATTTGCTGCATTGCCTGAGTCGCTGCGGGCGTCTATTTAAAAGCCTTATTGGTGCCGTTAAGTTCCGTTAATGGGGAAACGATACTCGAAAAACCCTCAATATATTGTCGCACCCAATTACACAGACCGAGAAATTTACGTAATTGACGCCGTGTTTTTGGTACGATGTGGTCTCGAATCTGATGTAAATGTTTTTCGAGTGGACGGGTCGTATCAATGTCAACTGTATGGCCTAAATATTCCAGCGACGATTTTCCAAATGAGCACTTATCCTTGCTCAGACGCAAATCAAATTGATCTAGCCGCTCGTAAATGAGGGCGAGGTGACGAAGATGCTCTTCTGGTGTATTAGAAAAAATAATAATGTCATCTAAGTACACCATTACGAAGTCGTGGAGAAATCCGCTGAGAACTTCTTGGCTCATAAGCCGCTGGAAAGTCGCTGGGGCATTTTTCAGTCCAAATGGCATTACCCGAAATTGATAATGCCCGCCGTCGGCCGTGCTGAACGCTGTATAACGTTTGGAACTTTCCTCCATCGGAACTTGCCAGTAACCGCTTTTCAAATCCAACGTGGAAAATATTTTCGCGTCACCGAGATCCCGAATAGTTTCCTGGATTACTGGCATTGGAGTAGGTTCAGAAATCGTCGCGTCATTTAGCTTTCTGAAGTCAATGCAGAAACGAGTATCACCGTCCTTTTTCTGCAATCTGCAATCTGCCGGTCGATTAATTGCTTCTTTTCAGGATTTACGCGGTAAGGTCTGATCCGAATGGGGTTTGAATGAATCAACTGAATACGGTGTTCAGACGTTCGGAGGCGGTGCGCGAATTGATCCTTGGGAATAAATGTGCGGGCGAAACGTTGAATGAGCTCATCAAATACCACCGCGGAATGTCCCGTAAATCCGTGATTAAGCTCGGGAATTTCAACGTCGCTGTCTCGGTTTTCTTGCGTCCAGAAAATAGTTTGGCGTAGTCCAGAACTAATGTGGATACACCGCTTACTGCAATCTATTACAGCGTCATGTTTTATGAAGAATCCGAGCCCTAGGATTGCTTCGTAGCGAAGGTCTGGCATAACGAAAAATTCTTCGCTGAATTCCGAATTCCCTAATTTAAAATTCATGTCAGTCACACCCGTTACGTCTGCGGTGGCTCGATTGCTCGCTAAATTGGTCTTTATTTTGACCGGTGTGAATGTCGATGTAATTTCCGGCTTGACAAAGTTTTGAACGGCCCCGGGATCCAAAAGGCACGTAATTGTTTTTTGATTTATTGTCAATGGTAGCATAATTAAGCGGTTAAAATGGCACGACACGGAGGAAAGTGGTTGTATCACGGGATTAGGGGGCAAATGCGCAGCAAAAGCGTCTATTTTAAAGTCCAGGGGGCAAAAATCACTATCACTTTTACAGCAAATCGTACCATTAGCGTCCGTAAGCTTTGTCCTGTTTGAGCGGCGGGAACGTTTCCGGGTAGTTGGAGGTTTGTTGGGGCGGCTTACGACCGATTCTGTTGTTGATGGCCGCCCTGCAATCCGTTTCCCTGCTGAATAGGGCAATCTGAATAATAATGCCGCCCTTCGCGACAGCATTTGTAGAACGGCGGCTTCTTGGACGGCGGAGGGGGCGGTGTAGAGTTTCTCGCAGGTACATTATTTTGCAGCTGGTCATTTTGTGTAAATGTGCGCTGCTTTTTCGGAGATTGGTTTACGGGCTTGGGGTTACCTGATGACGAGGCCTGTGGAGACTTGTTGCGACGTTGTTGCGGTGGTGTTCGCGGTCTGTTTAGCTTATCCCGGACGTAGTGTTCGCGCCAGTTTTCCTGTTGATGATTTTGTTGCCCAAATCTAGTGTCACGGTGTTTGGGTTGTTTTGGGGGCGGCTCCTGGTGCACCCGTGGCGTGTATGGGCGGTTGCTATTTTCCTCCCTTCGGCGCGAATTACTTTTCCAGCGGGTCTGTGCAGCCTCTTGGCTTATAACCGGGACAACGGGCATTGGTTTCAACTCTGACGCGGATAATCGTGCAGCCTTGTATACTAATTCGTCCACAGTACTTGGACGAAAAAATAATGCTTGGCGAAGAGACGGGGATGAGAGTCGCCACATTGCTTTCGTCATGAAGCTTTCGGTCCAATCGGTCGCTGCAAAACGATTAAATAGAGTTTGCTTCCGCAGAGCGAACACCTCAGGATGCGTATCTCCCTGCGATGTAAGAAGCATTTCCAGGGCTTCGTCGTGAGCTACCGTGTCGGGGTCGAAAGACTCGCAGAAGAGCTCCTTGGCCTGGTTCCAGGGGATTTCCTCCGCAAAATAACCGCCGAATTTTGCGACGTATGCCGAATCCAATCCGGCAAGCGCTCGTCGGTTATTCTCGCTGTCTTCCAGACCCAATCCATGAAACTCCCGTTCTAAACGCGCAAAAAACTTATGCGGGTCCCGGCCGTTAAAGAATAATGTCGCTTCTGGTTCCGTTCTTTTTACTTCTCTGATGATTTCCGCGATGTGTTTGGTAGAAATTACCCCATCTTGAGCGGGCGGTTCATCGATTTGAGAGGGGGGGAGTGAGGCTTCATCAAAGCGAGCTTGCCTTAGGTCAGAATCGTGTCTAACCTCATCTATGTGTCCGCGTTCCAAACTGGGGGTACGACGATAATCGCGTTCGATCCAATCTTGGATATCTCGCCGAAGTTCCGCTCTCTCACGCTGAAAATCTTCCCGCATTTCGCGAAGTTGTCTATCGCAACTCTCGCGGATCACCTTGAATTGTGATAGTAAATCTTGACCGGGTCCGACGGTTTCCAATTGTCGGTTTTGTTCCTCGCGACTTCTGCGCTCTGTTTCGCGATTCTTGCGCTCCTTTAGCTCGCGAAGCCCTTTCTCGTACTCCGCGGTCATTTCTCGCCTGGTGCGCTCGATCTCGTCGAGCGATGAACCGTTGTCGGGCCAGGAAGTCGTGGCATTTCGCCGTGTTTCAAAGGAACCTTCGTTTGACGTCTCCCGCAAATTTCACTCGATAACTTCTTGCGTTTGCGAAGTGGTAGATAGATTTGGAGCGCTCATTTTCAAATTTTTTCAAAAAATGTTACTGAATGTAATAAAATAATAACGGTCCCGTTTAAAATAAATGAGCAAAAGAAAGTAAACCAAAATCTGACAATTTAATTTGAATGCGAATTTAAGCAAAATAAAAAAACGTTTAAATTGCAATTAAATCAAGAAGTAATTAAAACGGCCCCGTCGAGAATAACTTTACGTTAAAAAAAAAATAGAAAATGAAAGAAAATTCTCAAAAAGAAAATGCAAGAATGTAAATAATCAAAATAAATGACGACTGTCTAAATCTTAAAATTACTTGATCAAAATATGTTCGGCCTCGTCGAGATATGTAAATATAGATACAAAACAATGTTAATCGAATAATATATAAAATAAGACGATTTTCGGCCCCGTCGAGAATTCGAAATGTTTTACAAAAAAAATGGATTGAATACCAGCTAAATAGAAATATTCCAATTAAAAGCAAATCGTATCCAAATTTTCAAGTTACGAGTTTTAAGTTGATATTAAAATTACGGTCGTCGAGAGTTAATTTGTACCAAAAGTTTTCAAAATATTGATGAGTAAATGAATATAACTGCTAATCCAATAAAAGAAAATTAGAGACCAAACAAATTTACTTAAAAAAAACGAACAGTGAGACCAAATCTCCTTATACGATTAAATTAATAAAACTGATCACTTGGCCAAACAAATTACAAATGTTAGGCAATACTTTAAAACAAGCGAAAATTTCAAATTTGATTACTAACGTATTGATTACGGCCCCGTAGAAAAATTAAACCTAAGTATAGACTACATGGAATAATACTTTTATTCGACTTGAAATCGAGTAATCGAGAGAGTGAGCAATAATCAAAACTGTTCGGTTATCTAGGTAAAAATCTATAGTTGCGGCCCCGTCGTAACTAAGCAATTTAAATTTACTGGTTTTCAATCAAATAGAATTTGTTAACAAAGAAAAATTAGAAACAGCAATAACTAAACCAAAAAACAATTCACAAGTATTGGTGCCAAATGAAAAAAAAAAACACTACAAAAGTATTCAATGTCGGTTTCCAGCTAGAAGAAAAGTTTAAATTAATGGGTCAGCTTTATCCAGGATTCCCTTCGGCGAGCATGGGCCTAAATAAACAATTAAAATTTCTAGATTTCCCGCACAACTGAAAGGGCAAAAAATTGTAACAGGCAGAGCTGAGAAAAAGAATAAAACAAAATTGCCAGGGTGTTACGAGCTAATTGTAACGGGACTAGAAAATCTAATAAAACAAAAACAAAATATCAGGGTCGTGGGTTTCCTCGAACCAAACGAGTTGGGCGCCAATTGTAACAGGGGGGGCAGAGCATCTAATAACTTTGAGTGCCAATTGTAACAGGCGGTCACTCACGCTGGACAAAAAAAATATAATAATTCTTGACAAAAGATGCTGCGGTGCTCTCCGTTAACCTCCGGCTTTGCTCACTTGCTAGTTAGCTGTAAAATATAAATTTTTAACACCAACCTTTGTTGCTCTGAGTCCTTGGCTCAGAGTTGATGTCTTCTTCCTTCTGGATCCTCTCTTGGGTTGGCACATAAACACTAGTACTTTGTTTAATATTGATTTAACTAGGGGTAGTTTCGGTAGTGCAATTAAAAAATAATTTTCAATTGTTTAAAGTTTAAAAAACAACTAGTGATTTATTCACATCAAATAGAATAAAATTAATAATGAGATCAATAAAAACAAACAAATATTTACTAGACAAAAGAAAAACAAATATAACGAATTTAAAAGAGAAAGTAAAGTTGCACTCGCGTAAAAAAAAATATGAAAATAACTAGAACTTTAAAAATATAGTAATAGCAAAAAAAATAATGAAAATAAATTTAAGTATCCCACTTAAATAAATTAGACAAGTACCACACAAAACAAACACGACTTTTAACAATACAGGAAACCACTTCAAAAGTTCGGGAACGACTTCTTCAAAATTCCGGAAACAACTGACTGTCTGACCGCTTGTCAGACAGTTTTGTTGAGGGAGAAGCAGGTAGGGGTAGCTTCTCCCATTGGCTGACGCACAGGGTTGGGGATGAATTTTCATCCCTGCCTGCTCAGCACAAGAGCACGCGCATGCGCTCTTTAAATTGCCTATCGCCGGGAACCAGTACGGATGTACAACCGCGTAATTAAATTTAAACGAAAAATGTATATTTAAATTTTCTACATATTTACGTGTTGCGGTTGTAGCATCCGTACCAACGATAGGACTTATACCATATATGGTATTTAATCGACGATGTTCCCTATGTGGTTTGATCAAAAAAAAAATATATATATATATATATAAAAAGAAGTACATTTAAACTTACTTCAAAAAAATAGGTCGTCTTGTATGGTTGTGTGGCATCATATATGCCCTTGTCTGTATGTGTTTTATTAAAGGTGTGTTTTATCTATCATTTAATTAAGTGAGGAATTTACAAATTGTGCCTCAGCTGTACCTTCATGTTTGCAGGTACTTTCCCCAAATTACGTCGAACAAAAGCCCGGGTGTTTTGAACAACCGGGCATCATAAACGGGATTACAATTTCTTCGTACGGAATTTTGGGGCGGAGCGGTACCTGTGGTGTCTCCGAGAAATATTTGAGGTACAGCGTCTTTTGGGCGTAACGAAAAGATTAACAAGCGCTTAATGCGAGTGCAATTTTGTACAAGGGAAAAACCTACTAATCCTAAGAAAGAAAATAAAACCTATCTAAAGTTAACACTAAAAATATACAAAATATACAAAATATGCAAATTCAACTTTCAATGTATGTAATACGGACTTTACTCATTTTATAATTAAAGTGATTTATGAAGCTGATAAATAAAGTCATGTAAAAATATAAAGAAATGGGTGCCGATGTAAGAAATCGAATAAAAAATTATGTAGCCCGAAAAAGTAACTGAATAAATCAAAGTTCCGGCGTTTACGGTAAAACGCCGGTAACAACAGCATTCATTAACAATGCATTAGTGATTCATAATTTAAAAGAATTTTTGAAATCTCTGTATTTAGTGGAGTTATTATATTTTAAATTATTCGAGGGTTAAATATTGATTACTTACTACGCCACTGTCTTTTGTGTGCTAGCTTTCTTACTCACAGCATTTATTACCAATGCATTGATCATTTATATTTCGAAAGAATTTTTGAAATCTACGCTACTGTCTCTACTGTCTTTCTTGTGCTAGCTCTCTTAGTCACAGCATTCAATAACAATGCATTAGTGATTCATAATTTAAAAGAATTTTTGAAATCTCTCTGTATTTAGTGGAGTTATTACATTTTAAATTATTCGAGGGTTAAATATTGATGACTTACTACGCCTCTGTCTTTACTGTGCTAGCTTTCTCAGCCACAGCATTTATTACCAATGCATTAGTCATTTATATTTTGAAAGAATTTCTAAAATCTGTTAGTATTTGGTGGAGTTATTACATTGTAAATTATGCGAGGGTTAAATTTTGTTTACTCACTACGCTACTGTCTCTCTTGTGCTAGCTTTCTTAGTCACAGCATTTATAACCAATGCATTAGTGATTTATAATTTGAAAGAATTTTTGAAATTTCTTTCTATTTAGTGGACTTGTCACATTTTAAATTATTCGAGGGTTAAATATTGATTACTTACTACGCCACTGTCTTTTGTGTGCTAGCTTTCTTATTCACAGCATTTATTACCAATGCATTGGTAATTTATATTTTGAAAGAATTTTTGAAATCTGTTGGTATTTGGTGGAGTTATTACATTTTAAATTATGCGAGGGTTAAATATTGATTACTCACTACGCTACTGTCTTTCTTGTGCTAGCTTTCTTAGTCACAGCATTTATTAACAATGCATCAGTGATTTATAATTTGAAAGAATTTTTGAAATTTCTTTGTATTTAGTGGACTTACCACATTTTAAAATATTCGAGGGTTAAATATTGATTACTTACTACGCCACTGTCTTTTGTGTGCTAGCTTTCTTACTTACAGCATTTATTACCAATACATTGGTCATTTATATTTTGAAAGAATTTCTGAAATCTGTTGGTATTTGGTGGAGTTATTACATTTTAAATTATGCGAGGGTTAAATATTGATTACTCACTACGCCACTGTCTTTTGTGTGCTAGCTTTCTTACTTACAGCATTTATTACTAATGCATTGGTCTTTTATATTTTGAAAGAATTTCTGAAATCTGTTGGTATTTGGTGGAGTTAATACATTTTAAATTATACGAGGGTTAAATATTGATTACTCACTACGCTACTGTCTTTTTTGTGCTAGCTCTCTTAGTCACAGCATTCATTAAGAATGCATTAGTGATTCATAATTTAAAAGAATTTTTGAAATCTCTCTGTATTTAGTGGAGTTATTACATTTTAAACTATTCGAGGGTTAAATATTGATTACTTACTACGCCTTTGTCTTTACTGTGCTAGCTTTCTCAGTCACAGCATTTATTACTAATGTTAGTCATTTATATTTTGAAAGAATTTTTAAAATCTGTTTGTATTTGGTGGAGTTATTACATTTTAAATTATGCGAGGGTTAAATATTGATTACTCACTACGCTACTGTCTTTCTTGTGCTAGCTTTCTAAGTTACGGCATTTATTAACAATGCACTAGTGATTTATAATTTAAAAGAATTTCTGAAATTTCTTTGTATTTAGCGGACTTATCACATTTTAAATTATTTGAGGGTTAAATATTGATTACTTACTACGCCACTGTATTTTGTGTGCTAGCTTTCTTACTCACAGCATTTATTACCAATGCATTGGTCATTTATATTTTGAAAGAATTTTTGAAATCTGTTAGTATTTCGTGGAGTTATTACATTTTAAATTATGCGAGGGTTAAATATTGATTACTCACTACGCTACTGTCTTTCTTGTGCTAGCTCTCTTAGTCACAGCATTAATTAACAATGCATTAGTGATTCATAATTTAAAAGAATTTTTGAAATCTCTCTGTATTTAGTGGAGTTATTACATTTTAAATAATTCGAGGGTTAAATATTGATTACTTACTACGCCTCTGTCTTTACAGTGCTAGCTTGCTCAGTCACAGCATTTTTTACCAATGCATAAGTCATTTATATTTTGAACGAATTTTTGAAATCCGTTAGTATCTGGTGTAGTTATTACATTTTAAATTATTCGAGGGTTAAATATTGATTACTTACTACGCCTCTGTCTTTACTGTGCTAGCTTTCTCAGTCACAGCATTTATTACCAATACATTAGTCATTTATATTTTGAAAGAATTTTTGAAATCTGTTAGTATTTGGTGGAGTTATTACATTTTAAATTATGAGAGGGTTAAATATTGATTACTGTCTTTCTTGTGGTAGCTTTCTTAGTCACAGCATTTATTAACAATGCATTAGTGATTTATAATTTGAAAGAATTTTTGAAATTTCTTTGTATTTAGTGGACTTATCACATTTTAAATTATTCGAGGGTTAAATATTGATTACTTACTACGCCACTGTCTTTTGTGTGCTAGCTTTCTTACTCACAGCATTTATTACCAATGCATTGGTCATTTATATTTTGAAATAATTTTTGAAATCTGTTGGTATTTGGTGGAGTTATTACATTTTAAATTATGCGAGGGTTAAATATTGATTACTCACTACGCTACTGTCTTTCTTGTGCTAGCTCTCTTAGTCACAGCATTCATTAACAATGCATTAGTGATTCATAATTTAAAAGAATTTTTGAAATCTCTCTGTATTTAGTGGAGTTATTACATTTTAAATAATTCGAGGGTTAAATATTGATTACTTACTACGCCTCTGTCTTTACAGTGCTAGCTTGCTCAGTCACAGCATTTATTACCAATGCATAAGTCATTTATATTTTGAAAGAATTTTTGAAATCTGTTAGTATTTGGTGGAGTTATTACATTTTAAATTATTCGAGGGTTGGTCATTAATAACTCACTACGTCACTGTCTTTAATGTGCTTGTTTTCCGGGTCACAGCATTTGAAAGCAATGTTTTAAACTCTTAGTTAAGTATATGGCAAAGTAATTGTCAACAAATCCGTTGAAATATTGTGATTTGTTAGAAAATACGCATTTAGCATAATAATTTAAAAACATGAACGGAATTACGCATACAGGATTTGAAAGCTCACGGTTGATAATTAAAATTGAAATATCTTTTTACCAATTTTATTTTTTTAAATAATTTTTGCATATTCTGCCTGTGCATATTCTAAGCTGCAGATTCCTTTAGAAATAATCAAAAAATATTAAAGTGAGGGGCTGGGGCACAAACTAATTTTGTATTTTTAAGGGGTTGTTGGGGTTGTGCTAGCTCTAAAACTGGTTGTGCTAGCCTGTGCTAGCTCTGAGGAATCCAAATCATATAAAAAAAGTTGAAAAATCAAAAGTGGGGGGCAAACGTCAACTTAGCCCCGCCATATTTGAAACCCCTATAACTTTTTTACTCTTTGTGTACTTGCTCTAATTTTGGCTGTGCTAGCCTGTGCTAGCTAAGGGATTTTCTGTGCAATGATGTTTTTCTAAAAAATTGAAAGTGGGGGCCAAGTTGACGGAGCCCATTTTTTCATTGGAGGCACTCAGTATCTGTAGAAAAACACTGTGGGCAATAAAGTGTTAATCTTCGTCTAGTCCCTTGTGGCAAAATGTATTTTCGACTTATTTTAGTTGCTTACATCAAGATCTCTATTTTTTATAGATATCTGTAAGCCAGTAATTAAGCTTTAAATCAACATTGATGCTGTAAGTCCTGGCAGCCGTATTCACTCACACTGTGTTCGATTTAACTTCTAATATTTTGCGGAGTGAAGTGATTAATAAATAGCCCATTGATGTGGTCTAGGAAAAGAATGTAAATTGTTTTCAGTATTTTTTTGTCTCTGTGCCATTTATATAAAGCTGATTAACAATATTTAAAGCTCCATATTGAAAAGAACATTTACCCGCTGCATAACATTGTAAAGTACCATTTGGTTACACGTAGCCGTTTTACAGATTGTATAATAACAATTGACTGCATTGCGTAAACATTTTACTTCATGCTTAATCTGGCAGTGGAAAATACTCGTTTAAAGCTTCAAATTGAACTCTTTTAAAAAAACAAAAAATGTGGGAAAATTTACAGCTTATGCATATGTTTACCAAAAAAAAATTTACTGTATGTTGCTTGTATTAGGATTTTGCCAAGGAAATTGAGGATACCTTATTCATATTTTATATTTTTGTGGCAAATCCGTACAAGATATTAAACATTATTAAGAGACAAAAAAGCTTTCAAATGAACCAATCTTCGAAGAAATATTTTTAAAATTTTTATAAGGTGCGCTACTGGCGCAACATGTTTTAGCTTTTATGTTGTGGTACTACTGTTTTTTATACTTCGTGTCAATCAACGATGACCATAATATCTTAAACACTTGGGTGAGGTTAAAGATTTATAAGTAACATTTCTTCTTCGTTACAATCTATTATAAGTATTCATTTATATTTACTGAACACATTTCGGTTAATTCGGAATTAGGGAATTCCGTCGGTATATTTTCCAGTAATTAGCATAACACAATAGCCATTGTCCCTATGCAGCCGCACGAGGGACGCCTTAAATTTTAATCCGAAAAGTAGGTAACATTTTAGTACCCGCCGAGTGTTGGGGTCTGTCAACTTGCCCCCCCCCCCCCCCCCCCCCAACTCAAAATTTTCAAATAAAAAAAATTGCGCCCAAAAGGTCTTAGCTTGCGCTCACTTGCGCCCAAATATTAAAACTTGCGCTGTTAAGGATAGAAAGTTATAGCGATTTGAAAATAGGGGGGGCTAAGTTGACGCCAGCCCCCCCATCTCGGAATTTTTAACTTTTTCTTTCATAAATACATTCTATGGAACTTGCGCTGTCGATACCACCTAATTTTACAAGTTGCGCTGCAAAAATACACCCCCTATAAACGAAATAAAGGAGGGTGCCAGCGCACCCACTTTACATTTTTTAAGTTTTATTGCATTGTACACAAAGCTTAGAAGTTGCGCTCACTTGCGCCATCGAAATTTCTTCCATATCAGTTCTCATGAAAAAGTTATGGCATATTTTATATATACTCGAATTCAGTGCGCGTATTCCCATAATCTCCATACAACTACAGAAGAGTAATACAATAAACATACTTAACTCACAAACACTGTCCTTCTTCGTCGAAAAGCATACATTGTACAACCAAAACAGTAATTTTCTATAATATTTGCATATTTATTCCAGTGCCGTATCATGGTGGAAATATATATTTTTATTATTACTTAAATAATTTTATTTCCAAAACAAATAACAATAATTCGATTCAATTATTAAATGTAACTTTACCAATGTATTTAAAATGCATTTCTGCTGATTAGAAAAGTTGCGTTGTTTTCCCAGTAGCGTTACAAATAATTTATTATTTAATTTAATTAAATATTTTCAAAACCAAACGTGAAAATTTAAATTTTTTAAGTGATTTTACTTAAACAATGCATAAGAATGCATCTATGCCAATTTTCCCAGTGGCGTTACAATTATTTTATTCTTATTTAATTAAATTAAATATTTTTCAAACCAAACGGAAAATTTTGAATTTTCTAAGTGATATTACTTTAACAATGCATAGGAAATGCATTTATGCTAATGAGAACAGTTGCGCTGTTTTCCCAGTGGCGTCACAATTAATTTATTATTATTGAATTAAATTAAATATTTTCAAAACCAAACGAAAAACTTTGAATTTTCTAAGTGATATCACTTTAACAATGAAAAGGAAATGCATTTATGCTAATGAGAAAAGTTGCGCTGTTTTCCCAGTGGCGTAACAATTAATTTATTATTATTGAATTAAATTAAATATTTTCAAAACCAAACAGAAAATTTTGAATTTTCTAAGTGATATTACTTTAACAATACATAGAAAATGCGTTTATGCTAATGAGAAAAGTTTCGCTGTTTTCCCAGTGGCGTCACAATTAATTTATTATTATTGAATTAAATTAAATATTTTCAAAACCAAACGGGAAACTTTGAATTTTCTAAGTGATATTACTTTAACAATGAATAGGAAATGCATATATGCTAATAAGATAAGTTGCGCTGTTTTTCCAGTGGCGTCACAATTAATTTATTATTATTGAATTAAATTAAATATTTTCAAAACCAAACGGAAAATTTTGAATTTTCTAAGTGATATAACTTTAATAATGCATAGGAAATGCATTTATGCTAATGAGAAAAGTTGCGCTGTTTTCCCACGTTTGGTAGTAGGGTAAAAATGCCAGTGGGCGTAAATTTTCTTATGGGATTTAACATTGACTTCCGGCGGATGACATTAGCAGGGTACCGACATATGCGACTCGTGTGTGAAAGAGTGAGAGGTAGATATGAATTTTGCAAAGAGGCGTGTACAAGTGCGTTGATGTGCGATTGGTGGTTGATAAGAAGTGGGCTTGTCTAAAATACAAGATGGTGCCTGGAAGTGATAAGAAATGGGTTTGTTCGCACGTGACAAGTGGTGCCATCGTGCGAAGAATCATGTGATTGGTGTTCTTGTTAAAGAGAGAAGGATGGTGTCTGAAAGTGATAAGTGGGTAACTGTTTGTTGGTGGATGATAAGGAGTGGGTATGGCGCCTCGCACGTGACAAGTGGTGCCATTTGAACGGCAATAATTGTAACTAATGATAAGCTGATTGATAAGACCACACCCAAACACGACTTACGTCATCCAATTATTATTATTATTACTTTAAAAGTATATATTCACACACAACAATTATTCATGAATTAAAGGAATCTAATTTATGAATAATTGTGAATTAGCAAATTATTTTTTGACCTGACAAGTGGTGCCATTTGAACGGTAATAATTGTAACTATGATAAGCGGATTGATAAGACCACACCCAAACACGAGTTACGTCATGCTCACGTAATAAAAGCGAAATATTGAACTCACACGGGATGTGGTTTAATGATAAGATTTTCGCGTACTATTCAGTTTGATGATTGACCTTGTGCCTTGATTTATCTGTAATCAAATAAGAAAAATTAATAAATTACTTAATCGAAACACCCAAGAGAACGTTTGGGACTCACAATTACAGCATCGGATATGATCAACTGATAAGATTTTTGCGTAACATTTCGTTTCGATAATTGACCTTGTATCTTGGTTTGCATGTAATCAAATGGGAAAATGTTACAAATCACTGAAAAATTGTGAATTTACATTGATTCTTATGGAAAACACACACAAATTCGGCGTACCAAACGTACACATAAATTATCTGGTCGCTGATTGGTTAAAATAACGATGAATCTGATTGGTTGATTAGTTTGTAAGATTTATATATATTAAGTATGTATTAAATACGAGTTGTTTGTTGAGTGATGATGATAACAGACTTGCGAAGAAAGTTATTACAAAACAAGAAAGTGAAAATTCAAAAAGTATTAGAAGAACACTTATTAGAATTAAATATATTAAAACGTGAACTAAAAGTTAAAAGTGAATATCGAAAATTATTGGTGAAATTTGAAAAATTGTCAATAAGGTAATATTTATTGATATTATTAAATTCAAGTGTTATATTTTTAATAATAATATTTTGTAGAGACTAAGATGGAACTGTGTCGTTTAAATGAAAGCCCTGTATTATGCTCATCCCGAACATAATTATTACTTGACAATGGATCAAGCAGTAGAATTATTGAACGCAGGATATGATTTGGAGTGGGTAACAATGTACGAGTTTAATTATGATACGTGGAAACGACAAACGATTTTGAATAAACAAAAAGAACAAGAAGGTTTGGAAGAAAAACTTAAATCTGATGAGGAAAAAATTGATCTGTGCGACGACGATGATGATAATACCGAGAACACATTCGATGTTGATGATTTTTTTAATAAATTTAATGTTGATATAAACAACGAAAGAAGATTCATAAACGAAATCAAATATTCCCTGAACAAGAACGGTCACGTTTATGTTGCTGTTGGTCTAAGTCCTGCTAGAGGTTTTTTTCCATCGTTGAGAATAAGTGGACCCAAAGGCACAAACGTATCCTTTCTACACATTGAATGGAATCAAATCGTAAAACACAAGTTAAGGATTGATCGTCATTTCGCAGTATCATCTAAAAAAAGAAAATTATGCAAAGAAGAAGAAATTACTGATGTGGATAATAAACCAGTTGTATATGTCTTTGATGGTTGCAGCATTTTCTTTGGTACAAACTTAAGGTCAAAGTGGATTCGCATCGAAAAAGCAAAGTCAAAAATTGTTCTCAGAAAAAAGATATATGAAGCTCTGTGTCAAATATTACAAACAATCGAATTTAGAATGCAACGATTACAATCATTACAATTTATCAGTTTTTATAATGAGTGCTTGACGGAACTCGTTAGTACAATGAAATGTGTTGACAATAACAGTCCCAATCGAGAAGAACTCAATAATGCTATTGAATATTTAAAAGTTATTCTAAATGCGAAATACGACAAAGGATTGACAGAGAACGCAGAGTGTCTACTGGAAGCAGTGATTTTTAACAAGGATATAATAACGAGTGCTATATTTGCAACTAAATCATTTGCTGTATAAAGATGAGCGAAAATTCATTGTTACATTGTATAAATTCTACAATAAATGCATTTTACGAAGGAAAATTAACAAGTGAACATTTAAGATATCTACCAGATTATTATTTAAGAAAAATGGATGGAATGGAGTTATTTAGAGTTTGGCATATGTTGCCTCCATCATTAAAAAACGATAAACACTTTCAAAATAGACTTCCCTGCTTCAAACACTATAATACAGGAAGAACTCAGATCGATGGACCTCCCACACCAAAATATAAGTGTCGTGAGTGTATAAATGATAATTAGATACAATAAATACATTATTTATCAAGTAGAACCGGTGGAGTGCGGGTGTTTCATTATGAATATTGCGAATTTTTTAATTCTTGCAAATATTTTCAACGGGACATTGATTGTAACAAGACCAAAAAATGTTGAAAAGTGCTACGTTGCCCTAGATTTTGACTACACTTTTAAAGAACCATGGATTTTAATGGAGAGTAACAACGTGTCAAGACCTTCCACCTGCAGCATACAGCTTGAAAGAAAACCATCTGACTCCGATGTCATCCGCTACAGAGTTAGATACGCCACAAAGTTATCAGAACTAATGGATTTTAAAATTTATACTAACAGTTGGAAAGCAATATTGTATAATGACAATCCTGAACCTAACGCAAATAATATTTACGAAATAATAAAAAATGAAAGAACTAAAAATGTAGTATTAACTTGTATTGTTATACCACTTGTAATTGGACTTGTATTATTTGTAATTCATAAAATGTACAAATCAGAATATTATCAAAGGATGTGGTTTATAAATAAATAGATATGAATAATACAAAGTGTTTTATATGTTTAACCTTTTTTTTATTCGTTTTCAGGTGCAATGTAATAAACAATTATATATATATATGTTAATTAAATTACAGACAATAATTTAAAAAGTAAAGATTTAATTTCAAATAATACATCCTTGCGAGGACAATAAATATTAAACTGATCAACATTATTTTTAGTTACATTTATAAGTGTATGTAAAAATTCATTAAACGCATAAGTATTAACATCATTAAAGAAATATAAAATTCCATTAGTATATCTTAATACACCAGTTATATTACCTGGAATCCCTGGAAAATCAGATGAAATTAAGCCAATCTTAGTGACAACGTATCCACATTCATTTATTTTAAAGTATTTATTATCATTACAAAAGACATACGTTTGTCCTCTGTATGTATTTACAGCACCTTGAACAATACAATTTCCTAACATTTTAGCATCTTGATAGGTCAGCATATATTTCAATGATAAATTTTCAAGATTAACAACATATATTTTTTCATTCAAGAATATAACAATATTACCATCAAGTCTTTGATAGATACCATCAATTTTAGTAAAATTTTTGGGTAGAAATGGTAACCATTGAGTTATCAGTAAAGGTTGACTAATTTTATCTTCATATATTTTTTTATACCAAACCCACTTTTCATAAAATATGTATAGAGTATCTTTAACAACTAAATAAGCATTAATATCATGTAGTAAACACAACTTGGGAGCTACTGTTGGTTGTTCAGAAGTAGATTTTATAACAGTTGTTGGATATGGAGTAACTGAAGAAGTTTTAATTGAAGTGGTTTTTGTTGTTGTTGTTGTTGTTGTCGTTGGTTTTGTATTAATTGTTTTCTTTTTTTCTCCGTACAAAGAGTGAATAGCAAAGATATCGTCTCTCGATAAATCGATTGTTGTTAGGTTACTCCTCGGGGAATAATATGCGTACATTATAGCATCCTCTTCAAAGGAATGACTAATTCCTAACGAATGTCCTATTTCATGAAGAAGCACAGACAGCAAACTTACTTCAGATGTCGGACATACATAATTGTAACACCAAGTTTCTCCATAATCTAAATGTATTTCAACTTGTGTTTTCGAAACTGTGGGCATAAAAGCATGTGCTAATATTATTCCTTTTCCGTCCAGAGGATATGGGCATTCTTCTTTATCATTACATTGATAAAACCTATGTTGATCATGTTGATATGTAATTATTATATTAGGATTTTTCCTATTTCTTGTAAACATTAAATTTGTATGTTTAGCCCATATTTCAAATGCTTTAGTGGTCATTTCAATATCCTTGTTTGATGCTCTAGGAAAACTCCAAGTGATGTTTGTAAAATTCCATTTTTGCCAATATCTTCCAAGTTTAAAACCATACACATCTCTAACTCCACATCTAGGTTGTTTCATTAAATTAATGATATCATTATTTAATTCACCATCCACCGGTAAATTGTAATTTTCTTGAAATATTTCAATCGCATTCGTTAATAAGTCATTGCCTTCGTCTTTTAAAAAATAATTAGTTTCATTTATATATCCAAATTCATTCATATATTTCACTACATCTGTAATGTTATATTGAAAATCCGACGAACGTAAAGATGGAAAGATGATGGATAGGATGAAGAACAATTTAATAACCATCCTGCTGGGTACGCAGTTAATGAAACACTAATCATTTCTGTACAGTAAATATATTTTTATTGTATAAAGAATATTACAAAACATTTGATTTGTCCAACCAACTATTATGCGATTTGTTTAATCCAAGCCACTTTACGTACACTTTGTTCCCTTTTTGTCTTAACACTTTTTCCACTAAATAGACATCAGAGTGCTTAACTTTTTGAAGTTCTTCAGTATAAAAAGCTCCTGTAATAGGTTGTCCATTCACGTCTTCTAACAAGTAGACTGTAGGATTTGAAATTTTTATAGTTTTTATTTTGAACAATTCAGTTGACCAATTAGGCGTATAACCCTTATCAAATATTGCCTTCTATTTACTTATACGAACAATATCGCCCACGTTAAATAACCTCTTTCCTGCGATTTTGATATGGGAGTATACGGTGTTTAATAATTCCGACTCTTTATCTTTCGTAACGTCACAAGGACGCATTCCAATAGTACGATGTTTCCGCTTGTTGTATCCATCCGTAATTTCGTCGAGAACATCTATCCACCGATATTTCCCACGCAAACTGAATGTGCGATAAAGCATTTCCTTTAATGTTCGAATTACACGTTCGGCAATTGAAGCTTTTATTATAGTAAATGTGGAATAATGATTTATTCCGTGTTTTTTCATGAATGCTGAACACTGTGTATTATAGAACTCTTTGCCTTGATCCGTTTGTACATTTTTGGGAATCCGTCCATCCTTTGAGATTATTAATTTGAAACCGTTAGTTACACTGGTACCAGTTTTATCTTTTAAAGGAACAGTCCACAAATCAGGGCTGTGGAGTCGGTGGATACAGTATCCGACTCCGACTCCGACTCCGACTCCTCAATTTAAGATAAAACGACTCCAGCTTCAACGTCCGACTCCGACTCCGGTGATTATTAGGAAATCATAAGGATTAAAGGGTTCTATTAAAAACCACATGTATGTACAAGAAGTTCAAATGCAAAATTAACATGTATTTTTTTTAAAGGATTAACATGATCATAATTGATCATTTTAAAATTCTACCATATTAATAATGATTCGTTAAGCCACTATTACTCACCGACCGGCTCTTTATACAAAGAGAAGACACTCTATAAAAAAAATGTAACAGTCGAAGAAAATTATCAAAATTAATTATTTAAAAATGCACTAATAATCGTGTTAATTCAATAAGCCCAGTAACACTATATTATTTTTCAATGTTACAAATTAGACATAATTTATTATTATATGTAAAACCAATAATTTCACACAAAATATATTAAAAAATACTTATTTTTAATCATATATTTAGAATTTAAATGCCTATAGAGACTTAATAAGAAGCTATAGGTACAGCATTTTTAAATTACGACTAACGAATAGCGTTACCTGAAGTGTTACGCTCAATTTTCATCCATCTTGTACTTTTTATTTCGATTTGTCTGGAGTCGGAGTCGTAACTAATTTTCGACTCCGCGACTCCGACTCAGACTCCGACCAAAATAACTAAACTCCGACTCCACGACTCCGACTCCGACTCCGACTCCACAGCCTTGCCACAAATACTTTGAAAAACAATCAATTACAACTAATATGTATTTGAAACCCTTGTTTTCTCGAGCATATATGTTAAATTCAGCCAAATCAGCCTGCCATAAATCATCCAATCCTTTAATAATAGTACGTCTGCGCGGAAATGTTTTTCTTGCTGATTTATGTAATTCCTTTACGATATCATTTTTTATTTTGCTCATCCTTACTTATAAATGTTTATTGAGCGAACTAAAATCCAACTTAGGAAGCTTTGGTTGAGGATTATCTGGTTGATGATGTGCTGTTGATAATGCGTCTGTATGTGATTGAGTATTAGTCTCAACATTTATTTTAATGTTTGCTACTTTCAAAACTTCAAGAAGATGATGCATATTTCTAAAAGGATAAAATCGAGTTCCAAGCATTTCTACAATTCGTGTTTGTAACATTGTTTTATACTCTTTCAAATCGGTGTTTACTCCAACAATATTTCTGTCCAGTTCATCTGTTATTAGCTTAACTTCGTTGTATTTATGTGTGATTTGTTCATTTAATGAGAATTTAAGTTCGTGCAATTTAGTTTCAAATTTTTCAATATTACTTTCAATATCATCTACACTTTTAGTGAATTTAAAGTGAAGATTATTTAATTCTGATGTAGATTGTTTTTGCTTTTCATTTAAATCGATTAATATATCTTGATAAGTGTTCAACATTCGAGTATTACTTTTTACACTTTTATTTAATGATAAGGTAAATTCATTTAATTTTGATTCAGTTTGTTTATGACTTTTATTAAGTTCGTCTAATTTATTTTCAAATTGTTCAATTTTTTTAGTATTACGATCGACACTTTCATTCAATGTATTGTTAAGTTCATTTAATTTTGATTCAGTGTTATGACGACTAGTTTTAAAATCATTCTTCAATCCATTATACATATGCACACTGTTAGTCGTGGCTTGATTTCTTGTTTTGGTCGCAATTGTATCCACATATTTTTTTGTAGCACTATCGTCGGGATTATATGGATCCATGACATTTTTTAAACGTTTTCTCTGTATGTCAAAATGACCGTCCGAAGTCAAAGAAAATCCTATACCTGGAGGTCCTCTTGTTACATGATGAACACCTGACGAGAGGTGTTCTGTCGTAGAAAAACGTCCAATCTTGTCAACGCTCATGATGTAAATGATTAAATAATTATTCTAGCCTCATTAAGTTCTTCCTCAATAGATACAATCTCGTTATCATGTGAATTGTTACCAGCTCTTCTAGATGCATGAAGTAACCATAATCTTTCAATTAATTCATTAGGATCATTCCAATACGTGTATCTGTAGGGCTTATTTTCGACTACTAAATTTGAATCAAATCCACTACCATCCACAGATTTTGATCGTTTTTTATTTTTATCCAATATAGGTTTAATGATATTTTTATATTTTTTTGACCGAGTTCCCTGCCTTTGACTATTTGGCTTGTACTTACGATTCAATGCATTTGTTCTCACAAGAATGTTAAAATAATTTATTGTGTCGTCGTCATTGTATCCAACTGGATTTTTTTTTAATAGTAACTCGTATAACCCTACTGTACCAGTGTAACGATTTTTATTTACAATTAAATCGTTTGCATCAACTTTAATTTCTGTGTTACCTATGTGAAATTTATCATTTAATACATCAAATTGCATGCTATGTACGCCAGTATCAAAATTGTCCCCACCATCTTTGAGTATTTGTCCTACGAATTGTCTAGGTAAAGGAGCGAACTGCATTAATTTCTTTTGTATCGCTTCAGGACTTAATTTTGCAATCACTTCTTTGATCTGTTGAGCATTCGGTTGAGTGTTTGAAGAAATTCCAGTTTCAACATCATCGACATCGTCATCATCATCGTTTGTAAACTCTTCAGTATCAATAGGTGGAGTATTAAATGTCATGTGTTCTAAATGTTGTGTAATCAGTTTCTCGTCCTTATCTTCTTCCTTCTTGATTCCTTCTCTCTCTTTCATGAAATAATTTTTCTCCTTTTTGATGATAGTCTCATTAGTCTTTACAATAGATTTTAAAGGCTCTGTGAGAGGTTGATATATTTTTTTTAACAACTCATCATTTTCATTTCGATTTAATTTTATTGACAAAGATTTCTTTTTAATTGCTTTCTGGACAGAAATAAGTCTTCTTTTTATATTATTATTATAATTCATAACGTATTATAAAAAAGTGGTATTCATAGAAACTGGATACTTTTGTATCTGCAAAAAAGGGAAACAATAATATAAATCTTGTGCTCATTTTAAAAAAGTATCTTTTGAAAAAAGAGGAATCTGAATCAGCTGCTCATTTAAAAAAAGAGGTGCTCATTTTTAAAAGAGGTCTCCGAATCAGCTGCTCATTTAAAAAAGAGGTGCTCATTTTTAAAAGAGGTGTCTGAATCAGGTGCTCATTTTTAAAAGAGGTATCTGAATCAGGTGCTCATTTTTAAAAGAGGTATCTGAATCAGATGCTCATTTAAAAAAGAGGTGCTCATTTTTAAAAGAGGTATCTGAATCAGATGCTCATTTAAAAAAGAGGTGCTCATTTTTAAAAGAGGTATCTAAATCAGCTGCTCATTTAAAAAAGAGGTGTCTGGATCAGGTGATTTACCTTTAATTGTATTTTAACTGTTATCACATTGATGCCTGATATTGAACTGAAACATAGAATGTACTATTCTAAAATTATATACTCATCTAGACCTCTTCTATATCTCCCCTTTGAAATGTCTGAATCTTTATCAATTACGAGAAAACCATATTTGTCCTTCCAACATTCCGAGCACAGGTGTTTAAACTTATCAAATTGCATATCACTGCTGACGTGATCATTATATACGTGTCTTAAATTTAGTTCTTCTTGTTTGAATAAAATTATAAAGTTTGCATTGTCTCTAATTAAATGTTTCGGTATACGTGTATAGGTCTGACATAAGTAAAATGAATCAATGTCTTTATGTCGTCCCATGCTGAAAAATTCTCTAATTTTATCCTGTTTGGTACATGCAACATCATCAAAAATAAATATAGAATTTTGATTTGCTTCACTAGGGTTCATAATTTCATCGTTTTCTTTGTACGGATAATATTCAACGTTTGGTACACCATTTAACACCTTTTCCAAGAAAATGTATTTTGGTTGATATAGTGATTTCGAAAATACATAAACGTTCTGGAATTGTAAGCCATTGTCATCGAATAAAAGAGATAACATTACATTCGATTTTCCGCAATTTGAAGGACCACAAATGATTGATCTCATTGAATCCAGTAATAAATCACTGTGGCGACGTTGATGTTTTTTTAAATCCTCTCCAACCCATTTGTCCAAGTTGGACACTGGGAGAGAATGTTTTTGTTTAAAAACTTTCATCGTACTAATTGAATTTTACGTAGTATGTCTCATTTATATATAAATGTTCATCGCGACTTAACACTAGATTTAATGATTACTTACAGTGGAGAGGGTGTGATCAATTCATTGATCAACAAACTACCATTCGAAGTACATGTGCCAGGGTATCAATATTGTGGACCTGGTACAAAATTGAAAGAACGTTTAAAGCGTGGTGATTCTGGAATAAATTCACTTGACTCTGCATGTAAAACACACGACATTGCTTATTCGCAAAATAAAAATTTAGAAGATCGTCATAAAGCTGACAAAGAACTTGAAGAAGCTGCTTGGAGTCGAGTGAAAGCTAAAGACTCTAAATTAAGTGAAAAGACCACCGCTTGGGCAGTGACAACAGCGATGAAACTGAAACGAAAATTAGGAATGGGTATTAAAAGAAAAAAAAATACAAAAAAGGGAACTATTCCGTTACACAAGAATGTGATTGCTAAGGCACGGAAACAATTGAAAACGTTCAAGAAAAAAATTCAAAAACCTGGTGGGTTGAAAGAGGGTAGCAGTATTGCGTTATCTACAGCTAGAGCAGCCATACGAGAAATAGGAGGCAAAAGAAAAATTCGAACACCAAGAATTATACCAGTGCCCAAACGAGGTGGAATATTACCTTTAATTCCAATATTTGCGGGATTAAGTGCATTAGGTACTTTAACTGGTGGAGTTGCTGGAATCGCAAAAGCCGTGAATAGTGCTAAAAGTGCTAAACAAAAATTAGATGAAGCACAACGTCATAACAAGACGATGGAAGCAATTGCGCTAGGTAGTAGTAAAAAGGGTGGTCTAGGTCTTTACTTGAAACCACATAAACGCGGCCTCGGTTTGTACATCAAACACCAAAAAAACTAATGAGTGAGCTACCAAATCGTGCCTTAACAGACGTTGATTTAAGAAAATTTACTAAACACATTTCTGATTTTAGAGGAGTGTTTATGCGTGATAAATTGCCATCGAAACCGCATTATAACGAAACCGCAATCATCAACTTGGATTCATCGAAAGGCATGGGCACGCATTGGGTAGCTTACAGAAAGAGAGGGCACACTGTAAATTATTTTGATAGTTTTGGAAATTTACCACCTCCGCAAGAGCTAAAAAATTACTTTTCTCTATGCAAAATTAAATATAATCATGATAGATATCAACATTTTAATTCGTTTAATTGTGGGCATTTATGTTTAGAGTTTCTTAACGATAAATAGAAGTGTTTTTAAAAAATTGAGTCAGTCATGTCTAAGACATTTACACTGCAAAGTACAACGAGTGTACTCTCTGATAATTATTATCCACCAATTATTCTTGATCCCGAAGAATCTTATTGTTTGGGGTTGATTGGTTTTCACTCGTATCATACAATACCTAATATTGAAGAAGGAAATAATAAATTTATTTATGACACAAAAGAATTAATTATTCCGTCCGGTTCCTACGAAATCGGTAACATTGAAAAATATTTGCAAGAACAGATGAGAAAAGGGGTCAATGTCAGCGAGACGGAAGTTGATAAAGTGTTATCGCTAAAACCGAATAATAATACATTAAAGTGTGAAATAAAAAGTATATTTGATATCGACTTTTCGCCGGGGAAAAACACTATTGGTAAACTATTAGGTTTTTCAGGGGAACATATTTTGAAAGGAAAAACTCTTCATGTGTCCGATTTACCAGTTCAAATAGTAAAAGTAACCAGTATTCGCGTCGAATGTAATATTGTAACCGGTGCTTATTACAATAGTAAATTATCCCACACTTTATTCGAATTTACTCCAACTGTTGATCCGGGTTATTCAATTATCATAGAACCTAATAATATTCTTTATCTACCAGTTAATACGAGAACAATCAGTAACATAACAATTCGAATTCTCGATCAAGACGGTGATCTAGTTAATTTTAGAGGAGAGAACATTATCGTTCGTTTAGAACTCAAACGTTTACCTAAATAAAAATGGGAATTCAGTTTGGAACAACAGTATATAAATTAAATCCACATAACAAACTATCAATCAGTCTTGCGAAGACGACTAACAAAGTAACACCAATAAATATCTTGAGATTGCGATCTATGGGATACAAAGTATCAAACAACCATGGATAAACTAGATATTTTCAACGGTACCTCAGTGGATGATACATTAACAAAATACCAGTTCCACACATATCAACCTCATTCGACGAATTTCGACAAAAATGACGAAATTCGTATTGTCATTCAACATCAGGATATTTGCACTGCTCCGTGTGATAGTTACATCTACATTTGCGGTAAGGTAGATCTTCCAACTCAAAAAGCCGGCGATACAACACCACCTAAAATTGAGTTTGTTACGAATGCATTCTCATTTTTATTTGATGAACTTCGTTATGAATTAAATAGTGTGGAAGTGGATAAATCTAGAGATGTTGGAATTACTAGTACTTTAAAAGGAATGATTTCATTTAAGAAATCCTACGCCGCTGGTCTTGAAATCGCCGGTTGGGCATCAAAAGGAAAACATAAGATTTATTACGATGGAAACAACAAATTCTACGTATCAATTGCCCTAAAATATCTACTTGGATTTGCTGAAGATTATCGAAAAGTAATTGTGAATGCAAAACAAGAATTAATTTTGTTACGATCTAGTACGGATTATAATTGTTTTGTAGGATCACAAGACACTAAATTGAAATTCTTAAAAGTAGAATGGCGAATTCCACATGTTCAAATTAATGATGAAGCACGTTTACAAATGTTACAACAATTACAATCCGATAAACCAATTTTAATACCATTTCGTAAATGGGAACTTCATGAGCTACCTAGTCTAAGATTAACTGATAAGGATATATGGAGTGTTAAAACATCAACGAATCTTGAAAGACTCCTATATGTAATCATCGCCTTTCAAGAAAACAGAAAAAATGACTATTCAAAAGATGTTACAAAATTTGATCATTGTCTAATTCGAAATATTAAGATTCATTTAAATTCAGAATCTTATCCCTACGATAATATGAATCTTGATATTCAGTTAGGTGATTATTTGTTGGCATATCAAATGTACACAAGATTTCATGATAGTTATTATGGAATTCGTGATTCTGGTAGTGATCCATTTTTGGATTTCAGTGAATTTAAATCTCGAATGTTATATGTATTCGATGTATCACAACAAAATGAAAGTCTGAAATCGTCAACGATCGATTTGAAAATAGAGCTGGAAGCAACAAACCCTTTCAATGACACTAGAGCTTATTGTCTTATTCTGTGCGACGCTGTCGTCGAATACACACCTCTTTCGGGACTTGTCCGCAAGATTTTTTAAACAATTAATTATACACTTGAATTAAATTATGAGTGCATTAAAGAAGGTTATGTTTAATTTTCCATCAATCACTTATATGTACAAAGATGAAAAAAGTATGGATAATACAATTTTAAATTGGACTCAAGTAGCGGTAGACTACGAAAGATTCTTCAATCGTATAAAAAGGATGGAAAAAATATTGGAACCCATATTTTTAAAAAAGGATAAGTTCTATGCTGAAACCTGTACTTAGTGCACAAAGTTCATCTTATGAACCAGTGAAATGTTTATATGTGGATATTCAAGGATTCAACACCCCGGAATTCTTACCAAAAGAACTTGCCCTTACATATGATGGGGTAAATGTTGTATCTCACGTCTTTAAGCCACCTCAACCATTTCACAGTCTCAGTGAAGAAATCAAGAAACAAGTAAGATGGCTTGAACACAATCATCATGGAATATCCTATAGCGATGGCAACACACATTTACATGAAATAAGTGAAATTTTAAGTAATTTTCCTGCGGACGTTGTGTACGTTAAAGGGTTTAAAAAGGAGGAGTATTTAAAACAGTTTTACAATAACGTGATTAACCTTGAGATTGAGTGTGATTGTCCGAAATTTAAGAAAAGTAGAGATAGTTGTTTTGTGCACAACAAATCAAAATTATACATGTGTGCCATTAATAATGTTAAGTTATTATACGAATATGTAAATTCTAATTATATGTAATATTTATGTATTTTCTTTTTATTAATAAATTTTGAATATTTAATTTATTTTGATTGTTTTCTGTTTTCCTATACCTTTTATTTTTGCATTCTGATTACATGCCACAATTTCCTTTTTAAACGCGCTAAAACTTGAACATATTCCTGAGTGGAAACCTCAATTGATTAGAATAAAACCAATTTCAGTAAATTTCGGTGGTTTAATGTATAGCGCGCGAAACAGAATTAATTGTGTTATTATTGGTTTTCCTCTTATGTGGTTTTACGATTATCTTCGAGTATATATAACGCACACATTCAAATCAGTGGCATTATTTCATTTCGTTCGTTTATAAAGAAGTGTAAAGCATAATCATGAGCAGTTCCGACGAGCAAGTTAACGACTTAAGGGATTTATCCCAAATAACGCCAAATAGGTTGTATAAAAAACAACTACCGGCGTTAACTAAAATAAATCGAGTGTCGAATTCAAATAAGCTTTCATCAAAATGTAAAAGATTTCTAAATTTTGAAAACTTTGACAATGCTGCTGCTGCAAAAAAAGTGAAAAAATCTACACCGCCTGAAGACAACAGTTCAAATGAGAGTGATGAAGATGAAATCGAGGAGAAGCATACATTAAGTGATGAAGATAGTGATGGTGATGAGGGTGGAGATTTGCTAAAACAACTAAACGCTGTAAGTAAAATCGAACAATTCCCAAAAGTGATTCCGTTACGAGATTTAAAAATTAAAAAAATATACCCAATTCACCAATTCAAAATAATCAATACGAAACAATTCGGAAAAAAAGTAGCGGTAGAAATTAACAAAGGTAAAAATATTGTATATTTACCGGAGAGATTCAACACACAATTTTGCTCCACTAAAAAAATTGAAAAAATTAATAACTCTCAGATTGCTCTTGTGTACAGTGGCTTTGAAAAAATTAGTGGAGGCAGAAAATGCCATTGCATTGAATTTATTAATTTCAAGAATTAAATATTTTATTACCTCCGTCAATAAAAATAGTACTTTATTATTATTAAACAAAATGCTTTATTTTAATCACATTGTTCGTTAATTTCAAATTGCTTTACATAAAAATATATATTTCAACGGCTATTTCTCTAACCCTCTACACCATCAACATCTTCAAATTCAACATCATCAAGAAATAAAATATACTAAAAAAGGTAATTATGAATTACATAAATATATATTTAAATTAAGTTTATTTTAATTTCAAGTAGAGTGCATCGATCTGCAAAGGAAGAAGACTTTTGGAAGACTCTTCACCACCCCGTAATATTTCACAACTAAAAAAATGAATCGTTTTACAAATACAATATCGGATATTAAAATTCTTTTAAGGAATGAAGACTTGAACAAGTGCTAGGACTTAATTACAAAAACGATTCGTGAAATTAATGCACTAATAAAACATGGAAATATTTAATCAAATAATCAAAAATTACTGATAGCAAAGTCTAGTGAACTGAACGTGTTAAAAATTAAATGCCAACGGAAATTCGCAACACGTCGTCGGACCGTCGGATCGAGTCGTCTGGAGGGAATTACATTCAGCATTCAAAACAAGAATATCACATTCGCCGGCGATTTTATTTTACCGCAGTCAAACGTTCTTGAAACTACATATGTATCTTCTAAAAACAAAATTTTTCTGAATTCATCAAATGATATTGAATTATTCTGTAATGTACCCTGTACATCATTATTATATTACATTTTATTATTATATTATTTCTCATTATTATTATTATTATGTATATTTCGCACAGATAACATTAGGGCCAACAAATAGTCAGAAACCGATCAATAACAATTTGTTTATCAGTACTTTCACTAAAGATGTTATTTCAAATCATTATCTTAAGTAAATGTTTTCTACCGCGCTCATTAGACATTGCCCCTAACGTTATGCGCGTCCCTTTTGTTATAATCTCTTTCTTCCAGAGCTTGATTAGAATAAGTTGTTAGTCTTATTTCAGACATCGCGAAAAGCACTCTTACTCTTGTAATCCGTTTATACTAATTCTTTTATATTAATAAATCTGTTAAAGTCATAAACAGTATATTAATAACAATTAATATCCGCCGCCCGCTCAACCATTACACTGGCGCAGTCGGTAAACGTGAAATAAATAAGTGTAAAAAGTAATTAGCGGGTTTTTTCGCGAGTAAATAATACAAAATTGTGCATAAAATCCGAAGTACGTTCCTCAACACATAGAAGGACGCCAAAATCGTAGTGCCGTTCCCAAGCTACCATCTCAATAGCGTCCTACTCCTGTAACGATCATATCCACAGAGTGCCAGAAGGAAGCCATCCACGTCGTGAAGTCCCAAGCATTTAAACAACGAGCTACCATATCAAAACTGAGTCGTCGTACTCAGAAAAGCGCTAAGCAGATTACCCGAGAGGGTAACACAACAACCGTTTCCACAGCCCCACCAGGAAGTGCGCGTACCACCAGAAGACGAGTGATTAAATCGTGCGACGAAATGCTCATCGTAATTTTCTTCTCGATTCTAAGGTAGGAAAGAATACACTCATTTATTTTTTGCAACCCACATTGACTTTTTTATTTTTCAAAATTATTGAATTTTCAAAACTGAATTTAAATTGTTTCAAATCTTTTTAAATTATTTTTCATATTGCTATTTTTTTTTTTTTTACAAACAAAAAAGTTTACATAATGGAAACTTTAAATTTAGCATTTTTGACTCTGTCCGAAGCTAGATTCGATAACTCAAAAAAATCAAATTTAGAAGACTTTATTGGTCAGTGCAACAATGCTATGACATTGGTTACTGCTGAGCAACAGGCAACATTATTAATTTTCATTAAAAATAGAATCACTGGCGATGCAGGTGCTCTTGTTAGAGGTCGTGTTACTAATACTTGGAACGAACTTAAACAATTGCTTCGCGAGAATTTTTCAGTTAAAAAATCCTTCGATCATTTACAATCAGAACTTAGGTGCATCAAACAAGAAAGTAATGAGTCAGTAGTAATGTTCGGTAACAAAATCAAAAAGTTATATCAAGAATTAATTAATTCATTAGATCTTACATTAGTTGATGCTGTTTTACAAGCACAAGCAGATTTGTTAAACAAACAATGCTTAAACGTTTTTATGGCCGGTCTAAATAGAGATTTATGCGTTATTTTGAAAGCGAGAAACTGTGATTCACTAGAAAAAGCTATAAATATTGCATCTTCAGAAGATTTTTCATCGCCTCAAAACAATTTTCAAATAAATTTAAATCAATGTCAAATATGTGGCAAAAATGATCATATTACAGCAAACTGCAGGTACAACTCGTTTCCCAAAAACAATGGAAATTCAACAATCACATGTAATTATTGTAAAAATGTTGGTCATTCTATAAACGAATGTCGCAAACGAATGTATAACAGCTCACAAGGAAATTTTAGATCTAAGCAACAAAATACTAATTTACGATATTCACAAAATCTTAAACAGCCAAATTTTAATAACTCAACCCGAGAGCCACAAACCATACATTCTAATATTAACAAAAATAATTCAACACACAATTATCAACCGCGTAGTTTAGATATTTCACCTCGGCAACGTGATAATAATTTACATCAAAATCAATCATTTCCAAAAAATTCTAATAATAGATTCATAAATTCTGATTTAATTTCTTCTCAGCAGTTAAATTTAAACTCTTTGGAGTCCGAAGTTGCGGACGAACTTCGGACAGCATCTCAAGTCCCAGAACATCAATTTTTTCAATAGACATCGACGCAATTCCTTCCTATGTCAACATAATCTCACCTCAATTAAAATCCCAAGGTACATTTTCAATCGACACTGGCGCTGAAGTCTCTTTAATAAAATTAAACAGACTACAACCTCACGTGTATGTTTTTGACGATTTGAAAATTACCTTGCACGGCATCAATGCATTTAACAAACCGACTCACACCTTATGTTATTGCACCTTACATTTTGAATTTGATAACAATTATAAATTTGAGCATGTGTTTCACATAGTTCCTAGTTCTTTTCCGATCCCTCAAGATGGACTTATTGGGAATGATATTCTTAAAAAGTTTAATTCTATTATTGATTATAATAATGATACAATTAAATTTGGAAATGCTTTATTAAAATTACATACTGTCAAGAAAGTTTTAAAGAAAAGTACACCCAATAACAGAACTAATCAAATCAATCAACAAATTCCTAATAAATCTATTGCTCCAAATTCCAAACCTAATCAAATACAATGTGAACCGAAAACATCTCCTAAAATTCCTCGTAATGTATTCAAAAATCCTAATCTTCAAAAAGATATAATCAATGCAATCAATGCAAATAAAACACCCTTGCCAAGTCCAACAAGTCCAACCCCATTAAACATCGAAGTAAATAAACTAAATTCTGATAAAATTTTTGTAAAAGCTAGAATAGAAAAAGTGATTAAGATTAAAATCGATAACCCAGAAATAATTGTGGGAATTGTAAATAAACAAGAAATATTTCCTAAAATTTACTTATGTAGTAGTATTGTCACCGTAGATAAATCAAATAATACAGCAATAACAACACTGCTAAATACTAGTGATAATGACTATGAATGCGATAATATTTCTGTTACATTAGAGCCATTAGAGTCAACAAAGAAACAATTATCTTTAAATAAAATAAATACAAGTGAATATTCGAACGATAGTAAAGACATTAAAAGTTATAATATTTATTTAAATATACTTAACAAATTAAAACCACAAACTGTTAATCACTCTTTACCTGTTTTCTCATTTTTAAATTCTTCTTTAAAACAAAGCAAAGTCACGTTTCATTTTATTCATGATCGCACCACAAAATCTGATGGCACACCTTTTGGTTATGCAGGTTTTGCAGGTGAAATAATGTCAGACTGTGGTTCATCATATTTTATAAGTCATAATTTGGAAGCAAAATTGCAGTGTAATTCCATTGACAATCGTCTTTTTACTATAACACAAGGGAAACATTTTGGGATTTGTATTAATTTAATCTGTAATCCAACAAATTGGGCACAAAAATTCACTAACTTCTTAGATATTTTTCCTAAACTGTATAACAAACCTCTGAACATTCGTACGATTCTATTAGGTACAGGTTTATTTAATATACCAATCAACGATATTGTAGATTTTCTATGTAATTTTTCTAATAATAACCCCTTCTATCCACATCACTATACGGTATATATTCCTGAGAAAGAAAAATTCCATTATGTTGCAAGTTATTCCGAAAATTTTATTCAACCTACTCTAAATTACACATTTAGCTCTAAATGCATTCAACATTCAAAACATTTTTCAACACAAAAAGTGCCAAGCGACGGTAACTGTCTTTTCCATTCAATTATTTACTTAACGGGTTTCTTTAAATCAGTAGAAAAGCTTAAAATATTTTTATTGAATTCAAAACATATTAAAAATTGTCTGTCACCAAAAGAAGCAGAATATATACTCAGAACTCCTAATGCTTTTGCAACAGACGACGTCATTAAAATTGCAGCATTAGAATTAAATATTTGCATATGTGTTCATACTCCTGAAAATCATAACTTTGTTTTTGGGAATCCGAATAACGAAATTATTCATATTTTTCATTCAAATAGCCACTTTGAGCCTTTAATTACAATTTCCGAATCTGGCAATAATCAAGATTTACAATCCAACCCATCCGAATTCGTAAATAATAATTCCAGTAGATTAAACATATTAAAAGAGAAGTTACAGACGAGTCATCTGAATTCAGAAGAATATAACTCATTAATTTCACTGTGTCTCGAGTTTAATCATATTTTTAATTTAGAAGGAGATATTTTATCCAGCACGGATTTAGTTTACCACGAAATTCACACCTCTACCGACATACCCATAAAATCAAAAACTTATAGGTTCCCCCAGTCTTTGCAAACCGAAGTAGAAAATCAAATTGACTCAATGCTAAACCAAAACATCATAAAACCTTCTTTCAGTCCCTGGAACTCACCTATCTGGATTGTTCCTAAAAAACCTGATTCCGAGGGAAACAAAAGTTGGCGGTTGGTCGTCGACTACAGAAAATTAAACAGCGTTACGGTAGGCGACGCTTATCCTTTACCTAACATAGAGGAAATTCTCGACCAACTCGGTCACTCCAAATACTTTTCTACTCTCGATTTAACATCCGGTTTCCATCAAATAAATATTCATCAGAAAGATATTCCTAAAACCGCATTTAGTGTACCTTCTGGGCACTATGAATTTTTACGTATGCCTTTCGGGCTAAAATCTGCCCCCGCAACCTTCCAACGCTTAATGAATTCTGCATTAGCGGGTCTACCCAACCATTTGCGCTGTCTGTGCTATCTCGATGATATTGTTATTTATTCCAACAACCTCGAAAATCACTTAGATAAATTACGAGCTGTTTTTACTCGTTTAGAGAAATTTAATTTAAAACTTAAGCCGGAGAAATGCCAATTCTTACGCCACGAAATAGTTTATTTAGGCCATCTTATTACTAAAAACGGTGTGCTCCCAAATCCTGATAAAGTATCATGTATAAAACTTTTTCCTCAGCCAAAAAATACTAAAAACATTAAGTCGTTTCTCGGTTTAGCAGGCTATTATAGACGTTTCATTCCAAATTTTAGTAACTTAATTTTTCCTTTAACAAAATTATTGAAAAAAGATGTTAAATTCAGGTGGACCAGTCTTGAACAGGATTGTTTTGAAAAACTAAAAACCCTATTATCAAGTGAACCAATTTTACAATTTCCTGATTTTTCTCAAGAGTTTACTATAACTACTGACGCATCGAATTACGCAATCGGTGCCGTACTTTCTCAAGGCCCACCCTCACAAGATTTGCCAATCGCGTATTATAGTAGAACCATGAGCAGAGCAGAACAAAACTATGACGTTTCCTCTAAGGAATTGTTAGCTATTGTGTCTGCTGTCAAGCACTTTAGGCCCTATGTTTTTGGTCGACGATTCAAAATAGTTACGGATCACATCGCTTTAAAATACCTTGACAGTGTAAAGGACCAATCGTCCCGACTCTTGCGATGGCGTTTATGCCTATCAGAATACGATTACTACATTGAATACAAGCCGGGGAAATCTAATCACAATGCAGACGCTCTTAGTAGAATTCAAATTAAAAATGATTCGAACATCACTAACATTCCTACCGCGAACACTTATATCACAAATACCATTTCAGATTACACAGATTTTTTGAAAAAATTAGAGAACACAATAATACAAAATGCAAACGTAGTCGAGAAAGATGAAAATATTACAATTTCTCATGGTAATAAGGCATTCTTTCTTTCTACAGACTTGAATTTAGATTATATCAATTCCAAAGAAAATATAGAAAAATATAATCATTTAAACACACTCCAACAGGAGTCCCTCAAAGTTTTTGACATTGTAAAATTTAAAGACAAAGACAATTTCATCTTCTACTGTTTCTACAAACAACATTTTTGGAATTCCTCAACATTTGAGATCATTTTTAAAACCCTTCAAATCTTACGTGACGAATTAATTCAAAACAACATTAACTCTATTAGCATTCCAAAAATTACCACAACTCTCGATAATTTACAATGGAATAAAATTCGCTCTATTATTAGGTATATTTTCAAAGACACAGATATACTAATTAATATATATCATAATAAAGCTATTCTCCCGCAAACAAAAGATATCCCTGACATCCTAAAAGAAAATCATGACAGTCCAGGCGCAGGACATCCCGGTTTTCATAAGACATATCGTAGGATCAAAATGAACTACAAATGGCCAAATATGAAATCCACAATATACGATTACGTCAAAAGTTGTAAATATTGCCAAGAAAATAAATTAAATCGTAAAAAGAAACACGCGCCTATGGAAATCACCACAACCTCAATTAAACCTCTTGACAAAATATTTCTTGATGTAGTTGGCCCTTTGCCACTTACAGAATTTGAGAATAGATTCATACTTACTTTACAAGATGACTTAACTAAATTTTCTCTCGCTTTTCCTATTCCTAACCACGAAGCCTTAACTATTGCTACTACATTCACTGAACATTTTATCTGTAAATTCGGTATTCCTAAGTGTATATTGACAGATCGAGGGAAAGAATTTACCTCCATTTTGCTTAAAGAGGTGACGAAATTATTTAAAATTAAACACATACTAACTACCGCATACAGACCTCAAAGTAATGGTGCTCTTGAAAGATCACATTTAACACTCGCCGATTATTTGAAACATTATACCTCTAAACAACAAGATTGGGATAAATACGTTGCATTTGCTACATTCTCTTATAATACGTGCGTTCATTCTTCTACAAACTACACCCCTTACGAACTAATGTTTGGCCATAAACCTAATACACCTAGAGACTTAACACGGGAACCCGAGTTTAAATACACATATGATAATTATGTAGACGAGTTAAAATTACGTTTCCAATATTCCCACGATATAGCAAGAAAAAATCTATTAATTTCCAAAGAAAAAAACAAATTCTATTATGATAAAAATTCAGCGATCCCCCAATTTCAAGAAGGCGATTTAGTCTATCTGCAAAATGAACAGTTTCAACCAGGAGTTTCCAAAAAATTATCTTCCAGATATTCTGGTCCTTTCAAAATTATTAAAATCAATTCTCCCACTAACTGTACAATTAAAATTAAAAATAAACATGAATATAGCTCCAGACATGCTTAATGATGCTCCTGCAGTTCCGCCATTAAGAAGAAGCGAACGAATTAGATTCAATCGTAATCAATAATGTCAAAAAAAAAAAAAAAAAAAAAACTATGTCATTACTTGGGTTTGCAAAAGATAAATATTTTTCTTTCCTTTACCTGTTTTGTATTGTCAAAGAAATACCATATTTAAATGTACGTTGTGTATATAAGTACTCTGCATTTTCTGTATAAACAATTATTGGTATTGGTGTATTTTTATTTTCAGTATCATATATTTTTATATTATTTCATGTACATATGTATTTACAAATGAATTCATTCTATTGTGTATTCATATTTATATTATCTATAGTTCTTCAAATTAAGCAACAAAAAAAAAAAATCAATTTATCACATTACCCTCTATTCAAGTAATTCTTTTAACTTTTTAAATTTACATTGTAAATTTTTTATAAGGGGGGGAGTGTAATGTACCCTGTACATCATTATTATATTACATTTTATTATTATATTATTTCTCATTATTATTATTATTATGTATATTTCGCACAGATAACATTAGGGCCAACAAATAGTCAGAAACCGATCAATAACAATTTGTTTATCAGTACTTTCACTAAAGATGTTATTTCAAATCATTATCTTAAGTAAATGTTTTCTACCGCGCTCATTAGACATTGCCCCTAACGTTATGCGCGTCCCTTTTGTTATAATCTCTTTCTTCCAGAGCTTGATTAGAATAAGTTGTTAGTCTTATTTCAGACATCGCGAAAAGCACTCTTACTCTTGTAATCCGTTTATACTAATTCTTTTATATTAATAAATCTGTTAAAGTCATAAACAGTATATTAATAACAATTAATATCCGCCTCCCGCTCAACCATTACAATTCAATGAACTTTTCATTGAATTTCTTCGTAAATTAGAAGAGTTTCAAGAACGCGATAGTGGGTGGGCATTATCGGCAATTCAAAGTTTATTAGTGTGTTTTGTTAAATATTCACCAATAAATGGTGGATACTCAACATATTGTGAATTGCCAAATGCTATTAAAAATAAAAGAGCAATTTTAAATATAAAAAATAATGATAAAAGGTGTTTTGCATGGTCTGTGATAGCTGCGATTTATCCTGTAAAACCTGATGATAACCCCACGAATGTTTCTTCTTATCCATCCGATATTTATTCAATTTTAAATATGAACAATATTACATTTCCTGTTAAATTATCGGATATTAATGCATTTGAAAAAAATAATCTAAATTTAAATTTGCACATAAATGTTTATTCATATGATAATCATCACATCTACCCTATTTATATATCTAAAAATAATGATATTCATTCAAAAATAATAAATTTATTGTATATTCAGAACTATCACAAGTCCAAGGACGGTCATTACTGTTTGATAACAAACTTATCAGCTTTGTGTTCTAAACAGCTGAGCGGGCATGAACATAAAACGTTTATTTGCCACAGATGCTTAATACATTTTAATGATGAGAATAAATTAAAACAACATTTAAACGATTGTCAGCTTGTTTCTCCAGTTACTTTAGAATTACCACCTCCTAATACTTCTATGAAATTTAACAATTTTATGGCTACTTTAAAAATGCCATTCGTAATTTATTCAGATTTCGAAGCTTTAACCACACCAATTGACACATGCAGTAAGGAAAAGCATGCACCTTATAATAATAAATATCAATTACATGTTCCATTTAGTGTTGCATACTATAGAGTTTGTTCATATGACTCATCCTTAAATTCTTTTAAATTGTATCGGGGAAATTACCCTCAAAAATGGTTTATTCAACAAATGCTTTCGGAATGTGAAGTTATATCAAATTATTTTCAAATAGACTGTAATAAGCCAATGCAAAATTTATCACTATTAGAAAAAATAAAACATGATACTTGTGATAATTGCAATATTTGTAATTGCATTTTTACATGTGATAATCCAAAAGTTGCACATGTGCACATCACTGTCATTTTACGGGGAAATATTTAAAAACTTTATGCAGGAATTGTAATTTACAATGTAAATATTCAAAATTATTTTTCCCATATTTTTTCATAATTTATCAAAATATGACTCTCATTTTCTCATAGAAGAAATTTGTAATGTTATTGATGGAAAACCAGTGCAAATAATTCCTACTAGCACTAAAACATATATTGCTTTTAGTAAAATATATAAAGGAATTGAAATGAGATTTTTAGATTCGTATCGTTTTATGCCTTCTTCATTGGAAAAACTTGTTTCAATACTAACAGATGATCAATTGCTGAACTTAAAATCGGCATTTCCAAAACAAGATTCATTCAATTTAGTACGTCGAAAGGGGATTTTCCCTTATGATTACGTGAACTCTCTAGATCGACTTAAAGAATTAAGTTTACCACCACGAGAATGTTTTTATAGCAAATTGAATGACAGTGATGTGAGCGAAATAGATTATGAGCATGCAATTAAAGTTTTCAATCATTTTAATTGCAATAATTTAGGTGACTACGCTGATCTATATTTAAAAACAGACGTTTATTTATTGGCAGATGTATTTGAAAATTATAGAAATTTAACATTAAAAACGTATGGTCTAGATGCAAGCGCTTTTTATACTGCCCCTGGTCTAGCACTGGCTGCTGCATTAATTACATAAAAAGTCCAATTAGAACTATTAAATGATGTGAATATGATCCTTTTCTTTGAAAAGGGATTACGGGGTGGTATATGCCAAGTAAGTTGTAAACATGCACTGGGAAATTCACCTTACAGCGCTCATTATGATTCAAATAAAGAAACAGTAGAGATTTTGTATGTCGATGCAAACGGAATGTATTCTTATGCAATGACCTCCAGCTTACCGCAGGGAAACTTTTGTTGGATTGAGGATCTTGAATTATTGCACAAAAAAATAATTGATAAATCTATATTATTGGAATATGGTGAAGATAAAGATAAATCTTGCATGCTAGAATGTGATATTGATTACCCTGCAGAGTGTCATGATAAGCATATATATTTTCATTTTTGTCCAGAACACGTTTCTATTAATAATAAACAAAATGAAACAAAATTGATGTTAACATTAGAAAATAAAAAAAAATATGTTTTACACTTTAATGTTTTGATGCAATGTTTAAAACATGGACTTTTCCTTAGAAAAATTCATAGAGCAGTTGAATTTTCACAAAGTAAATGGCTAAAAAAATTTATTGATTTCAATTCTACCTTAAGAGCAAAATCTGATAATGCATTTTATAAACAGCAGTACAAAGATATTTCAAACATGACTTTTGGAAAACTAATGGAATCCGTTCGAAAATATAGGCAAATATATGTCATAAATACTTGGGAACGAGCAAAGAAATTACTTGCAATGCCAAATTTTAAAAAATTAACTATTTTTAATGATTCATTAGTTGCAATAGAAATGCATAAAATTAAAGTAAAATACAATAAACCCATTTATATTGGTACATGTGTCCTAGACATTTCTAAAACAATCATTTATAGTTTCATTTATGATTATTTAAAGGAAAAAGTTGAAAGTGATTTTAAAACCATTATTTGCTATAGTGATACTGATAGCATAATAGCCAAATTTTCTCCCTTACCTCACAGTACATATAAAAGTATATATGACGTTATTCGACGTGACGCGAAAATTATGTTTGACACTTCTGATTACTCTGTTGATAATCAATATAATATTCCTTTAACGAACAAAAAAATAATTGGAAAATTTAAGGATGAGTTGTCAGGAAATTTAATAGATGAATATGTAGGCATACGAGCTAAAGTTTATGCCATTAAATCCGAAGATGGGAATCTAATTAAGAAACATAAAGGTATTAAGGGGAGCAGCGTGAAAAAAATTTCATTTGATGATTACCGCAAATCCCTATTTCACAATCAGTCGATATATTGTACTTTCAACACAATTCAATCTAAAAATCATGAGATTTTTTCGATTGAAATTAATAAAATTGCACTAAAAAATGCCGATGATAAGAGAATGCAATTAAAAGGTGGAATTAGTTCTATTCCATGGGGGCATTATTCATTAAAATAAGTTCTTATTCTTGTTTTGTGTAATATCATGTCGTATATTTTTATGCAATTCATCAACATGTACTCGTACTTAATGTAAATCTACATGTTTTATGCCTTGTTTTTGTACTTACTATGTAAAATGTAATGTTTTTTGCCTTTTCATTTGCGCTTGCTACTTATGTTTAAATATTATGGAATAATATAAATCAAATCTTTATCTATTTTTCGACTTTTCTGAATACCCTATTTCGTTATCATTTTCAGCTTTTGTGTAAAATCGTCTTTGGTGATGAGGTAAGTAAAACAGTAATAATCTTGTCATGTAATTTATATATTTAAAAAATCAATTAGTTTGCTAATTCACAATTATTCATGCATTAGATTCCTTTAATTCGTGAATAATTATACTTTTAAAGTAATAATAATTGGATGACGTAAGTCGTGTTTGGGTGTGGTCTTATCAATCAGCTTATCATTAGTTACAATTATTGCCGTTCAAATGGCACCACTTGTCACGTGCGAGGCGCCATACCCACTCCTTATCATCCACCAACAAACAGTTACCCACTTATCACTTTCAGACACCATCCTTCTCTCTTTAACAAGAACACCAATCACATGATTCTTCGCACGATGGCACCACTTGTCACGTGCGAACAAACCCATTTATTATCACTTCCAGGCACCATCTTGTATTTTAGACAAGCCCACTTCTTATCATCCACCAATAAACGCTTACTCTCTTATCACTTACAGGCACCATCTTGTATTTTAGACAAGCCCACTTCTTATCAACCACCAATCGCACATCAACGCACTTCTACACGCCTCTTTGCAAAATTCATATCTACCTCTCACTCTTTCACACACGAGTCGCATATGTCGGTACCCTGCTAATGACATCCGCTGGAAGTCAATGTTAAATCCCATAAGAAAATTTACGCCCACCGGCATTTTTACCCTACTTTTGGTTTTGAAAATATTTAATTTAATTCAAAAATAATAAATTAATTGTGACGCCACTGGGAAAACAGCGCAAGTTTTCTCATTAGCATAAATGCATTTCCTATGCATTGTTAAAGTAATATCATCTACAAAATACAAAATTTCGTGTTTGGTTTTGAAAATATTTAATTTAATTCAATAATAATAAATTAATTGTGACGCCACTGGGAAACAGCGCAACTTTTCTCATTAGCATAAATGCATTTCCTATGCGTTGTTAAAGTAATATCACTTAGAAAATTCAAAATTTTGTGTTTGATTTTGAAAATATTTAATTTAATTCAATAATAATTAATTAATTGTGACGCCACTGGGACTACAGCGCAACTTTTCTCATTAGCATAAATGCATTTCCTATGCATTGTTAAAGTAATATCACTTAGAAAATTTAAAATTTTCAGTTTGGTTTTGAAAATATTTAATTTAATTAAATAATAATAAATTAATTGTCATCACTTAGAAAATTCAAAATTTTGTGTTTGGTTTTGAAAATATTTAATTTAATTCAATAATAATAAATTAATTGTAACGCCACTGGGAAAACAGCGCAACTTTTCTCATTAGCATAAATGCATTTCCTATTCATTGTTAAAGTAATATCACTTAGAAAATTCAAAGTTTCCCGTTTGGTTTTGAAAATATTTAATTTAATTCAATAATAATAAATTAATTGTGACGCCACTAGGAAAACAGCGCAAGTTTTCTCATTAGCATAAATGCATTTCCTATGCATTGTTAAAGTAATATCACTTAGAAAATTCAAAATTTTCAGTTTGGTTTTGAAAATATTTAATTTAATTCAATAATAATAAATTAATTGTGACGCCACTGGGAATACAGCGCAACTTTTCTCATTAGCATAAATGCATTTCCTATGCATTGTTAAAGTAATATCACTTAGAAAATTTAAAATTTTCTGTTTGGTTTTAAAAATGTTTAATTTAATTCAATAATAATAAATTAATTGTGACGCCACTAGGAAAACAGCGCAACTTTTCTCATTGGCATAAATGCATTTCCTATGCATTGTTAAAGTAATATCACTTAGAAAATTCAAAATTTTCAGTTTGGTTTTGAAAATATTTAATTTAATTCAATAATAATAAATTAATTGTAACGCCACTGGGAAAACAGCGCAACTTTTCTCATTAGCATAAATGCATTTCCTATTCATTGTTAAAGTAATATCACTTAGAAAATTCAAAGTTTACCGTTTGGTTTTGAAAATATTTAATTTAATTCAATAATAATAAATTAATTGTGACGCCACTGGGAAAACAGCGCAACTTTTCTCATTAGCATAAATGCATTTCCTATGAATTGTTAAACTAATATCACTTAGAAAATTCAAAGTTTCCCGTTTGGTTTTGAAAATATTTAATTTAATTCAATAATAATTAATTAACTGTGACGCCACTGGGAAAACAGCGAAACTTTTCTCATTAGCATAAATGCATTTCCTATGCATTGTTAAAGTAATATCACTTGGAAAATTCAAAATTTTCAGTTTGGTTTTGAAAATATTTAATTTAATTCAATAATAATAAATTAATTGTAACGCCACTGGGAAAACAGCGCAACTTTTCTCATTAGCATAAATGCATTTCCTATTCATTGTTAAAGTAATATCACTTAGAAAATTCAAAGTTTACCGTTTGGTTTTGAAAATATTTAATTTAATTCAATAATAATAAATTAATTGTGACGCCACTGGGAAAACAGCGCAACTTTTCTTATTAGCATAAATGCATTTCCTATTCATTGTTAAAGTAATATCACTTAGAAAATTCAAAGTTTCCCGTTTGGATTTGAAAATATTTAATTTATTTCAATAGTAATAAATTAATTGTGACGCCACTGGGAAAACAGCGCAACTTTTCTCATTAGCATAAATGCATTTCCTATGCATTGTTAAAGTAATATCACTTAGAAAATTCAAAATTTTCAGTTTGGTTTTGAAAATATTTAATTTAATTCAATAATAATAAATTAATTGTAACGCCACTGGGAAAACAGCGCAACTTTTCTCATTACCATAAATGCATTTTCTATTTATTGTTAAAGTAATATCACTTAGAAAATTCAAAGTTTCCCGTTTGGTTTTGAAAATATTTAATTTAATTCAATAATAATAAATTAATTGTGACGCCACTGGGAAAACAGCGCAACTTTTCTCATTAGCATAAATGCATTTCCTATGCATTGTTAAAGTAATATCACTTAGAAAATTCAAAATTTTTCCTTTGGTTTTGAAAATATTTAATTTAATTCAATAATTATAAATTAATTGTGACGCCACTGGGATAAAAGCGGAACTTTTCTAATCAGCAGAAATGCATTTTAAATACATTGTTAAAGTTATATTTATTAATTGAATCGAATTATTGTTATTTGTTTTGGAAATAAAATTATTTAAGTAATAATAAATATATATATTTCCACCATGATACGGCACTGGAATAAATATGCAAATATTATAGAAAATTACTGTTTTGGTTGTATAATATATGCTTTTCGGCGAAGATGGACAGTGGTTGTGAGTTAAGTATGTTTATTGTATTACTCTTCTGTAGTTGCATGAAGATAATGGGAATACGCGCACTGGATTCGAGTATATATAAAATATGCCATAACTTTTTCATGAGAACTGATATTGAAGAAATTTCGATGGTGCAAGTGAGCGCAACTTCTAAGCTTTGTGTAAAATGCAATAAAACTTAAAAAATGTAAAGTGGGGGGGCTGGCACCCTCCTTTATTTCGTTTATAGGGGGTGTATTTTTGCAGCGCAACTTGTAAAATTAGGTGGTATCGACAGCGCAAGTTCCATAGAATGTATTTATGAAAGAAAAAGTTAAAAATTCCGAGATGGGGGGCTGGCGTCAACTTAGCCCCCCCTATTTTCAAATCGCTATAACTTTCTACCCTTAACAGCGCAAGTTTTAATATTTGGGCGCAAGTGAGCGCAAGTTAAGACCTTTTGGGCGCAATATTTTTTATTTGAAAATTTTGAGTTGGGGGGGGGGGGGGCATGTTGACAGACCCCGAGTGTTGTCGGGGTTGATCAAATGGCACACAATAAGCGTTTATAAAATTTCAATCGGAAAAGTACAAGTTGATCACGTAACAATAGTTTAAAGTGAACGGATAATTAAAGTAGTCAGTGCAAAAATTAAAATGTTCTGAAACTGTTAATATTTATTAAAAGTATGGTTCATTTAAGAAAATACGCATCATGATTGAAATATATATATACCGTGTCCATTTTGTGATCTGATTTTTTTCTTTTGCAGAAATGAACACTCATGTTTTGTATTTCAATAAAATTGATGCCAAACACTAACATTTCGTAGCAACTACTATTTTGACGATTTTATTTTCGTATATATATTTCAAATGAAACTGAGGAGAAATCAAAAGTAATACCTCGAAAATACTGCTAGTAGGTAAAGAAATGATTCTAATGTTATTGTAATCGTTTCAGTTCAATTAGAGATACAAACTCAAATTCAAATCACATGGGAATTTTTGACGGGAATTTATTATATGAAACATGCAATGCGTCTTGAAACGGGACACACAGTATATTTAAAACTATTTTTAAAACTTTCAAACGGTAATAACTAAAAAACTAAAAAAAAAATGACGTTAACTGCGTTTTGCACTGACCCCTTCAGTTAAAAAAGAAACCCTTATCGATCAGTAGAATTGATTTGATCAGTAGGATTGATCTGATTAGTTAATAAAATGATGAATAAGTTGATGTATTTGTTTTACTTTTTATCAAAAGTTAAATAGTTTAGTATTTTTTGTTTTTTGTATAAAATAAATTATACTTAATGAATTTTACTACGTCCAAATATAATACCATGAAACCTATTCTCTAATAACGCAGAAAATAAAATTGTAGAAGGAAACGCATGAATGAATATAACACGCATCCTTAGCTCGTTAAAAAAAAAAAACATGTTTTCAAGATTGAAAAATCAACATCTGGAATATGATACAACGAGAAGCGCGGAATAGAAAGAGAAAGCAATTGTCTCTCTCACTCTCTCTCTGAGACTTGATTTCGCGACATCTGGTGTAAAATGGTCGTAACCGACCGATTCGTCTGTCTATGTACACTAGAGATGGGCGAAATGTCTCTTTTCAGTGAGCTGGTTCAAAAGATCTAACTCACTTCAAAGAGTCGATTCACCGAGCCAGCTCAAAAGAGTTACATGATTCAGTTACGAGCAAGCGAGCCGCCGAGAGTTCTGACTCTTATATAGTCATCATATTCGCCAACTCTTTAAATTGATCAATACGGTGATTAATAATGTCGGGTATAAAATTATTGCAATCATTTAATCATAATTTATATAAATACTTAAGAGTATAAATATGTAAACAAAATTATAAAAATCGCGTATTAATTTCGTGCGATTACACTTTAAGTGTGTTTAAATATATTGCATAAAATGTAAATTAATTAAAAAAATTGATCAAGTCGATAGTATTGTAGAATGTGAGGAAACAAGGTTTCTGGAGAGACATTCTGAGATATTCAGCGGGCTAGGCAAGTTTCCTGAAATTGTGAAAATAAAACTAAAAAAAGATGCAGAACCGGTAGCTAAACTACCTCGTAGAGTAGCTTTAGCGTTAAGAAATAAATTAAAAGAACAGTTAAATGAACTAGAAAGAAAAGTCATAATTCAAAAAGTAAATGAACCAACAGAATGGCTCAGTAATCTAGTAATAATAGAGAAACCTAATAAAACATTAAGATTATGTTTAGATCTGTTAGAGTTGAATAAAGTTATAGAGAAAGAAAGATTTTTGATTCCTAATATAGATGAGATATCAAGTAAGTTAAAGAATAAAAAATACTTTACAGTTCTAGATTTAAAAGATGGATTTTATCAATTACAGTTAGATCAAGAATCAAGTAGAATGTGTTCATTCAGTACACCCTTAGGTAGCTACAGATTTTGTAGGATACCATTTGGGCTAAATTCAGCACAAGAATTGTTTCAAAAAATGAATCAAAGATATTTTGGAGATATTGAAAGAGTGGTAGTATACTTTGATGATATTCTGGTTGCGGCAAATTCAAGCACAGAACATGATAAAATAATACAGGAAGTTGTAGATAGGGCAAACAAATATAACATTAAATTTAATAAATCAAAACTTCAATTTAAAAATTCATCAGTAATATATTTAGGGCATATATTTAATTCAGAGGGAATGTCAATAGATGATGATAAAATACAAGCTACAAGACTTAAAAATCCCTAAAAATAGAAAGGATTTACAAAGTATATTAGGTATGATAGGATATTTGCGCAGTTATATTCCTAATTTGTCAGAACTAACATCTGGACAAATACAGTTATTAAAGAAAGACATTCATTACGAATGGTTAGAAAAACATACGCTAGAGTTAAATAATATAAAAAATAAAATTATAAAAGCACCAGTATTAGGTATGTTTGATCAAGAGAAAAAAGTAACTATTCAGACAGATGCATCCACACAAACCGTTAGTGGCAACAATGAATAAAAATATGGCAAACATAAACTCGTGTAGACTACAGAGATTCAAATTAAAGTGAAATAGAGCTACAGTACTGCCCAGGAAAACAAATGTATATAGCAGACCTTCTGTCCAGAAATTTTGTTAAAAGGGAGGAACATGATAGTGAACAAGACAAATTTGTACATGAAGTATGCGTGAGAATGACGGATGAAACGAAAAATGTATTCATAGAAAGAACTAAGACTGATAATGAACTAACTACAGTTATAAGGCATTGTAAACTTGGTCGGCCTAGAAACATAGAATTAATTCCAAATAATATAAAAATGTATTACAATTATAGACATGATTTGCATGTATGTAAAGGTCTACTATTTCTTAACCAAAAGATAGTAGTGCCTACAATTCTAAGAAAAGAAATGTTAACCAAATTACACGAGTGACATTTTGGTATGACAAAAACAAAGGCAAGAGCCAGAGAAATGTTCTACTGGCAAGGTAGGAGTGTTGACATTGAGTGAGTGTTACCGGAAAGCCAATAGAAAAAATGACCTTAAACCACATGACATACCGGCAGCCCCACTTAAAAAATTAGGTACTAGTCCTCAACACCATCAATCAAACGGAATGGCAGAAGCAGCCGTACAAATAGTAAAAAATAATTTAAAGAAGTGCAATGAAATTGAAAGTGCTCAGTTAAAGTACAGAACAACACCAATACAGGGGATTAATCTGATGTAATATATGTATCGGTGCACTGGAAATGCGATTACCGGTTATACCACGAGGAGCGATAAATAAAACACGTGTTGTCTGTTGAGAAACTCAATCTGTATTACTGAAACAATTTATGCACAGATGTCACGCAGTACAAAGTGAATTGATCACACAAACAATAGATGTCGCTGCTATAACAATTTTCATATCTTATAACATAATCTGTCTCCATCTCAACTAGTGTTTGGCAGACGTTTAAAAACAAAGCTTCCAACGACGAACAAACTATTGGAATTTAAAGAAGAAAATAACAACGAAATTCGAAAACAATTAAAGGACAAGCAGGAATGATATGAAGCCTATTATAATCAAACAGCTCATAAACAAATGGAGTTGGACAAGGGAGATTCTGTCATGATAAATCACGATACGAAGACTAACAAAAAATGGGATAGAGGAATAATAGTGGAAAAACTTAAGTCACCAACGTCGTACATGGTCAAGAATGAAAGAGGAGCCATCCTGCGAAGAAGCCAGCAACATCTTAGGAAGTCTGAGAATCAACCACAATTCAACAACAGGCAAGAGGAAATCATAGGAAACCAACTGGGGAAGGAGGAAGATAGTGAGAATCGGAAAAGTGTGTCGTCTAAGTGCAGTGACGATAGCGGTAGAGCTAGGCGAACGCTAAGAAAACCGAAATTTTTAAAAGACTATGTATGTAACTTAAAAAGGGAGGTGTATACGTACCGTACTGGCGTACACCTTTGGTACGCCTATGTATTCAGTAGTGTAAAAGACCCGCAACGGGAACAGCGCCAGTCAGGGCCTGTCAACTCTATAGGGCGTCAAAATTCTTGTTTGAGTTGTTTCACCCCATACCAGCAGAGGCGCATATGCTGCTAATTCTTCTTATTCTTCCATATTTTTTACAAAAATGTTCGCTAGATGGCGCAATGAGGCATTTCTGGTGTGAAAATATATTTCACATTTTTTATAATTCAAACCCATCAATGCATCAAGTGGTCTTAAGTGCTAACATAAACAAATCTGTAAGTATTGGAATATTTTCGTAGTTTCAGCTATTTTATTCCCATTTTAAATCCGTGTGGCTCACATGTGTATTTAATTAAATTGAAAAATTTCTGAAAATTGTTAAAAACATTAAAAAAATGAGTCATTACTGTGCAGTTAAAGTGTGTTACAATTCAAGTAAAGACACCCGGATGCACAAGTTTTCGCAAAAAAACGGGGTAAGCTGCTCTTTGTAAAAACAATATGTTTAGATGTTTAGAAAGGTGATCTAAATTATTTGATTTGATATTTTTAATCTGACTTGAGTGCCTAATTATGAGCTAATTTGACTACAAATTATACTCATTTACTAATTTGCGTTAGTTGAATGCATTTTTAAGTGTTGTCAATTCTAAATGTAACTTGGTTTATTTGTTTCATTTTGCTAGATGTTCAAGTATTTCTAAAAATTAATACTACAAATCAGTATTTAATTCTTAACTGCGGGGACGCGTTCCTCTGAGAGATGAGAGGGGTTGGGGCACAGGACAAAATATATAGGGGCCTCAGTAAATAGTTTTAATCAAAAGTATTCAATGCTTTTTTGTTTTTTCGTCAACATGATTTTTGTCAATTTAACTATTTATTGACTGATATCTCCATTATTAATACAAAAAAAATACAAATATGATATTACCAATTGTCACATATAAGTTTAAAAAAGAATACTTAAATTAATAATAAATCAAAAAAATGTCAACATTATAATATACAATGTGAACAAAAAAGTGTAATAATCTTTATTAAGTGGAAAAGACTGAAAAATAACTAAAAAATGAATAAAAAATAAAAAAAATAAAGAAAATATATTTCATCATTATTCAGTAAGCATCACGAGACCATTAATATTTAAAATATGAAATATAATATTTATTTATGAAAATTTATATTCATTATTAAATATATTTTCATGTATGTGTTTTATCACTGTCTTGTCAGAGCTTAACTTTGATAAAACTATGCAAGTCTGATTGATTACAGCCGAAAAATAATTATAACTATTATTCTAATTGGATCCCATTCTTTTACATAATATATGTTAATATATTATAATAACCTTAAGACAATTGATCACTCAAAAGATGCAATCAGTCTTTCTTAAAGCTATTCTATTTTAAAATACAATAATATACATTTAATTTGTAATAATCATATTCTAATATTAAAATATTTCATTTTTAACTATGTTTGTCCATGACTATCTTATAATATACTCATTATATTTAAGTGTTTCTTCAATTATAAATATATTCATTATTCACTACTGTCAGTGATTAATCATTATTCACTGTTTAATATACACTGTTTAATATATCATTTTCAAAATTTTATCTAGTAGTCCGCAAAGTGTCATATAATTAAATTAAAACGTCAAAACCATTTAAATTATAAGAGAGTTTTGAAGTGGTTTAATATAAAAAATTAGAAGATACATGAAATCGACAGCAGTAGCAGAAGGCTATATAGACGACTACATTAAAAATAAAATAGACACCGCTAAAAGCCAAACCTATCAATGCAATAAAAATGTTTTAACAACTAATCAGAATCTTAGTTTTGATATAAATTCTATTCCTGCAATTAAGTTAACAAATTGTTCAAGTATTACATTTAATATTACTAAATAATATTGTATTGTATTAAATTAATGTTAAAAATAAATACTATTCCTATTTATATAACTTCTTAATAAAAAAAAACAAAAGCATTATATTGTCGTGGACAAAGTATAGTCTACAACTCGCATATAATGGCTATTGATCACTCCGAACGACTTACTCCACTCGCCTAACGGCTTGTTCCGCAAACATCGTTCTCGTGATTAATGATTATATGCTCGTTGTACAATATACTATTAATAAATATACTTATTTCAGCAATAGCATACATTTCTTGGAAGTGTATTAAACTATAATTTTACTATATTAATATTTCTAAAATTTGGAAATAAGCCTTTAGAAAAAATAAATATAAGTATACTATATTATTTCTGGTTTTAGGTCTATCAGAAGTGGCTGGAAGCAGTTAATCGGCCTGAGTTGTATACAAAATCATTAAAGCAGCTAAGTAACTATTATGTTTGTGACAGGCATTTTGCGAAGTCGACCAAAAGTAATTTAAGATCCAAGACAAATTTACTACCTGGTAGTGTACCAACACTATTTTTGAAAACAGTTGGTAAGTTAATGATGCACTCCACATTGATTAATTATTTTAAAATAGGTATTAATTGTTTGTAAGCTACATTTCTTCATTTTGTTCATAGATGTACATGATCCCCCGTGTGCATCGACCAATGATGTACAGGTGGCAAATGCTGAGTTGGCCGAAGATGAAGACAATCCCTCGTTCGTGATGGATGTAGTTGATCCCTCATCGGTGATAGATTATCCACATACATCCACATTATCAGAGGTGCCACCTGCAACAGCTCATTTAGCTGTATGTGTGGACCATTCCTATTCGGTGATGGATCGAGCACCTACATCCACTGATGCTCTGCAGGTGCCACCTGCTAATTTGGATGTATGTATGGAGCATCCCTATGCGATGATGGGTCAACCACCTACATCCACCGATGATATACAGGTGTCTTCTGCCGATCAAATGTATTCGGTGATGATGAATCCATGTTCATCCACAGATGCTGAGCTGGTTACATCATCTATATTTATCAAAAACAATCCATATGATCTCAAGAAATCCCGGACCAAGAAAGAATGTAAGTTTAAAAATTGCCTATTTCATTTTTATATTTCAGTAAACATATCCCTCTGAATAATTTCGTTATTGATGTATTGGCCTCTACAGCTAAGAAAACGCCCGCTGGTGGCGATGCCGGTACCGAGAAGACGCATTTAACCGCTTTATACATCTGCCTCCTGGAGATACATTATAATATTTATAAATTTGGCTTAGGCTTGAAAAAATCCACCATGTGGACTACAAATAACGTGAGTAGGTTAAGCCCAAAAACCTCCATGTAAACACGATTTGGACACACTTACTTGCTTAAACATATACTATATAAACCACTGTAACAATGCCACTTCCTTTAAGATATCGGCAACGACACATTTTCAAAAGAAATACACAATGTGCGAAGTATACGTGTTTTCTACAGCTGGTTTCAGGGTTTGGAGCGCCCCCACTGGTAGCTTTAGAGGCCAATACATAGGGGAATGTATACAAAACAAATGATTGTGCCATTTACTTATCTAACATTTTTATTTTTTTATTTACAGGTTTGGAGGTGAAGTTGTTGACAACTGTAAATGCGAAAAGTCAAAGAAAGCTTACCCCTCAAGCTCGGATGGTATATTCATATGCACGTGACCTTCAACGGATTGCTAGAAAATTGAATGCTCAAAACGCTTCTAATAAGAAACGTCTTGAGCAAGCAATGAAATTTGCAAAAACCGGCGAAGGGTGGCGTGCAAAATTGAATAAAACATCCTTTAACTTTTTGTTGTCGCAAGTTAGGTTGCAACAGTATAAACCTCGGGGTAGGCGGTTTTCGATGGAAGACAAAACTTTTGCTTTGGCAATGTTTAAGCAAGGCCCTAAATTGTACAGGTTCTTAGCAAAAGTGTTTGCTCTTCCATCGAGGCAATCCCTACAAACCTTGTTGAATAGAATTCCCATTGGTCCGGGTATTAATAACCCAATTTTGGAGTTGTTGAAAATTTCTTGTGATCAGATGGATGAAGCTGATAAGTATTGTGCCCTTCTGTTTGACGAAATGTCACTTAGTGCAGGCTTATATTTTAATAAGGTTGAATCCTCTATTGACGGTTTTGTTAATTGTGGTGAGAGTACCAAAGCACGCTTTGCTGACCATGTAATGGTTTTTATGGTTCGTGGGATACTGGTGAAATGGAAACAACCCATAGCATATTTCTTTGTGGAACACGGTATGGGTGTTGCAGACCTTACCAGGAACATAAAAACAATTATAAAACAATTACAAGACATTGGTTTGCATGTTGTTTGCACAATATGCGACCAACACGCAACCAATGTCAAAGTAATAAAACGGTTGAGGGAGGATACAAATCGAAGACACATTTTAGGTGGTGAGGAGAATCGGTACGAAGGTTTCTTGATACGTGATCAAGAAATAATACCTCTGTTCGATCCACCTCATCTTCTGAAATGTGTCAGGAATAATTTATTAAAATATAATGCATCATTCAGATGGAAGGGCACAAACTATATCGCTTGCTGGTCGGATATTGTGAAGCTCCATGAGATGGATAATGGGGACTTTAACTCTAAGATGCTGCCTAAGATAACTGATTGCCATATATATGAACAGAAAATGAACAAGATGAAGGTGAAACTTGCTGCACAAGTTTTTTCCCAGCGAACTTCAGCAACATTGAGATTCTTAGTAAATAATGGTAATGAGTTATCTCAGACAGACACTATGTTAGGTACGGCAGAGTTCCTATTGTTCTTCGATCAATTATTTGATAGTGTGAATGGTTCATTAATTAATGGCGATGATAACAAACCTTTAAGGTGCGCGATTTCTAAAAAGAGTGGACATGTTGCATTTTATTCCAATGCGATTAATATTTTGAGAACTATACGATTTATTAGACCTAATGGAAAATTTATTCCGCCATGCATTGCAAACTGGATAAGTACATTAAAAGGTTTGCAATGCCTGTGGAATAAATTATCTTCTAAGTCTATTAAACACGTATGTCCTCGAAATATTAATCAAGATCCCTTAGAAAATTTCTTTGGGTGTATAAGGAGTTATGGACGGCGCAATATAAATCCAACATGTTCGTCTTTTAAGTCCTCATTCAAAGCTTTAATTGTAACAATTTTATGACAGTCAATTCTCCGTATGTTAATTGTGAAACTGATGGTACTGAGGGGGTACTGAATTTTTTACAAATGTTTTTAACTAATGATATTTCCCTACCACGTACATATCCACCCCCGAATATACCTGCTATGTTTGCATATAAAAGTTCATATAATTTTTTATGTAATAATACTAATGCCTACATAGCAGGATATATGGGAAAACATATATTAAAGAGAGTGCAGGGCTGTAATACTTGTAAACAAGAATTAGTGTGCAATAACAAAGAGTCTTTCAATTGCTACATTGAATGTAGAAATTACTATAGGAAAACTCTTTTGAAGCCGCACACTAATTTTTTTAATTACCTTTCAAAATCATTTCAAATTATTCAATATTATATTTCAAAAATTTGCCCATATAGTGATATTGCTCCATTTTTAAAATCAAAAATAAATTTATTCAATTTGTCCACTGCCTTCACCTGCACAGAGCACAATTTAATTGATGTCATTGATAATTATATGATTTCTTTTTATGTACATATGTGGGTACGTAATGTAAATAGGATTTTTAATGGAACAGAACATATAAAAATCAATGACATTATTAAAAAGATGGCTCTACAGAAATACACAAAACTGAAATCACGTAACTCTCGTATTTCAAAAAATAAAATGTTAATTAGTTAAAAATATTTGAAAATATATGGATGATTTATTGACAATGAGATTGTTCATAATTAAAGTTTTTAGGTAGCTTAAAGATTGTCTCATCATAAATTAATAAATTTATTCCACTATCAATAATGTTGTTGCTTTACAGTATCCACCAATAGAATAAGTTAATTTAAGATTATGTGGGGTACATATTTTTAGAGGCAAAAGGGGCAAACAATATATACATATATAATTTTAATGTGTTAACATCTTGTTTTATACATCAATTATAATGTTAAAATTGATAAGTATATGAAATGTTGACAATACTTTTGCCTTTAAATTAATTGTTATCTTAGATTTATATAAATCCCCTTATTTTTAATGTTATTTTATTTTAAAATAATATTTATTAACACTGAAAGCAGCAAATGCCCGACGTACGTAATATAATACAAAAGAACGAATTTAAAATATTTGTTTAAATTTAAATTAATTAATATAGGTGTTAAAAGGTTCATTAATATTGCAAAAAGAATTCAACTAAATAATGCTTGTACTTTGTATTATAATTTTTATTTGTTATTATTTATTATTTAAGAACAATTATAAATTTAACTGAAGAAGTATTCTTTGTTCTTAATATACAATATAAGTATTTACATAATACATAATATATGCAATGTGTATAACATTCATTGAATACTTTTGTATATAATAATAATAGTTCAAAGCAATACATACGTACTATATATATATATATTTTCAATTTCATGTATTATTCTGTTGTTTATTATACTAATTAATATAATACATTTATACGTAAATATGAATGAAATCGAGTGTTTTATTCTTGTCTTTGTATGACAATTAATGTGTTGTAGATTGTGTACATTTAAGAATCGCACATTATATGTTTTGAAATACATTTATGTTTATACTTCATATTTTTATAAATATATACTTATAAAACATTCCAACTAAAAGGATGGTGAAACACATTTGTTTATATCTATATTTTTCATTAAATATTTATGTTTGTATACAATAATTAATTATTTTTTTAATAAATGTTTTAAATTGTTTATGATTTTATTATTAGTCTTACCTTTCATTTTAAATAAGCTCAATTTGAATATAGGAATATACCCGCCAAAACCCCGCCCGCCCCGCATCCCGCTAATTATTCGACGCCAGCGCCTCTCCTGGTATGGGGTGAAACGAAAAAAAATTGACAGCTTGAAACGTTCCAAATATTAACATGGGAGTCATGTATCTATAAGTAATCTATGGCGCCAGTCGCCACCCGCCATGATGATTAAGCGTTAGCACGTGTGCTAAAAATGTAATGTTGATAAGATTATTTGTTAAAATAAAGTGTTAAACAATAACTCTGATCAATATCCTCTATACGACGTAAACAACAATTCCGTGTAGAATACACACCAGCAGGGGCTATTACATTAGATGTGTGACCTTGGAATCCAGGCCTCCACAACTCATATGTAAAATCGGAACCAAAATTTGTTCCTTGTCTAACACGTTAAAATGCCATATATCTCTATCCCGTAAAACGGTTACCCCAAGGATTACTGCTAATTCCGTAGCGCCACTAGTCAATATTAATGGAAACTGTAAATATGCTAGAAAGTCGTAAAAATAAGCACTAGATGTCTCTACATATTTCTCTTTACCTCCAATTTTACGGCCTAACCCAATTTTTCGCCTTTTGCAATTAATCTTCTGTTCTGATTGCAGGTTCAGCTGATTTTCGCAGATTAATCTGAATTTCTTGGGAATTTTACAATATAGATCGTAACGGGACTAAATATTGTAAGATTTGTAGCTGCAGTGAAGGTGAGGTGGAGAAACTGTTCTGTTTTCCCCGCAATCCAGAATTGTAAGTACGACAAATAATTTCTAATTAATTATTCCATTGTTTTCAAAAAAATAATTACTTTTCTTGAAAACACTATTACTACAGATTATTCGAGTGACGTAAGTGAATTTTTATATACGGGTTGTGGCTTCATTAATATTATTAAATAAGCATGCTTTTGCACAAAAATTAATATTTATTTTATAATGTTATTATTCACGTATTGTATTTAATATTAACGTATATTATGCTTATGTTGATTAAAATGTAGTTTATAATACATGTTTACGGAAGTTGATTTATAGAAACAATTTCAAAAATGTAGATTATCGGTAATGTCAGTAGAGTTAATTTTTGTCAACTGGTTTAATAATTCAAAAAATTGATGGTTGCAGGTATTGAACTCTGTACTATTTGACAGTTGAATTAGTTTACTAATTATTTATATGACCGTTTTTTTATTGTAACGAGGTGACATAGACAGTTCCCAATGTGTAGCTTTTTTGCGATATGAAAACAGTATTTAATGTAATGTATTATTTAGATGTGAGAAGTGGAGACATAATCTTGGTATTGTGTGTGATGTGTCTCGCTGCCGCTGGAGAATCTGCAACAGGCATTTTTCCAAAGAATGCTTTGATGCTCGCAGTGACAGCTTGCGATTAATTCGTACTGCTGCTCCATTTGTTGTGGCTGGTAATGAAGGTGAAGGTAATATGTTACAACATGATCTGGATATAAAACCATCCATATTATCTGTTAACATTTGCACTTCCCCTATTACAGAGACCGGGGAACCTTCATGTTCTAATATTGCAATTTCTCAAAAAAATGTAGTTGCATCATCTACTAGTAAAATGTATACTCCCCGTATTAGAAAGACCAGGAAACCTTTATTTAGATACATTAAAATTAATCCTCAAACTGAAAATTTAGTCATAATTATTAAAACAAAAGAACGTCATATTAGATTATTAAAAAAGAAATTTGAAAAGCAAAAGTTTGATATCAAAAATATTAGTTCAGTTAATGATTCACCAATCTATAAACAAATTTTTAAAGGAATGTCTTCTACTGCTTCACAGTTTTTATATCACAAATTAGGTACAGTAAACAACAACCCAAAGGAAGAAGGTGGACTTTGGATGACAAAATAATGTCGCTTGCGATATTTAAAAAGAGTCCTAGGTGTTACAACTTTCTTTGTAAATTATTTGCATTGCCATCAAGAGGAACTTTATTATCTGTTCTAAATAACGTTCCATTTGATGTTGGAGTAAATAATCATCTCTTAACTCACCTATCTCAATGCTTATCAACGTCCGACAGTAGAGATCGGTTATGCATTTTATCTTTTGATGAAGTAAGTTTAAAAGAACACATTTCTTATAATACAAAAACTGATTCAATTATTGGAATTGAAGACTTTGGTAATTTTAATAAAACAAATAAAATTGCCAATTATGCTTTGGTTTTCATGGCACAAGGCATTTTTAGAACTTGGAAACAACCAATAGCTTTTTATTTTGCTAATGGGGGAGTAAAATCAGATAAGTTAGTAGATATTTTAAAAGATATTCTATCTGCTCTGGAAAGTCAATATTACTGTAATTGCCACAGTATGCGACATGGGTACAACAAATGTAAAAGCTTTAAAGGACTTAGGTTGTACTGCCGAAAACCCTTTTTTTAAACTAAATGGTAGGACTATTTATTCTATTTTTGATGTACCTCATCTTTTAAAATGCACCAGAAATTTATTTCAAAAATATAATATTCAAATGCCAGTTTCAGAAACTATTACATTAAATTCTGAAAGTCAAGTTTTCCAAGCTCGTTGGTCAGATATACAGACTGTTTATAATAATGATAAATGTAGTCCTCTAATTTTCAGATCATTGTATAAACTGACGGATTACCATTTAGCACACAAAAGAGAAAAATCCATGAAAGTTAAGTTAGCTGCTCAGGTTTTAAGTAAATCGGTATCACTTGTCGTTTATGCAGCTGTCAAAAGTAACATCCTACCTCCGAGAGCTGTAGCTACAGCTTTTTTTTCATTGTCAATAGATACCATCTTTGATAGCTTGAACGGTTCTACTGATAATGCTCCTGAGGCCAAACAATTTAAATGTTCAGTATCGGAAGGAACGGGTCATAGCGAATTCTGTCTAGAGAGGATATCAGTCAATGGCGTTACATGAGAAATCCCAATTCAAGGCATTCAATGTGGAAACCACCTAGTCAAATAGGTTGGTTACATACATTGGAGGTAAGAAAATAATTGAGTTATATTTGACTGGTCAAGTTCCAATATGTACAAATTCATACATACATACAATAAATACATTATTCTTTGCAGGTACTAAGTTAGACAAAACTAGTTACTAGAACTTACACAATTCCATGAAAATTATCCCAAATGTCTAGGGTCAATTCTATTAAATTGAACGTATCTATTAATTTAAACGTTTAGCTTAAGGAATTGCCTCCACTATGTGTTTTTATTTTACTTCATATCTAATATATACATTGTTTTATTTCAGGCCTTCATTGGGGTTGAAAAGTTGCTGAAGGAGCATGGAGTAGAGTCTTTCAAGCCAAGGTCATTTAATCAGGATCCATTGGAAAATCTCTTTGGAGCTATCCGTTCCAGTTGTGGGTGCAATGATAATCCTACAGTCCCACAATTTATTGATTCATTTAAAACACAAGTTATAAATAATTTGGCTAATCAATCTTTTAAAAACACTAATTGTGAAAAGGATGAATTTGAATTACTCTCTGATTTAAGATCACTAATTGAATTGAATTTACAACGAGATTCTGAAACAAATTTAAATAATTTACGTTTGTCACCGAAACCACAATTGACTCTTGACAGTATTTCATTAGATATTGAAAATTTTGTTAAAAGTGGAAGTATGGAATGCTTGTCAGTAGCGAACGTTGCTGGTTACATCGTGAAAAGATTATTTCTCAAATTTTCCTGCGATATTTGTTTAACTGTATTATGCTCTGATGAATTTGAGCCTTGTAATTCATTGATTTTTGCTAAAGAGCCAAATCAAAATAACACACAATTTCATTATCCATCAGAAAATTTAGTTATTTTTGTCGGTAAAGTTGTAACAGGCATCGAGGAATTTATGAAAACTAACAAATCAGAAATAAATTTAACACAGAAAATCTTAACACATTTAAGCGAATTGATTGATTATAATTTTCTAAATAAATGCATAGACCATTCATTACTTATGAGAGATCATATTATAGTAAGTACTTGTAAAGTGGGTTTACCTTGGTATTGCAAAAGATTGTCGAGAGAACTTAACCAGCAACGTAAGTTATCCAAAGCAGATAGAAAACTTAGAATTTTGCAACATATGTGATTTTAAATAAAACGATGTGGATGGTTCAATGTATAAATTGGTGAATTGGATAATGGGTCATATTTTACAAGTAAAATTTGTCATGCGTAAAAATTTGCTCTTCTAATTATTTGATATCAGTATTATTACATTATTTTTAATGCGCAACATTATTTTGTGAATTTTAAACAATTGTTTGCTATGATTTCACAATGACGTTTATTAAATTCAATTTTTTTGCCCAATTCACCACCTGGTCATATATGTGTAATAATATACCGATCTACAATTAATTCGCGCAGCATAGCTTTTATAATGTGTTGGAGAGTACAGATATACAAACAATAGGAGGAAGCAAGATAGATTATAAACAAAAATCGGATTCCCTTGATTTTCGGCCAATGACAGATATCCTGACATTTCAATTAATTGATTAAGAACGTAGGCTTGGTAACAACAATTATTACGATTCATCTGCTATATATTTTTTGTCTTTCTCTTACTTCAGAAAATCCTATTATACTGTTTTAACCTATGGATTTTGCTATGCTGCGTGTATTTATTGTAGATCGGTAGAATGTTTCTCATGTTTTCTATATAGGTTTAATTGTTTTATTTAATATGTTAATTACATTTTCTTCGAGCATATTATTTAAAAGGAGGATGACTATGATCTATATAAATTTTTATTGTATTAATTTTTTAAAATCAATAATTTTAAATGTATTAATTTATTTATGATCAATTTTTAACCAATTCCGTTCTAAAAGTTTATAATAGTAACAATAGTTTCATATTAATTCATAAAGTTTGCTTCCTGAATCTAGAAAATTCTCACCCTCCGCTTAATAATACAGTTCAGATTGGTTTTTATGGGTTTCCCAATCTTTTACGACAAATGTCGGAACTGGATAGCCCATTTTTTTTTTTTTAATGACTTGTTATAGTATTTTTTTACAATTTTCAATATAAAATTAAATAATTATTTTATATATTTATATTTTAATATATATATAATTTATATTATAATCTTTAATATTTTTAAATTTAGATTGCTTTGCTTTATTTAACAATTATATATAATTTCATTATATTGCTAACTTCTTTTTTAATTATTTTCATAAATAAACAAAGTTAAAGTGATATATGCTTTTTATTCTATTAAACCCTTCTGTGTAATTTTGCTGTCCATAATAGAATTATTGCTTACTTCAATGTAAGCAATAATTTTATTATGGACTTAGAATTGAAAAAATTATTGAATATATAACATTTTAAATATACCGCCATATTTTGGATTGCGCGACTGTGGCGCCACCCAAATGGTTACCCCAACGGGGCATTTTTTTTCTCACGTAGTTGTGCATCTGTAATCTGTGTTGGAATCGTTCCCTTTAACAACAGGGCTCTTTCCCGTGAAGTCAGCTATGGAAAATTAGAATGAAGTTGGCTCGTTTGTCGTCGAACAAAGCGCAAGCAAAGTTGCCAGATTGGGCGCAATTCCGCCGTTTGGGGTGGAACAGTTGTTCATTTAATTTTGCAGAATTTGTCTAAATTTATAACGAGCACGTCCAATCAAGGAAAACTTATTCAGTAATTATGAAAAGTGTAACTTTACATGTGCGTATTTTAATTAAATTAAACATTATTTTAATTTCATTTATAAATGCACAAAATATAAGAACAGTAGAAAATAATCTATTTTTTTAAACAAGAGTTCAAGTTTATCGCTTTTATATGTTAACTTTCCTTCAGTGGGCGGATTTGTAGCTTTTCGACGGCGGGTAAAAGCATTAGACATCTGGCAACCGTGGGCGCAAGTCGGTCATGTTTATTTCCGTTTCTAATACCGCGCTGTGATGTGCTTCGTCGTTAGCAGATAAGTATATTTTTATTTAATTTACCAATCGTTTATTATAACTGCGTAGATAGTATATATGAATGTAAATTATACAAACATTTTGGTGCATGTAACATATGTGTAACAATTAGCAAGCGTGCTAATAGGGTTGCCTACTACATGATGTACAATACACGACATCACAGAGTATGGAGTAACAGAGTATTCACACTGGCTGTGCGGGGTCAGAGGGGGCGGCTCTGTCAGATGGCTCACCCAGCAGGCGTGTGATTTAGAGTAACTACTAGGTTTCCCCACTCTTCCCAATTCATTTGTTTATCGGATCCGCAGAGGAATGTTTATATTTTTTCCTCTCTAACGGTACCGACGGAACGAAAAATGATGACGCTCGGTTTGTTTATTTTATCAAAATAAACAAATCGAGCGTGAATCTACACCATTCAATTTTTAATTCCACATATAATATTGAAATCTAGATTTACTCTCATGTAATACAATTTAAATTAAAATAAATACAGTTATATGATACAGGTAGGGATTGGAATACCGGCATACCGGTTAATCGCAAAAATTGCTCTTCAAAATGTGCCGGTATTTTGGTAAATCATATCAACATTATGTACATTTATTTCACATCTTTAACTATACTTTTGACAAAAATAGTAGATCGATTATGTGTTTTCGAACTTCATAATAAATCAGTGTTTGTACGCGTGGCGCACGAAGTAAAATTTCGAGTTTAGAAAAGCCTGAACTCGCTTCGCTCGTGCCGCCAAATCCAAATGTTCAGGGTTTTTTAAACTCGAAATTTTACTTCATGCTTAATCGGGGAGTGGAAAACACTCACACAAATCCATGTTTTATATTTATAGATTTTTTAAATAGGGTTTTCACTAATTTCCACGATTTCTTATTAATCCACTTCATTTGAAATGTTGCAACAGGTTTCAAGTTTTTGCCAAGATTTTATAAATAAAATTTAATATTCAATATAATTTGTCAATCAACCGAACAAAATAAAGGCTTGTATTTTTGAATTTTACAGTATGTCAGTGGTTTATACGCGTGGCGCATGAAGTAAAATTTCGAGTTTAGAAAAGCCCCGTGAAAATTTGTCGAGGGTCGCTAGCGCGACCCTCGACAAATTTTCTACGCGGGGCTTTTCTAAACTCGAAATTTTACTTCATGCTTAGCCTGGGATTGAAAACACTCGTTCGAATTTTAAATTAGACTCTTTTATAGAATCAACGAATGTCCGCAAATGTACAGAGTATACGAATATATAAGGAAATGATATATAAAAAAAAGTAAATTATTATGTCATATATTAAAAATTTTTGTTAATTTTTGGGGTTAAAAACCTTACTTCTTTGGATGTAGATGGCAAATCCTCTTCCAATTTTCGGGTGTACATGTGAATGGGCTTTAACACTTCTAAACCGAAATCCGAATCACTTAATACTGTTGTGTAATAAACTGTGTAGTGCTGTGCAATGGACCAGACAACACAAAATAGACCTTTGCGATTATTATTATTATTATTAATATTTTACTATTATTACTTTTACCATTATTATTATTTTACATTGTTACAATCACGTATTCTTCCTTATCATATACTTTACTATTAATGTCATTTTGTTGTGCTTTATTAAAAGAACTATTTAAAGTTATTAGCCGGTATAGAATTCACCCTTAATGCATTCTATACCTGTGCGCCCACACACCTTTTCGTAGGATATTCTCTCGAAACCCTCGGTCAATAATAAATACCATTAATGTCACCATAAGGGATGAGAAAATCTTACGTAAGGAATTTTTATTACTTTCTTGGGTGGTAACCTATGTCGGTTCCTACGCCAATTTCCATATATATACTAAATTTCTTAGATATGTAGTTAGTCTAGTAAATGAATGCCGCGCGACTATTACGTATTATTACGCTAGTTGATTGTTCATACTAACTCCGGCAGTTAGATCCAACATAACGAATAGTTGTAATTACTTGTACTTGTATTTCGAAGTAAATAAACTAAGGCTAAGTTGAACTGTCGTTATTTTACTTTACAACAAGTAAAGTTGGTGTCAGGTGACAAACAAGATTCCCAGTTCCACAACAGAAATTGGTGTCAGGTGTGGGGTGGCATCAACGGTGACCCAGAAGCAGCAACCTCGAGATCGCGTTACTTCCAAGCGTCCCCGGCGTGTCCAACACCTAGAGTTGAGAAACCCAAGTGCTTCATGCAGAGACTACTGATAATTTCACTGTAAGTCTGAACAATTCTTTTTACCTACGAAAATGGCAAAATCCGAAAATAATTCAATTTATCCCGACCTCGAAACCCTTAAAGATAATGAATGCAACAAAAATGAAGGTAGTGAAAATAATATTGCTCCTGAAAATAGAATTCCAATCACAATTTTATTTAAATTTATTCATCCTTTTAATGGAAATCGCGAAGAGTTAAATTCATTTATCGCTGATTGCAATCGTGCATTCGATAGGGCAGACGAAAATCAAAAGGACATTCTTTTAGATTATGTTCACACGCAAATCCAGGGTACAGCTAAAATCGCGTGCACAAACCGTAAATTTTATCACTGGGACGAACTTAAAGACTTTTTAAAAACTATGTACCAGGACTAAAAACACTATGCTCAAATCATTAACGAACTAACCTCGTTATGTCAAAACGCGAACGAATCAGTTCAACAGTACACAATTAGAATAGAGTCGACATTAAAGAGAACAATAAGTGCCGTGCAACAGAATACCACAAATGTCGCACACCTTTCAGGTAAAATAGTCATGTTAAATGAAATCGCATTAAATAGGCTAGTTTATTATTGTATACCTGAAATATCAAACCATCTTAGAAACCGCGATTTGAAAAACTTGAATGAGGCCGTTTCATTCGCATTGAATGAAGAACAAATATTAAATATGTACAAGTCAAATCCCTACAGTACATCACTCAAAATTCAAAGTTGTATCGTAAACCTAACAATGAACCGAATAAATATTTTAAAAAACCGAATGTGTTCCATGCGAAACAAGAATCAAATAATACGGCAAAGAAATCTTGTAAATTTTGTAAAAAAACGGGACACGTAATAGAGGAATGTTTTAAATTAAAAAATAAAAATTCAAAAAACGGGATGACCGCGTTCCCGGTGAACGAATCCGAGGAACGCAACAGCAACGGTCAGAACGGGAACGAGAACGCTTTTCAAATAACGAAAATGTAAAACATGTACTAATGTCACAATCTGCGTCTTATGTTAAATTACAAAGTAGTAAATTAAAAAATGGCATATTTAAACTTTTGATTGATACAGGGGCTAGTATTTCAATTTTAAAAGCACAAAGTCTATTATCGAATATAAATTTAAATACAAATGATAAAATTAAAATTAAAGGAATTAGCAAAGATAAAACAAATGCTACAATTAATAGTTTAGAATTAGCTATGAATGATAAAAATCATACTTTTTACGTAATATCTGAACAAACTAATATACCTTACGACGGAATATTAGGTGAGGATTATTTCAAATCAACTAATTCCATAATAGACTTTAATTCTAAATTAATTAGCAATAATGATTTTACAATGCCGATATTTCAGATTTCCAACGCAGAATCAAATTTTAAACAAGTCATCGCTCCACGAAGTGAGACTTTAATCGAAATTAGCATTTTAAATCCTGAAGTAAAAGAGGGAATAATACCCGACTTAAAAATTTCCGACGATGTTCACTTGTGTCGTGCAATCGTTAGGGTGAATGAAAACAATAAGGCGTATGCCACAATATTAAATGTTTCTGAATATAATTATGAATTAACCAATCCTTCAGTAAAATTAGAATCAATTCCATACGGAAGTTTCTAAGTCTCTGAAGTAAATGTTAATACTACTGATAGACATTCATTACTATTAAAAGAGTTAAGATTAGAACATTTAAACAAGGAGGAACATAATGCTCTCCTTAAAATTTGTCAAGAGTATGCGGATTTATTTCATTTAGAGGGTGACTCATTAACTTATACCACCGCTGTCACTCACGAAATTCCCACAATATCTCCATCCCCCATTTTCACAAAAACATATAGGTACCCAGAGGTACATAAAGCCGAGGTAAATAGACAGGTAGACAAGATGTTAAAAGAGGGTATTATAAAGCCTTCGGTCTCTCCTTGGTCATCACCGCTGTGGGTGGTACCGAAAAAAACAGACGCCTCAGGTAAAAAGAAATGGAGAATTGTAATTGATTATCGAATGCTCAACGCAATTACAGTGGGCGATGCTTATCTTCTGCCCAATATATCTGATATATTAGATCAGTTGAACAATTGTAAGTATTTTACTACTTTGGATTTAGCTTCTGGTTTTCACCAAATCCTTAACAAGCCAGAAGATTGTGCCAAAACGGAATTTACGACCCCCACAGGTCATTATGAATATGTACGTATGCCATTCGGACTTAAAAATGCTCCGGCTACGTTCCAAAGACTCATGAATAATGTGTTGACAGAGCTACAAGGATTGCAATGTTTTGTTTATCTAGATGACATTGTCATCTACGCGAATTCTATTGTAGATCATAATAATAAGTTAAGAGCAATTTTTGATAGATTACGCTCAAACAGGTTAAAATTACAACCTGATAAATGTGAATTTATGCGACATGAAGTGGCATATTTAGGGCATGTTATCTCAGACAAAGGGGTTAAACCGAACCCAGATAAAATTGATGTTTTGAGGAATTTCCCAACGCCAAAAAATGCAAAAGATATAAAATCGTTTTTAGGTCTCGCAGGCTATTATAGGAAATTTATTCCAGACTTTGCGAAAGTGAGCAAACCACTCACACAATTGTTAAAAAAGGATACTACTTTTTATTGGGAAAAAGATCAGCAGATAGGCTTTGAAAAATTGATAGAGATTTTAACTAGTGAACCCCTTCTTCAGTATCCTGATTTCACGAAGGAATTCGTTTTAACCACAGATGCATCAGGTTTCGCAATAGGCGCCGTCCTTTCTCAAGGGAAAATTGGCGAAGATTTACCAATTGCATACGCAAGTCGTACTTTAAATAAAGCCGAGTGTAATTATTATACCACAGAAAGGGAACTATTGGCCATTGTATGGGCTGTCAAACACTTTCGTCCATATTTATACGGGACAAAGTTTAAAGTCGTAACCGACCATCGACCACTAACCTGGTTGTTTAATGTTAAAGACCCAGGATCCAAATTAATTAGATGACGATTGAAGTTATCTGAATACGAGTATGAGATGTGTATAAACCGGGCAAAATTAATTCAAATGCCGATTGCTTGTCTAGAACCTCATTTGCTAGTGTAAACGTAACGTTTTGTGATTCTTTCGAAGATTTTTAATAATTTCATCAAACATCATCTAAGTCAGATTTCAATAATTATCAATATTTATCTTTAGACTCACTATCAAACGAAAGAAGTATGCCAGAATTATACACTGTTGAACAAAACGGAAAAATACTTAAATGTTACATTAAGAATAACTTTTATGATCCCATCTCGTACAAAGATTTCTTCTACATGCTTCAGAACTTAAGCATCTCATTAAAAATAACATAAAAAATGTAACTATATCAAATCCAGAAGATGAATTTTTTAGATTACAAATAAATAAACTAAAGGAAGTAATTTTATATGTTTTTAGAAATAACAATGATATTAAAGTAGATTTATGTACTAAAGAATTAATCGTGCCGACACGGGACGAAGTCGAAACAATCTTAAAAGAAAATCACGATTCTGTTATTGCAGGACATTGCGGATTCCATAAAACATACAATCGTATTAAAACTAAATACGTTTGGGAATCCATGACAAATGACATTAGAACATTCATAACAAATTGTGTAAAGTGTCAGATAAATAAGAAATCATCTAAACCTATTAAGGCTCCGATGGAAATAACTTCCACTTCTTTGCAACCATTTCAAAAATTATTTATGGACACTGTCGGTCCACTTCCTGTAACGGAAAAGGGTAATAGGTTCATCCTTACTATGCAGGATGATTTAACAAAATATTCATTTGCATTCTCCATTCCAAATCACGAAGCCGCCACTATAGCAGGAAAATTAGTTGAAGTGATTACGCAATTTGGTGTTCCTAAAACGCTGTTATCCGACTTAGGAACAGACTTCACGTCAAATTTAATGAAAGAGGTCACCAAATTATTCAAAATTAAGCACATATTCTCCACCGCTTATCATCCTCAAACTAATGGCGCGCTGGAACGGAGTCATTCCACTTTAAAAGACTTCTTGAAACATTATATAAATGATAAACAAGATAATTGGGATGAATTAACAATGTTTGCAATGTTTTCATATAATACCACCGAACACACTTCAACTAAGTTTACTCCTTACGAGTTATTATTTGGTCATAAGCCTATCATACCTAGTAGTTTAACTTCGGAGCCCGAATTCAAATATAACTACGACAATTATGTAGATCAATTAAAATTAAAATTTAACATGTCACATCAATTAGCTAGGGAAAATATATTAACTTCTAAAGAAAGAGCAAAAATTAATTATGATAAAAAGGCCAGTAAAATCCTTTATGAAGTAGGCGATATGGTCCTCATCCGAAACGATGGTACAAATCGGGGTAAATCGAGAAAATTAAGTGCAAATTGGAAAGGTCCTTACAAAATCATAGAAGTAATTAGTCCCGTAGATGTGAAAATCCTTATTAAAGACCAAGTTAGCAAAATACACGTTAACCGAATAAAACATTTCTTTTCAGGTGCGGACTCCTCAGGTCAGCACAATGCCAGCAAATAGAACACATAAACAATACATCCGGGCTGTTCTACGAACACCTAGGCCACGTAAAACTCTACTCGGACTATTGGCAAGTCCTAACCTTCCTAAATGTATCCTCGTATGAGTTAAAATTGAATTATCTCGAAAAAATGTATGAACAAGCTCAAACTTTTTGCAACCATGCTAAACATTTAACATATGACATTGATGAATGCAAACAAATGTTAGGATTAATTAATTTGCAAATGATAACATTAAGAAATAAAGATATGTCTTTAAAACATTTGTTAAACCATAGAATCTCCAAAAGAGGAATATTTAACGGTTTAGGAGTAGCTTGGAAATGGCTCACTGGATCTTTAGATGCAGCTGACGCCGAATACTACAATAAAATAATAGAAGATAATGATAAGTCAGAAAAGGCCTTAAAGATTTTAATGAAAGAACAAATTCAAATCGTTAAAACAACTGTTTCAAATTTTAATGAATCATTGAATATTCTTAAAATCAACGAGAAAAGTTTTAATGGAAACCTAAGGAAATTTAATGATTTCATGAGAATTATGAGTAATGAAACTGAAATGACAAAAGAAAAGGTCGCTATATCCGAAAAATTTTCACTTTTATCATATTACGCGAACGACGTTAGTGAACAATTTGACATATTAATTAACGCGATACTGTTTGCTAAACAAAATGTTTTGCATCCTGCTGTAATTACGCCCTTAGATTTAATTAAACACATAAGCGAAAGTCCAAAATTCTCTCATAACGGTAAAGAATTTCCTTTTGATTTAATAGATGCTAACGCAGCCAAACTAATCGAGATCAGTAAATTAACTGCATTTTACAGTAACGACAAAATCGTATTCATTATCAAGATTCCCCTCACTAATAATCTACTGTTTAATCTTTACAACTTGATACCTCTACCTGTCCTTAGCGAAATACCAAATACCTATTTATTCATTGTCCCTTCAAGTAAATACATTGCCATGACGTCAGGTAGAACGAATTATGTCAGACTTCGCGATTTATCTAGTTGTAAGATTCTGCTAGAAAATGAATACATATGCCACGAACAGGCGATTCATTCTACTATGTTGGATGAAACATGTGAAACGTTACTCATCTCATCTCGTGGGCCAAAGATTCCCGCATCTTGCAACACACATATGGTTAAAGGAACTACAAATATATGGCACCAATTAAAAGGAAACCGATGGATCTTCGCACTATCTCAACCTACAATCTTGACGATAATGTGCAGCAATAAGAAGTCTGAAGACTTCACCATCACATCACTAGGAACTATATCGTTAGAAAAGGGATGCCAAGCTTACGGAAAAGACATCCAACTTACTGCATCAAGTAATTCGCTATCACCATTTAATACCGGACATACCAATAACAGAAGGCGATTGCTGTAATACGAAGAAAATTAACAAGACTCTTCACAACTTTGAACTCGCACCAATCCACTTCTCTAATATCAAGATGGACGAATTGAACTACGCTTCACACCGTCCAAGCGACTTGGACCAGAGGCTAACTGATTCACTGCTGGATTACCACATAATAAAGCATTCCAGTTGGTATACATTGGGATTATCCGTAATTGGAAGTCTAATTGGAATTTTCATCTTATACAAATTGATGAATTATTGTGGATTCCTGTATTTGCTTAAGAAATGCCTTTGTTCCGACAACGTATCCACGAAACAAGGATGTTGTATTCAGATATATAATCAATGCAACACTAAGACGAATTCATCAAGCACCTTTAGTAGGACCGAAACCCAGGAGGAACCAGAGCAGATGGAATTAGTAGCGACTGCCCCTCCGAGGTACAGGCCCGTCCCCAAAAGGAATTATAATTTGCGGTCCAACTCTCCCAGGTTGTACGATGATCAATGAAGACGCCGCTTCACCCGCATCTTCATGTTTAGGAGGGAGGTGTTGTGTAATAAACTGTGTAGTGCTGTGCAATGGACCAGACAACACAAAATAGACCTTTGCGATTATTATTATTATTAATATTTTACTATTATTACTTTTACCCATTATTATTATTTTACATTGTTACAATCACGTATTTTTCCTTATCATATACTTTACTATTAATGTCATTTTGTTGTGCTTTATTAAAAGAACTATTTAAAGTTATTAGCCGGTATAGAATTCACCCTTAATGCATTCTATACCTGTGCGCCCACACACCTTTTCGTAGGATATTCTCTCGAAACCCTCGGTCAATAATAAATACCATTAATGTCACCATAAGGGATGAGAAAATCTTACGTAAGGAATTTTTATTACTTTCTTGGGTGGTAACCTATGTCGGTTCCCACGCCAGTTTCCATATATATACTAAATTTCTTAGATATGTAGTTAGTCTAGTAAATGAATTCCGCGCGACTGTTACGTATTATTACGCTAGTTGATTGTTTATACTAACTCCGGCAGTTAGATCCAACATAACGAATAGTTGTAATTACTTGTACTTGTATTTCGAAGTAAATAAACTAAGGCTAAGTTGAACTGTCGTTATTTTACTTTACGACAAATAAAGTTGGTGTCAGGTGACAAACAAGATTCCCAGTTCCACAACAATACTATGTCAATTGGTTTTGGAATTGCTGATTTTAACAGTCTATTTTGTTAGTAATTTGTAAAATCACTTGCTCGAAAATGTTTATTACACAGGCGCTTTGAAGAAAGTTTCTTTTCGGACAAAATAAAGAGATCCATATTACCACAATTTTTTAACCAATGATCACATCTTTCGCTATTATTTACAGGAAATGTAAAGTAGTGTACATCCTCGGTGTTCCTCGCGCCACAATCACGATAGTCGCATTTTAAATAATTAGCCATATTTTTACTACTAAATATCACTAGAACTACAACTATTATGTAAAAACACTAAATGTTCACTATACATAATTAAATTATAGTTTGTCCATATAAAATTAGAAACCGTTAACGTGCACACTGGAGAGCGAAAAACATACTGATTATTTTTCTTAAAATATTTCTTACTGATGATTTCCTACAAGTAGTTTGAAGAGGGTAATTTTACAAATATTTTTCTATGTATTTTTTACATCCTTAGTAATTGATTTCTAGGGCTTAAGGACAAAGGCAGATAAGAAGGGTACGAATTTGGACTGTTTTTTTAGATCATCTGTGGGGCGAGTGAACACCTGAAAACGAACACTTTAAACTAAATTATCAGTAGATTTATGGGTTTCCAAACAGTCGTATGATGCATTTCTTTTACTAAAAAATTTAACTATATTAAATAAATCGACAAAAGTTGTGATAAAAATATAATTCATTGCTCTCTATAAAGAAAATACAGTATGTCCGTTTCAAGACGCATATATACTTACTATTGAAAAATAGTTTCAATATACAGGGTGTCCCGGTTAAGCAGTCCATGCATGTGTATCTTCTAAACGGCAAGAGATACAGATCTGTTAAATGGTAGAAAATATGCAAGACGATGAGTACCAACTATACCCGGTGTTAAATTAACAAAAAAGTTGAACCATCAGAGCACATTGCGAAAAAACTGATTTTTGCGTTTTTTTTTTTATTTTCCTTTATAACTTGGTTATTATTGAAGATAGAACGATATAAAACAAAAACCGCTGGAGATATCGAGATGAAACTTAAAACAAGCTCTTTGAAAGGAAAACCGGAATTGGTACTTTACTCTTAGCGTTTTTTAGTTTTTTCCAGATATTCACAAAACTAAAAAATGTTTCAAATAAACATTGTATACAATAAAAAATGAAGATATATTGTATATTCACTTTTTATCATAGCACTCTTAGTTTAGGAATTATTTAAAAATAGTGTTTTTTAGATAATTATTGTTGGTTATAACATCGATAGGCCATGAAGTGTCGTGGCGCAGGCGAGAACGCGCCGGACTCATAATCGAAAGGTCCCGGGTTGAAATGCAGTCGCTGGTTGCTTTTTCTTTTTTATTAATTTATATTTAATTACATTTAATTCAAAAATATTAAATCTAAACAGGGAAAGTACTATGATGGACACATCACCATTTTTTTTATATGGGCGTCAAAGTTGGCCAGGATATCATTTTGTAGACATTTCTTTTTTAATTTGATGTATCATATGGTAGATTTGTTTTCATTAATAGAAAAACTGGACGATATTTTCATAGTATTTGAAGTTGGCTATGAATATACCAAAATAAATGAAATAATAACAATAACAATACTAACATAAAGCGTTATTTGTTTTTTTAAAAAAATAAACATATCATATGATACCAAATTAAAGAGAATTAAAAATCTATAAAATTAGCTCATGGCCAACTTTGACGCCCATATAAAAAAATGAAGTTGGTATGCATATATTGGAAAATATTTGCTTTATGATAAATCTGACTACATATTATTAAAAAGCATAAAAAAGTTCCCTAATAATGTCAAAATATTATCCTTCTATCATCAATAATAAGTATGGTCTGAACTTTCAACTGTTTTGTTAATTATATAACGGATATAGCTAGTACTCATCGTCCTGCATATTTTCTCCCCTTTAACCAAATCTCTATCTCTTACCATTTAGAAGATACCTATGCATGGGCTGCTTAATCGGGACACCCTGTATAGATTATTTAACTTTTTTTTTAATTTAGTAAACCTTCATGGAATTCGTTTAAATATCAATTTTGAACTTGAAAATATTACAAAAAGCATTTCAGTGTTTGCCTCCCGGCAAATCCAAATTTTCACGCTTTTCTAAACTTGAAATTTTACTTCATGCTTAACCAGGTAGTGGAAAACACTTGTTTATAGCCTCAAATTGAACTTTTATAAACAATAGAATGTCGGGAAATGTGCACTTAAATATTACATACTTACTTAATTTTAATATTTTTCGTTACAAGAATATTTATATAGGAACAATAAATTGTAGGCGTTAATTCCAAAGACAATATACAGGGTGTCCGTATTTCGAGGAAATGCATGGGGATCTCGGTTATTTGAAGAGTTAGAAAGTTGGTTAAATTAGGGCAAATACGTGAAATTTGGAGCCCAACAATAATCCGAAAACAGATTTGAAATATCTTTTTTTGTTTTCGAGATATTGCCAAAAAACTATTTTTTTCAAATTTCGTTTTTATTTTTTTATTCAAAAACTATTGGATTTAGGAATTTGCAACTTTTACATTATACAGGCACTTTTTAATCAGGAATTTAGTAGTGTACTTACATTTAAAATAACTTTAATATCTTCTCCAGAACCATAGCCAACTTTTGTTTTTCTTATGGGCGCCATATTGGATATTCTTATTTTTGGAAAAAACTTTTGTTTTCAAGGCACTCTTTACAAAAAACAAAAGGTTGCTATGTTTCAAATGAAACGCAGAATAAATTATAAGTGTGATATACCGTTTAATTCAGAAAAAAAAGTTCTTTCTAAAAATATGAAAATCCAATATGGCGCCCATAAGAAAAACAAAAGTTGGCTATGGTTCCGGGGAAGATATTAAAGTTATTTTAAATGTAAGTACACTACTAAATTCATGATTAAAAAGTGCCAGTATAATGTAAAAGTTGCAAATTCCTAGATCCAATAGTTTTTGAATAAAAAAATAAAAACGAAATTTGAAAAAAATAGTTTTTTGGCAATATCTCGAAAACAACAAAAGATATTTTAAATCTGTTTTCGGATTATTGTTGGACTACAAATTTCACATATTTGCCCTAATTTAACCAACTCTCTAACTCTTCAAATAACCGAGATCCCCATGCATTTCCTCGAAATACGGACACCCTGTATGTATTAAGTAATCATCAATTTTATTTATTAAATTTGATTATACAATAAACAAAATATCCAAATTTTCAGGCGTTTCTAAACTCGATTTTACTTCATGCTCCACGCGTATAAAACACTGATTTAATGAGATGTTTAAAAAACGTATTATTTTTAATCACTCTTGTTCCCTCATGAACACCGATAATACTAGTTCAAAATACACGTTTTTATTTTTCAAATATTATATTATAAGCTCCCCCAGTTCCCCCCCCCCCCCTGATTGACATAATTAGTTCTCAGGTAATACCTCGGCGGTGGCGGAGAACCTTGCTTAATCGCAGAGGAAACAATATTATTGTTTACTCTGTGGCTATATATTAGTGGAGATATAAAAGATCAAATTATCTATAAACTGAACGCATTAAAACAATAATGTTTTTATTTCACATCTGTCAGTCAGCAGTAAATTGGTGTATGGGTCTATTGAAATATGAGTATATTTATGTTTACATTAACATTACAATGAACGAATCATCCTTTAACATATGTTTTGGTGCCTTAAATCGCCATCAAAATTACAGGAAACTGTTTTGGTTGAAGGTTTTAATAGGTGGATGTTTTGATAATTGCCTCAGAGATGGCTACACTATGCAAACTGTGGATTCCGAGTTACAGGCGTGATAACTCTGTTATTCTTTCCTCTGTGCCATCACTGTGGCTAAAGTGGGTGCAGCAGTCGCTACTCTCCCACCAATCAATCCTTATTTATTAACGTTGACAATTACTTAATCTAAATTCAAACTTCAAATTAAAAATTATTCCAATAAAACTATTTAATTTAAGAGTAATAGGAAATAATTAAACAAAATATTTGAATTTTAGATAAAACTACATAAGACAAATTTGACGAATAAACGTGTGAAGAAAGGTTATTAGTGCAATCAATCAACCTACACAAGACAACATTAAACTAAACTAAAATTATGTATTGACGTTCAGTACTATGTTATACATACACAACTCAAAATCTTACAACTACAAATATTTTAATTATTTTAAAACTTTAACATTTTTCATTTTTTAATGAAATTTCATTTATTATAAAATAATTGCTTTTTTAAAAAGCCGCTACTTCAGCAGTAGCGCCCCTGGTGGTGTATACGGTACAATATTTTCTTAAAATTTCATGACAAATTTAAAATATCAAGATCACTAATCATTTTATTTTTGTACATAACCTCAAGACTTGAATTGTAAGTTGGTTTTTTATAAGCTTTATTTCATATAAAAATAAGCATAAAATCTCGAGATAATTAGGCACATCTAAAATTGAGAGGAAATCTACGTGATAAGTGCATCACTAGCACTTAACTTGCGCAGTAACGACGAATGTAACCTCTGAAAAAAGGTAACTTTCAGACACAATTTATAAGCAAAATGTAAGTTTAATTACTTAAGAAACTAGTGTTATCCCCTCTTTTTTATCATTAGAAGTAAATCCAACTCGGTAAAATTCGGTATTTTGTGAAATTTCGAAAAAAATGGCTCTACCGTAAACTGTGGTTGTACCCCTTTATTTTACGTTTACATCTATAAATAAATATTATCGTAGAAAATTTAGAAAAGTTAACTACAGGAAGTTACAGTAAATGTTACAAATACTATACATACAGAGTCCGCCAGAATAATGTGTACACTATTTAAAGAACTAAAACTATTTACTGTGAGATTATTTTATATTATTATCAGTTAAGCACATGGTTACTTTAGATGTACAAAATATTGGCCCTTGGCGGCCAGTCGCATAAAGGAACGCCGCGGTCCTCGCAGTTATGTCCGGTGTAAAAAAAGTTATGTTAAAAAAATTTCCTTCTATCATCAATAATCATATATATATAATCATTTAAAATCCCTTTTACCCTTTAGGGTGTCGAGATTCATCAATAATCAAGTTATAAAAATAAGAAAAAATCGTTTTTTTTTGCTGTGAGCTCTGAACGTTCAACTATTTTGTTTACACTGGTCTGAGATCATCTACATCTAAAATCCCTATGACAAATCTCGGTTGATTTAAATATCGAAACCCCAGTACTTTCTAATTTTATCTTTAATTAAAATACAAAGACAAAACTAGACAATTCAAGGGTGGTGATTGGTGGTGTTTGCTGTGGTCTTTAGTTTCTGAAATTTGAAATCATACCATTTTAATACAAAGATCTAACACATAAAATAAAATTACCTTTGCTGAAACATAACATCCATAAAAAAAACAGTCTTAAAAATCTTATTATTAATTTGCTTTGTATTGATATATTACTTTTTCTATACAAATCTTCTTTTCTTAGCCTAGAGTGCCTATTTTGAGGCGCCATGCACCTGCCTTAAGTATAATGCAATAACATCTATTGAGTTTTAATGGTAACACTTACTCGGCGTTAGTGTGCCCCTCAAGATGTTTTTCTAAAAGACAGAAATGTAAAAAATGCACTTCTTTGTTAGTTATGTTATTATATTATATATTATTATATTTTTCTTTTAGTCAATGAGACCTTTATAATATTGGTGCCAAACGTTTATTGTTAGTTGTAGCCCTTAAATATTTATCTACAATCATAAATATATAATGTATACTTTTGTGCATGCAATTATCTTATTAAAAATACCAAAAGCATTATAATTCAATACTGAGTAATTGTACCTATCGATCATTTCCATTTTGTTCCTCTTCTGCAGTAGTCCCATTTAGAGTTTTTGTTATAGTATATAATTAAATTTAGTTCTCAAAAGTTTGTTTCACCAATGTTAAATAATTATAATTAATAAATTTTGATCCTGTATATAAACTATTAATAAATGTTGTTGTTATTTTATTAATCATTGTTAATTATTCTATTTTATAAAGCTACCTTCATTTATGCAACCCTATTAAGAAAGTTACATTCCATGAAATTGAGCTATTAAATCGTAATCTTTTATATTTTATGAACACATATCAATATGTTCTCAATAATAAATGTTGGTACAACAGAGTTACCTGAATTTCTAAGAGATATTTTAAATGTTATAACAGACATGCAATTATCTTATTAATAATACCAAAAGCATTATAATTCAATATTGTGTAATTGTACCTGTCGATCATTTCCGTTTTGTTCCTCTTCTGCAGTTTTCCCTTTCAAAGTTTTTGTTATAGTGTAAGGTATATAGTCACCATTATATATTTTTGTCAAAATCGTTCATAATAAGACAAATTGACAAAAAATGTCTCTTAGATTGACTATATACATTATTACTACAAACAAACTGTTTATCCTGTGGTTGCATGTAATGAAATATATATTTTATTCATAAAAAACAACTACCTGCAGTCGCTTAAAAATTAGTTATTTGTGAAGCGGACACAAGTGACAGCGAAGACGAACAGACTGATGAGGATACTGACAATTTTTCATTTTAAAAAAGTAAGTAAATAAAACAGTATAAAATACATAACTTCGTTGTGCAAAATCAGAAAAATGTAATGTATATTCTGTGTGAACGCTGATGGTGGTGGGTTCACGGGGGTGGTTCTCAAGAAGTCGCAGAGAGTAACAATAATACGTTTATTTACACTATTTTACATTGATGTTTTCAATATGATACTCGAAGGGCTAGTCCCATGCCTGTGGTACGCTCCCCCAGCCACCCTACAATCCGTGAGCGCCGAGGGTGGGACATGCGCTTTAACACACTGCCCCCCGATTAAAAGAGATCTTTTAATCAAAATGACAAAAATAAAAAAATACCTTAACGTAACACAAAACAAATAACTAGGCTAAATATAAACAAGATACACAACAAACAATCAAGAAATTTGAATATTTAAAATTATATCAATAATTGACGCCCGAAGGATTATACAACATTGACGGTATCAATGCGTCACGCACAGCCTAACCTAAATTCAAATTTCCACACACATACACTCCAATGGAATTAAGGCAATGCACAGCGTTATGCTTCATTTAGTGCGCTCTCCTCCAATGGCAAAATTGAAATTTTGGTGATGGCTCGTCTGGTGGTGGCACCGCCGGGCGTGCGTATGGTGACTGCACGGACGACTCCATCGCTTCCTGGGTGGACCTCAGTAATTCTTGCAGCATGCCATTTTGCAGGTGGATGATTATCATCCTTTAAAAGGACCAACTGGCCCACTTTGCAGGGAATTTGCAAAGTTTTCCACTTGTTTCTATTTTGAAGTTGCCCCAGGTATTCATTTGACCAGCGCTTCCAAAAATGCTGCTGGATTTTTTGTAAGTGCTGCCATCTCGACAGCCGATTTATTTTGATTTCTGATAACTCTTCACACGGAATGGACGTTACCGCATCCCCAATTAAAAAATGGCCAGGTGTTAGGAATGAACAATCATTAGGGTCATTGGAGATTGGAGTTAATGGTCGGGAGTTGAGTACTGCCTCTATTTGTACTAAGAGGGTATACATTTCCTCGAAATTAAATATGACTTCCATTGTGACTCTACGTAAGTGATTTTTCGCGGATTTCACTGCCGCTTCCCATAATCCCCCGAAATGAGGAGAGCGTGGAGGCGAAAAGTGCCAGTTTATTCCCGATTCTGCGAACGCGCTCGTTATCGAATCTCGATGATGTTCTGTATTTAATAAGTCATATACGTCTTTTAATTCACGATTTGCCCCCACGAAGTTTGTGCCATTGTCTGAATAAATGTTAATAACCTTTCCCCGCCGCGAAATAAACCTTCTAAACGCAGCTATGAAGGCATTGGAGGTTAAATTTCCGACCAACTCTAAATGAATGGCCTTTGTTGCAAAGCAAACAAAAACCGCAACATACGCCTTTACGGTGGTGCGCCTTCTTTTTCCCTCGCTTATTTGCACCGGGCCGCAATAGTCCACCCCACAGTTAGAGAAAGGCCGCGACGGTCTTACACGCGTAGCAGGTAGGTTGCCCATTAATTGATATAATGATGTAGGCTTATGCCTAAAGCAAGTTATACAATGAAAAATGGCTCTCTTGATGTAAGTTTTGGCGGCAATAGGCCAAAAAGCTTGCCTAATATGAGCGAGTGTAGTTTGTACTCCTGCATGAAAATTAGTAACGTGAAAATATTTGTATATCAAGTTTGAAAAATTGTGATTTCCCGGTAAAAGAACTGGATGCTTATTTTCAAAGTTTAAACTAGAATTTTTTAATCGTCCTCCAACGCGAATTAAACCCTCGCTGTCTAAAAATGGATGTAATGACAGAATTGTACTTGTTGCTTTTATGGGTTTATTATTTTCTAAATTTAGTAATTCTTCAGAAAATGTTTCTCTTTGTACTAACTTGATTAATACGCATGTAGCATATTTTAATTCCTTAGCTGTTAATGCCCCTATTAGGCGCTGGTTTTTATTTTTTAAATTGTATACAAAACGAAAACAAGCTACTATTCTTTTAAGTTTTGTCAGCGATGAATATTTTTCAAATAACTTTAAATTATTGAGATTGTTATTTGTCACCGCAAAGCATTTATTAATACGAGTTTTTCGCTCCGGGATATCGTCAGCAGTGAAAGGGGGTAACTCGGGTTCTATAAATTCTTTTGATTTAAGAAACGATGGGCCTTCCCACCATAATGAGTTTTGAATTAATTTACAAGCGCTATTCCCTCTGGATATAATATCTGCTGGATTATTGCTCGTATTAACGTACCGCCAAGAGGTTGTTTCTGAAACTTGTAAAATTTTATTTACGCGTGCTGATACAAATACTTTCCATTCTTCCCTGTTACCCTTAATCCACTGTAAAACAATAGTCGAATCAGAATAGAAATATATGTTTTGAATATTAACTAATTGGTTAATTGATTTACAAACCTTTTGAACTAGTTGCGAAAGCAACAGAGCTGCGCACAATTCCAATTTAGGGATTGTTAATTTTTTTAACGGAGCGATTCGCGATTTCGCACATAAAAGCTGTGTCAAAATATTATCATTCGCGAAATTTTTAACGCGCAGGTACACGCAGGCACCATATGCACTCTGACTGGCATCCGAAAATCCGTGCAATTCGATTATATGCGGATTTTGACAAGCTATAATGTTACGCGCTATTTTAAGATTTACAAGTGATTGCATTTCATCTAAAAATTTCATCCATTTTATGTTAATTGATGCCGGTGCATAATCATCCCAGTCAATTTTTAATGCCCATATTTCTTGAATTATTATTTTTGCAACCACTACGACAGGATTAATTAATCCAAGAGGATCGAAAATTCTTGCTGTATTTGAAATTATTCCGCGTTTTGTGTACGGCCCCTTTTCGAAATTTGGAGGTTCATACATTAAAATATCATCGCGTGCGTGCCAATATAATCCTAAAGTTTTATTGATATCAGCTTTATTTAATATGATTATGGGATTTTGATTGATTTCATCAAGACCACTTAAGAGCTTAGGACTATTTGAATTAAATTTGTCAAGTTTGAATAATCCCTTCCCCAGAAGCTCAATTAAATCGTTCCTGATCTTTAGTCCCGACTCGATTTCATAAAAACCCGTTAATAGGTCATCTATGTAAAAATCATTTTTTAAAATAATTGAAGCCTCTGGATGAGTTGAGGCATACTGCTCAGCTAAATAAAATAAACACCTTACTGCCAGGTACGAAGCAGATGTTGTGCCGTATGTGACGGTATTAAGTTGATAAACCTTAAGTGGTTCATTAGAATTTTCGGGCCAAAAAATTCGCAAAAATTTTCGATCACCTGACTCAATTAAAACCTGTCGGTACATTTTTATAATATCAGCCGACAGTATATATTTATACAGACGAAATCTAACTAATAGGGAAAATAAATCGTGTTGGAGGACGGGCCCATTTCTAAGTAGGTCATTTAAGGACACCCCGTTTTAGCAGATGCGTCAAAAACGACACGCAATTGAGTCGTCAAACTGTCCTGTTTAAATACCGCGTGGTGAGGCAGGTAGTAATGGGGGGGACCAGTGTCGTCCGGCGTTTCGACAAGTTCCATATGGCCCAACGCCTGATACTCCCTCATAAATTCACAATAGCTTGACTTCAAGTGTAAATCTCGGATTAACTTTCGCTCTAAATTATAAAAGCGTTTAAGTGCCATTTGGCGCGACCACCCCAATTCTGAAGAGCTACCCTTGAATGGAAGAGATACAATAAATCGCCCGCTGTCAGTTGCTTTTACGTTTTTCAAAAAATGCGTCTCCGCTTCGCAACTGGGTTCCGATTTATTATCTTCCGGAATGTTTTCTATTTCCCAGAACTTTTGAATATCAAATTCGGAAATTGAATTACCATCTACATTTAAACTAAAATTATTTGTCTGCGTAACAAATTGAATTGCGGCGCCACCGCCAACGACCCATCCTAACAAGGTTTTATGTACAACCGGTAAATTACTAGGCGTGTTTAATTGACCCGGACATAATAATCGCCAAAAAATGGATGAGCCAAGTAAAATGTCTACCGGGCGTGGTTTATTAAAATCTGGATCGGCTAGAGGCAAATTTTTCGGAATCTTCAGCAAATCTCGATTAAATGTTGTTTGTGGAATATAGTTTGTAATAGTATTAACTACAAAGCAGCAAATTTTAAATGCAGTAGTATTTATTTTAGATTTAATTATAATATCCACCTTCCCATTAACAACTGAAGTGCTATTATTTACGCTTAATACCCGCAATTGCGCAGGTTTAATTTGTGTACTAAGTTTATTGACAAATTCCGAGGTAATAAAATTTGCCTGCGATGCAGTGTCAATTATCGCGCGACCCGTTTTAAATGTACCATTTTCTTCGATTACATCTACCACCGCGGTGCAAATAAGTTCTTGACAAACGCCAGTGCTCAAAGAAAACGCGACAGCGGATGAATTATTATTTACGTTATTTACAAGCTCATTGCGATGTAAAAGCGTATGATGCGGGCGCTTGCAAATGCTACAACCGGTACCATAACATTTATTCAAAGTGTGATTTGACGGCCTCAAACATTTAGCACATAAACCGTTCCCTTTAATAAATGAAAATCTACCTGCTTGATCAATATTTTTAAACCGACCACACTTTACAATTGAGTGGCCTTCATTTTTGCAGAATACGCATTTATTATTATTTTTACTTGAAGAGGCCTGTGGTTCGGTAAACTGTGCCTCGACATTAAATGATGCACATTTTAGCTCAATAAATTCGTACATTTGCTCGAAAGTTGGAAATACGTCCTTTTTTAATGAACTATCCCATTCTCTACGCGTAATTGGATCAATTTTCATACGCGCAATTAGAACCAAATGGTCGTCCCACTGTTTTGTGGGGCGGCCTAAAACCTTTAGAGTTCGAACGTTTTTTGAAATACCGCGAACAATTCGCATTAATTGATCAGGACATTCTTTCGTCGCGGAGGGCAATTCGTACATTGCAAGCATATGACTTTGAGCGAGCTTCGGTCTATTATTAAATGCACTTTTAAGCGCTTCCTATGCTTCAGCATAACTTTCAGCGTTTACTTCCGAAGCCGCGATCAAATCGGCGGCCTCACCGCACAACGCGCTTACTAAGTGGTGATATTTTTGTGTATTTGATAACGAATCGCGATCGTGAACCATTGATTTAAACGCGTTATAAAACGCAAGCCAATTGTTAAGATCCCCATTGAATTTGGGAATTTCAATTTTTGGCAATTCACCATCGCGAGTTGTTTGATTTGACGCAACGCTGCTAGCTGTTGGTTTAAAATCGCCAACTATTGCAAAATATTTATCCATTGCGGCTAAATAAGACTCTTCAAAATCCCCGATTACGTCTTCTTCCGCGTCGGGAACAGCCGGTTCTATTTTATAAATTTCATTTTGAGTTTGAATGAATTCCTCTAAATGATTTTCTATGCGTTTTTTACGATCATACGCCGCGCTTGGAACTACACTATCAGACTTAACCCCATTTAAGTAAGTTATAAATCGCGTCAACGCTCCCCTTAAATATTTACGTTTTGCTTTCAACTCGTCAATTGAAGTCATATTTAATTAATTATTAAATTATAAATGTATGCAACACGAGCGATGTTGCAAAAACAGAGACAATACTCAAAATTTAATAAAGGAAAGGGGAGAAGGAACTGACCTTTGTCTTCTTCCTGGTGTTGACTTCGATCACGTGCGTCTTGAACTCCGGCTACTGTTCTTGAAAATCCGGTTCGAAGGACCAAAATGTGAACGCTGATGGTGGTGGGTTCACGGGGGTGGTTCTCAAGAAGTCGCAGAGAGTAACAATAATACGTTTATTTACACTATTTTACTTTGATGTTTTCAATATGATACTCGAAGGGCTAGTCCCATGCCTGTGGTACGCTCCCCCAGCCACCCTACAATCCGTGAGCGCCGAGGGTGGGACATGCGCTTTAACATTCTGATTAAAAATTCATATTTTAAACAACAGACGTTTTTTTGAGGTGCTTTATTTTTTATTAGGCGCAACCGATAAAATCGACTCGGTCATTGGCAAAAACTTGACACAAAACGCACATGTAGATATACGAAGTTTTTAGGGCATTTAAAAACATACCACATTTTTTGGTGAAAGTCACAACCTATGTAATGATTATAACAATTGTATATAATTTTGCTCCCTTGAATTATTATTATATTATTTTTTTAGAAGATTGCAAACCGGAAGAACTGTGACTATCATATAAACATTTGTTAATATTTTCTGTAACTGCCCTAATTTTTTTGAATTTTTACATGTGCGTTTTAAGTGCGTTTTAAGTGCGTTTTTATTATTTTTTGTTCGGGGCCAACGTAAAAATCATGTTGCGTGCTACTCGAGAATAGCGCGCGCTCGACTCCACGATACTCACCGTACACGGGCCTCGCCCGACCCAATTTTAATTGGTGGCGTCAAATAAAAAAATTAAAAAGACCCCAAAAACGCACCGGTGGAAATACGAAATTTTGAGGGTAGTTAGAGAAAACATAGAACTAATTTTTAGTGATAGTCCCAGACCTCATCGAGTTGACATTTTTTTTATAACACTTTCTAAAATTAAAACTTATATTTAAAATATATTTCATATTCATTTTTTTTAACTTTTGTTCTAAAATATTTAGAGACTTGATTTTTCAACCATAACATACAGTATTATGTTATAAACAATAGTGTATAATGTTATATTGATAGTACGCCTACTATCCATGTAATAAATTATTTAAACTTGCGAGTGAAATGCCGTTAAATTGATGTTTTCTAAATCGCTCAACTTTAGGCGTTAATTGTTAATAATATAGGGGGTTGAAAAATATAAACATGCAAGATTAGAAGGGGAATGTATCTACAATGGAGTGGATATGTTTTTTTCTCGAAATGTTTAATTTAATTATTTCCTCAATATCCCCCCTGGCGCTCGCGCTCGGATTTGGCACATTGTGCGGCGGTAAGGGGAACTTGACGGGAAAATTAATTGATGAATTGACCATCTATCATGGGTTAGCTATTCGGATAAAGTCCGCATCGACGGAAAATATGAAAAGGGAAATAATGGCGACACTGTATCACAAAATATCCACGGATGTGGATCCGCAACACAACAATTGTCCGGAAGGCGCAGATTCCTGGTGTACGTGGCAGAACGCTAAAGCCACCGGTCAGCTGAGTGGATACAGACACAACCCAACCCTGAAGAAGAAGGTGTTCGATGTCAATATGTCCAGTGTATGTCGAGTTGAGCCGCGATGAATTACTGGAACGTTGTCTGGGAGGATACACGCAGAACGCAAATGAAAGTTTCAATGCTTGCGTTTGGTCAATATCGCCAAAAACTATTCACAGCGGGAAGAAAATTGTGGAAATTGCGGCGAATGTGGCCGCATGTAATTTCAAGGACGGCCTTAATGGCCTCTTGCAGATCATGAAGGTGCTTCAGCTCCAAATCGGCCCGACATGCAACAGTTTTTGTGCGAAAGCCGATAAAGAGCGCGTCGAGCGCGCTGAGAAGCGGATGTCAGAAGCGGTAAAGGAGGCCCGCAGGTCCAACGTGGCCGTGAAGGAGCAGCAGGACGATGCCGATTTAAACATGGAAGGATTATTGTACGGGCCCGGGATAGCTGACTAAAACTAAATAGACAAAATCGCGAAAAAATGTTCTCGAAACTTTAAACGCGATTATCTCGGAAACATCTTTTTCAAATTGGCGGGAGTTCTATCTTTGAAACGGTTTATCCGATTTAACAAAATCTTTGTTTTTTGAATTCTACACAATATTTTTTATCATGGTACGTAGTCGTTTATTGATATCGTCAAAAATAGATTTTTAATGCACGCTATTATTTTTTTTTTTTTCCAAAAACGAACATCTTTTTTAACGCGTCGCCATTTTTCTTTTTATCAACATTTCTCTAATATCCTATGTACCATGATAGAAAATCTATCTGAAAATATCGACAAAAAACGTTTTCTCTTGCAGCTCTAACAGGACGACCTGCAGAACTCCCGCCATTCAGTAGTGTTTGGACTGCGGCGTCAGACTTTACCTGCTGCAGCGGCCACAGGAGTGATTAATTTTTTTCTAAAAAAAATATTTTTGCGCCGAAAGGTTTAACTATTAAAGCCATCTATTCCATTTATTCGTGGGTTGTTATTTATCCTCGGAAAAAAAATCGCAAAAATCACCTTTTTTCGCGCTGCCAGAGTGTACTACCCCCTTGAACAGAAGGTTTCATCAAAGTAACGACGAAATAATTTTCATTATGGCTGACCGAATCTGACAAAAGTCAGAAAATTTCATATTTTCGAATGCTCGCCTTGAGTTTCCCGTGGCTCATGCCCATCGCAAATGAGTTAATTTCGAGGTAAATCACCCCCGCCAATACAATGCGACCACTTCTGACCCACCCCCCAAATCGGATAAATAAAAAAGTTGGCAGCAAGGGTTATTTTTACGTGCCTCTTTTTGAGTCGGGCGGCGGCCGGGTACTGTTGTTTAGTTTATTGTGTCCAAACCAGGCATCGGGTCGTTGGTGAAGCGGCAGAAATCCGTGCAGAATTCAAATTTTCTATCATCTATCATACCTCTAATTATGTTCTTTCTTCTCAGGCACACTTCCCTACGTAGATACCTTCTTGGAAATATTCTTCCATCCGTTACAGTTGTCTCTTTTCATCATAGCTTACACCTGTAGCTCGCTCACGAATAACTTTTCGCAAACTTCTTCAAATACATTATTTTTTGTCTATCTTTAAAATCCACAACTTCTACATTCCATAATCAAATGATAATTCAACTGAAATGACAGTTCAGCTGTCAAATTTTGCGTGCGTAGATTTAACTTTTTAACCTCGTGTCGTAAGTAAAATACTGGAAATGGGACTTTTGAGTTGTCAAAGCGGTGTTCAAAACCGCACTTTTAAGTCGGCGAGTTCAAAAATGTACTTTTCATGTAATAAAACTAAATCTTATATTTGCATCAATAAATTCTTCACACTTTTTCAGAACGCTCCAAATTTTTCACATTTCATCACTTTTGCAATGTTTTTTGCGTAGCTTTGAGGGAATTAATTTAGTTTGCCTTCTATTTGTTCAAAAACTGTGCTCAATCGGGATTTGAACCAGGGACGTCTGGCACCCAAAGCGAGAATCATACCCCTAGACAATTGAGCCGTTGGTAATGTGAATGCGGTGGTATTACCATTGATTTTTTTGCCTAGATTTGCAGGAATTAATTAGTTTGACTTCTGTTTGTTCATAAACTGGTCTCAACCGAGATTTCAACCCGGAACCTCTCGCTTGCACTCAATGCGAGAATCATACCCCTAAACCATTGAGCGGTTGGTACTGTGAATGAGGCGGTACTACCATTGATTTTTTGCCTAGATTTGCAGGAATTAATTAGTTTGCCTTCTATCTGTTCAAAAACTGGGCTCAACCGGGATTTAAACCCGGGGCCCTGGCACGAAATGCGAGAATCATACCCCTACACCATTAAGCCGTTGGTACTGTGAGTAAGGCGGTACTACCATTTTTTGTTTGCCTAGATTTGCAGGAATTAATTGGTTTGCCTTCTTTCTTTATTGCTGCGTAATTTTTGATTCGACTTAGAACTAGGTGGCGCCCACATTTGTTTTATTTTGCTTTATAACCCCATTTTGTTTAATTTTTCGAAAAGTATATTAATTTAATTTGATTAATTTTTAAAGTAGATACGTGTTATTTTTTTACATACAGTTTTTTTTAATAATTTGATATACAGGGTGTCCTAGACCACCCGTATCAGGAATTTTTTGAGAAAACAGCTAGTTTTAGAGAGTTGGGATACAAAAAATTATTACTAAAGTCATGTTGATGAATCGAATGTTGATATTGTTTTTTCTTAAAGAGGTTGGTATCCCTGAGATTTCGCTTAAAAAAGTCAAAAACTTAAGATTTTCAAATGACATGATAAGTCAAAAGGAGAATTATTGGAAAGGTCAAAAATAAGCAACTTTTGTAAGAAAAATATTTTTGTAGCTGGCATTTGTTTTGAGTAATTTTGAATTGAAGTTACCAAGTATCAATATCTTATGGGTAGCTTATTTTAAAAGTAAATTCTTAAGGCGACTGGTATTACGATCAGAACAGTTCAACAATGTTTAGAAGTAAACGGAAAATAGTTTAAACCAGTGCTGCCAACGCTGAGTCGGAGTTAGAGTCAAAACTATGGGGTCGGAATTTAAGAATTTGTGTGATGAAGAAATCGGAGCCGTGGAGTTGGAAATTTTATATAATTCCGACTCTATAATTACAATAAAAATTTATGTAATTTGCATATGAGAGAAAACCAAAATGCCGATGCAGAAATAGTACATATTAAACATTAATTTGTATTGAAAAACATTGCATTATTAAGTATAGTTTTAAATTTTTTACATGATTCGAAGCAGCAGTCAGAATTGAATTCGAGAAAACGCTTCTTTTAGTTTGCACACTTTAAACAAAATATATAAAATTACGGAAATGTTATTCGTGAAAATGGAAACAATGTCTTAATTAATAAGACAACTTAAGACGATAAATATTCATTGAAACAACTACTTTCCGTGCAAATACACCTCCGCATATTAAAGAATACAATAAAATATTTACAATATTATTTAATTTGATTTGTTACAACGCTCTATTAAAGTATATGTAACGTTTAGGTTTAGGGCTAAAGAAAACTATAGTATTTGGATTTTGAGTAGAATGATTTATTTCCAGAATTCTTAATACAACACTTTACTTAAGGGGAAATCACTCGTTGAAACAAAAATTAAGTTAGCTAATAACATCTTACAATCACAATATTTATACTGCTTTGTCGAAATATTAATACAAGTAAGTCAATGAATGCTGTTAGACTTATTATTATTATTTTGATTTTTTTTTCGAAAACGGTATTTTAAGTGGTGTATAATCATTTAAATGATGTCAAAAGCATATTTCACCATATAATTCAACATTATAAATGAATTTCTTAATTTTAAATAATAGAAAGTCCAATAATTATTGAAGAAAGTCTAATTATACGTTTTGTTATTAATATCATATGTTCAATAAAAAAAACCTCTAGAGTACCATGATTTATTATTTTTTTTTCAAATTTAAGTTGGCCACACGCTTCAGGAATTGACATATAAAACGTTAGACATAATAATTATATTGTATATTATCAACCTAAAATATTTTCCATGGCACTTTAGAGATTATTTTTTAATTAAACATACGATATTATGATTGAATTCAAAAATGGTGACACGTCCATCATAGCACTTTCATCACCTAAACAATTGATAATTGACACAATAAACTTATTTCAATTATGCATTGGTTAAAGACCATTTCACATTAAATCATTGTTATATACGCGTGGCGCATGAAGTAAAATTTCGAGTTTAGAAAAGCCTAATTTAGCTCGGACGCTCCGCTTCGCTCCGCTTTGCTCCGCTTCGCTCCACTTCGCTACGCGCCCGAGCCAAATTTTCAGGCTTTTCTAAACTCGAAATTTTACTTCATGCTTAGCCTGGGAGTGGAGGATCATTTTATTGATACTTTTAATACAAGTTAAAAAGGATTCAAAAGATAATTGGTAAATTACAGTCAATTTAATGATGAAATATTATCAAAATGCAATAATAGTGAAAAACTACTATAAAGTGATGATGTATTAATGATTGAGTCATTAAGCTCTATTATTTGATTTTGTACTTAACCCATTAACGGCCAAGCAATTATAGAGTTAACTTTAAAAGTTGATTTTTGGTAAAACTCTGCACTTCTCTTTACGATTTCTATGAATAACTTATTATTAATTAATTCGATTATTACTAATTAAAAAGAATACATTAGTATGTTTCTAACTACACAATATTTCAGTGTTTTATACGCGTGGCGCATGAAGTAAAATTTTGAGTTTAGAAAAGCCTCGTGAAAAGTTTCTACGCGGGGCTTTTCTAAACTCGATATTTTACTTCATGCTTATTCTGGGAGTGGAAACACTCGTTATAAACTTTATATTGCACGCTTTTATAAAAAATCGATTAATGACTGAAAATTTACAGAGTATACATTATGCATATTTAAAACAAAAATTCACAGTATGTAGAAATTTTCTTTTAAAAATGCAAAATGTAAACACTGTACATTTACAGGGATTAATCGATTTTTTTTATAAAAACGTGCGATATAAAGTTTAAAACGAGTGTTTCCACTCCCAGACTAAGCATGAAGTAAATTTTCACGGGGCTTTTCTAAACTCGAAATTTTACTTCATGCGCCACGCGTATAAAACACTAAAATATTGTAATGTTAGAAATACACTAATGTATTTTTTTTAATGAGTAATAATCGAAAACATTAAATAACAAAATATTCACATTTCTCTTCATACATTTTCAAGTCAGATCAAATAATATAATATATAAAATTAACTCATTAAGTACTTTAATTACCAAAAAAATTATAATGTTGCGTGTATGCACCAATGGCGCTTAATTGGTTAATGACGTTTTTATTTAAACTAAAATTGATTATTTATTCTCTAAATCACATCTAGTTTAAGAATCAGTTTAACACCCATATATTTTGACCTTAATTTTATTTAAGTTCAAGATTTAATTGAATATTTTTGCTAGGATGAATAATTTATGAATATTTCATTGAATCGAGTTGTAAACTTTTCGAAAAGTATAGTGGGACATCATATTTTTTCGAATGTAGAAAGATATATAGCCGAGGACACGTTCTGGCGGGGAAAATTTATCACCGGACGGCTTCTAATTTTTTTTTGTTTAAGTTTTATCTCCATTTACCCAGTCAAGCTTTTTCCCTTTAGCCCGATTTCCTCGTGGATAATATTTGTTTTATAATTCCGGGCATAATTCAAGCAGAGGGTATCGAAATTACAGGCCTACGTAAAAGCACCCTTTAAAATGGATATTCCGGCCCTTAAAATATATTTTATTCAAAAATACACGGGTGTATTTTATCGGAGTAATTGGGCTAAGATTGAATTTATATAAAAAATAAAGGGCGTGTTGTTTTTTGTTCCTTTCGTGAATTTTATCTATTACTAATTCCCTTGTATTCCCAAGTTGTGTGTATATAGCAAACCCTTTTTCGCGCAATCTTTTATTGACATCCTGCAGACGAAAAGCAATGAATTTTACTGCCTTTTCGATATCGGGAAGGCATTCCTCACTCGGCCCCATTTTACGATGGTGTCACACATGTTTTACCTTTTCGATCGTAACCATCCCTTCGGAATGAGAAGACGAAAAAAAAATAGTAAACATACACACGCTCGGGGAAGAGACAGTTGAATAAAATATGTAACCATAGAAGTTCGTAATGAGAACTGGCAATCGGGGAAGTTCCAGAGAGCGCATAAAATAAAAACAATCGGAATCTACCTAACTAACTTAGCTCAACTGAGCAATTACAGTTTGGGAAAAGTCCAATAAAAACTGTCGTATCGTCCGTCGTCTCTCTAACGATTCGTCCCGTCTGGAAAAAGGGGCGCGCGGAAGGGAAACTTTAAAGCATATTAGCAGGGTGTTTTTATCAAATTGCGCTTTAAATGCGATTCGGATAACCGGGGGTTGGGGGTGCACTCATCAATCAAGGGCGGCGGTACGCCCCCTCTAGGAGGGGCGGCACCTCTTCTTGCACAAGCGGGGGCTGCAGAGACACGATTTACTGCACCGACCGATAAATCTTCCCCCCGCGTCGTCGTCAAGGCTTTTTTTCTGTGCGCTCGAGGAGGTCGATCAAAACATAAACATGTACAAATTAGTGGATTTGTCCAAAAGATTATAGAAAGCTTAATCGATTAAGAATCAAAGACTTTAATAAATACTGCGAAATCAAATGAATTATTAATCGGAGAAGGATGTGTTTTTTTAAATGGCAATGTTCAAAGGTTGTGACATAATTAACTTAAATTGTTGACGTTTTCCAAGTTTTTCCAAAAATTTCCCTTTTTATAAGATTTTTATAATTAATGTGAACATCTTGAAAAAATCACTTTATTTTTGAATTTCACGAAAATTGACCGATGATTTTTAAAATAAACGGAAATTCAGGAAAACCGACAGAATTTTAAAAATTCGCGAATAGCGTCGACATTTTTAAGTTAAAAGAACATTTAGGAAATTCAGGTAATTTACCAAGATTTTACAAATTGACTAAAGTTTTGAAAATTTATTCATGAAATGTATAACATTTTTAAAAAATGGTGATGTGTCCATCATAGTACTTTCCCCCGTAAATTGCGTATTAAATCACTTTTAAAATATTTGTAGCATTATTATTTTCAGAATGTCTTCAACTTTTTGATAACTACAACTTTTATTTGAAACATTTTTCAATTGTATCGACACATACACTGTCACACACCAATAACTAGATAAAACATACAACTTTTGAAATATCTCAAAAACTAAGAGTGCGATGACAAAAAATAAGTGAACAATACATCTTCATTTTGTTATTATCTACAACTTTTATTTGAAAGAATTTTTTGTTTGATGAACATTTATTGAAAAAATCTGAAAAAACTGAAAAACGCTAAGAGTAAAGTACCACTTTCGGTTTTCCGATTTTCACCAAAAGCTTTTCAGTTCTTCCGATTGTAACAAAAAGCTTAAGTTTCAAGTTTCATCTCGATATCTTTAGCGGTTTTTGCGGTACAGCGCACACAGACAGACAGACAGACAGACAGACAGACATTTTTCAAAAATGGTCTTATTCGACTCAGGGGACCTCAAAACGGATATTTCCGCTAACATTTTTGATTCGAAAATTTTCACGAAAACAATACTTTCCCTTTGTATTACATACGGGGGAAAGTAAAAATAACGGAAATATAAGAAATTCGTAATTTTTGATAATTAACAAAAATCTAAGAAGTTTATGAAAATCGTTTAACATTTTGAAAGTTAAGGAAATCTTTGAAACTTTACGAACGCATTAAGATTTTGAAAACTAAAGATATTCAAAAAAGGCATCAAAATATTCAAATTACCAATTATTTTGGATAATCATTAATTTCTAGAATTAACGTTTAACCCAGAAAATTCACGTAAACCATAAAACTTTTAAATACTAGGAATATCTAAGATATTCAAAAATTTTAAGAAATTCTCAAAATATTGAAAATCTCATAAACATTTCAAATTTTATAAAACGATACAAATATTAATAATTTAATGAAAATTTTAAAATTTCACGAAAACTGCTGAGATGTTAAAATTAGAATTTTACTTGAGATCAGTGTTTTACATGCGTGGCGCATGAAGTAAAATTTCGAGTTGAGAAACGCCCGAATTCAAGTGAATAAATTGGTCGAAAATGTCTTGTCGCTTTTCTCAACTCGAAATTTTACTTCATGCTTAGTCTGGGAGTGGAAAACATTCGTTCGACAATTGTCAATATCTTATTTTGTTTGTTTCTGTATTGTAGATAAAAAAATAGTAATATTAATAAAAGATGTAAAATAATGAATATCAAGAAAACAAATAAAATTTGTTAAAAAGAAAAAAAAATAATAAGATTTTTATTAACATTATAAATTTTATAAATCGAGAAAAATCTTAAAATATTGAAAGTTTAATAAAAGTTTAGAAAATACACAAAAACTGCTTAGATGTTAAAATTTGAATTTCACCTGAGATCAGTGTTTTACACGCGTGGCGCATGGAGTAAAATTTCGAGTTGAGAAAAGCCCGAATTTTGATTTGGACGCTGCGCGTCCTAATCCAAATTCTTGGGGCTTTTCTCAACTCGAAATTTTACTTCATGCTTAGTCTGGGAGTGGAAGACATTTGTTCGACGATTGTCAATATCGTATTGTGTTTGTTTCTGTTTTGTAGACAAAAATAGTGATATTAAGAAAAGTTGTAAAATGATGGATACTAAGAAAACAAATTAAATTTGTTATAATCGAAAAAAGACGACTTTTTCTATTTAAAATTGAAATTATTAATTTTTATAACAATCGATGAAAAGCTTGGATATTTACGAAAAAAAATCGTCGTTTTTAAAAGTGACGAAAATCTTGAGATTTCATGAAAAACGTCGAGAATTTGTCAATTACCAAAAGTTTTAGAAATCCAATAAAAACTCATAATTTTTTAAATTTAACAAATATCTTAGAATATAAACAAAAGTTGTAAACATGTTGACAATTATTGAACATCTTTTAAATTCACGAAAGTAGTCGAAATTTCCGAAAATTAACCTAAATCGTCCAACATTTTGAAAAGTAATTTAAATTCATACATTGCAAATTTACGAAAAGCGTCCAAGTTTCTTTAAAAATTCACGAAAATTTAGAAAATTTATTATTATTATTAAAAGTATTTACATTTTTTAAATTTACGATAATCTAAGAAATTTATAAAAAATTGAAAAAAATCTTTTGAAAATTCATGAGAAGTATAGACATTTTTAAAAATAACAGAAATAAAAAAAGTGATCAAAAATTGCTAAGATTTATAGATCTGAAAACCCAGGAAATAAGGCTTGTCGTTTAAAAATCCCTTCGCTAAATGACCTCATAAATTGTCCACATTAGCGATAATTACCACATCTGGTAACACCGTTTCAATGTTCAAAGATAATTGTGAACATCAATAAAGTAAAGAATAATATATTATTGCAGATTTCATATAGTACAATTTTTTTTGTTGGTATTAAGTAAATATTGTTATGTTTCACAATATTTACTTTATATTTCTTGAATAACTTTCTCATTTAAACATTGGTGAAACATTTTGAAATAATATTAAAGGATAAATTAAAAACACTGGGTTTGTTTCAATATTTGTTTCTATTTACTCGACTAGCTGCGCTTTTTACGGCACTATCAAGAGACTAATAAAACAAACCTAGTGTTTTATCCTTTAATAATATTTACTTTGTTTGTATAATACTTTTTTGTCTAATGTGACTGCGGTTTTGACAAATTTACCTTATCATTGTCAAACATTATCACTTTATGTTTGATAATAACAAGTTTAATTTGTCGAAACTGCAGTCACATTTAATAAAAATGTGTAATCGAAACAATATAAAAAGTGTATTATTGTGAAATTAACATGTATAAGTAGAAGCCAAAACAATATTTTTTCTTCATTTGCATGCCCAATTGCAACTTATTAACCCATTAAGGGCTGAGCAGTGCTAGAGTTGACTGTAAAAGTTGAATTTAAGTCCAATTTTGTACTTTTTTTATGATTTCTATGAATGACATTGTATGACATACTGTGAATTTTTCTATTAAATATACATAATGTATACGCTGTAAACTTTCAGGCATTCGTCGATTTTATATAAAAAACGTGCAATATGAAGTTTAGAACGAGTGTTTCAACTCCCAGACTAAGCATGAAGTAAAAATCAGATCAGAAAAGCCCCGCGTAGAAAATTTGTCGAAGGTCGCGCAGCGACCCGAGACAAATTATCACGGGGCTTTTCTAAACTCGAAATTTTACTTCATGCGCCACGCGTATAAAACACTGAAATATTGTGAAGTTAGAATTACACTGAAATTTGTTTGGTTTAATGAGTAATAAGTGGAATATTTTAATAACAAAATATTTATCTTTTTCTTCATACATTTTCAAGTCAGGTCAAATAATATAACGTATCAAATTAACTTATTTAGTAATTTAATTAACAAAAAAATGATAATGTTGCGTGTATTAGGACGCCTCTTGTTAACAGGATAATATCAATATTATATAGCTATTTTAAAGCTTTAAGGGCATTTTTTCTTTATAACAATTTAAATACGCCCGGCTATTAATAAAACACATGCTTCATACCCGGCAAAGAAATAGTCAATTAGGCGATATTTTCTGGGGGAGCACAATCGCAGAAAATGGTCTGCTGCGGATTTGTTATGGGTCAGCACAAAATCGCCCAGCAAGATTCGAATTTATGTATCTGGCTCCACATTGAATATCCGGTAAGAGGATCATCCCCTTCGGACTTATTTTTTTGTTCTCGCCCCCGGCCCTAATCCCCTCCTTTCGAACGCCAGTTTTCTTAAATCCTCCAAAACACACTCACGCATATACCGCTCCTAGTGTTATTGTCAAATCTCGTTATCGACAAATCTCGAGAATTAAACTAAACGATTTTATTCTGTGTCAATAAATATCGTATGCTATAAAATAAAACCTCTAGACTGTTATAGAATATATTGTAGGTTGGCAACTCTGAAATTATATATTATAATTATTATGTCCGACGTTTTAAATGACAATTCCTAAAGCGTGTAGCCAACATACATTTAAAAATAGATAAAATCATAGCACTCTAGAGGTTTTAATTTATTGAACATACGATATTAAATCATGTAAAAACAATAATACGATTACGGACATTTTTACACCATTCACATTGTGATGCATAAATAGATTAAATTGATAAGTTCTTTTAAAAATAGACAACTATCCAGTAAACTTCTTTCGAAAAAATGTTCTCGTTTGAAAAGAATCAAGGACGCTTGATTCATTTTGCACGTATCTATCCTTTTCACCCAAGAAAAAGTTAACTGGAAATAAAATACTCAATATTAGAAATCAAGAAACAAATTAATGAAAGTGTGCAAACTATAAGAAGCGTACGCTTATTTTCTCGAATTTAAATAGTTTTGAATTTGAATTATTATTGTTTAAATTAATGAATTAAGGCACTTAGAAGAAAAGAGGTGTAAGGTCAAATTTTAGAAGAATAATACATGCAATTTTTTCAAATGTGGATTTCTCATTTATTTTTAGTAATCACTTGCATCCCTTTGCTTCTAGATGATTTAATTTATTTTTTCAATGAAACTTGATATCTTTAAGAATAATTCAAATTCAAAACAATCTGAATTCGAAAAAATTTGCTTACGTTTCTTACTTTTCAATGGGTATTTATTGTCTTAAGTTGTCTTATTAATTAAGACGTATTGTTTGCATTCTACACAAATTTTCGTAATTCTACTATCTTTGTTTTGTTCTCATTGATCACTTGATAAAACATGATTGCATATTATTTTTTTTACTTTTGATTTTGAGGCGCATGAAGTAAAATTTCGAGTTTAGAAAAGCCCCGTGATAATTTTCTACGCGGGGCTTTTCTAAACTCGAAATTTTACTTCATGCTCAGTCTGGGAGTGGAAGACAGTGTTACTTTAAAATTTTCACATCTGTTAAAATATGCAAAGAGTTTTATGTAACACCGAACATTTTCATAATGAGAATTTTTCTTTAACGTATCCATATGCATACGTTACACATTTTCCGATGCTCGGTTTATCAAAAGAATTCAATTTGAAACTTTAAGCGAGTGTTTTCCACTCCCAGGCTAAGCATGAAGTAAAATTTCGAGTTTAGAAAAGATTGAAAATTTAGTTTGGTCGCGTAGCGCGAAGCGCGGAGCGGCAAATCCAAATGTTCAGGCTTTTCTACACTCGAAATTTTACTTTATGCGCCACCGGTAGAAAACACTAATTCAATATAAAGTTTGGCGGTGCGTTTTATACTTGGTAATATGCCAGTGGTTTGTACCGGTGTCGGCTGGCGCTGACCTGTATGTCAACTGTCATTATAGTCCACATGTCAGCTGACGCCGACTTTCGTCAAGTTGACACAATGGACTAAATTTCGGCTAGCACCGACTTATGTCAAGCTGAAACGATGGACTAATGTCAGTCAACCTAGTGATTTGCAGTAATAAATTCACTTTTTGAATATTGTGACTGTAAGAGACTTGATTGGCTGTCTTCTGACTGTGGTAAGAGTTTGTCTGATTATGTCTCTATGGGCTGTATTTCGACTATTCTGGTATTATGACTGTAAGTCACTTGGTTGGCTGTCTTTTAACTTAGAAGGATTTTGTCATTAAATCACAATGCTGACTTTATGTGATATATTGATTTAAATGACATAAAATCATATTATTACAATAGTCGAAATACAGTTCATAGAGAGACATAATCAGACAAAATCCTAGCAAAGTCAATAGACAGTCAATCAAGTGACTTACAGTCACAATAGTCAAAACACGGCCTATGAAAATATAAAATGACAAAATCTTATGATTATCCAAAGACAGTAAAGCAACTTAAATGTCACAGATGTCAATATACAGTTGATCAAGTAATTTAATGACAAAATCCTATCACACTTAGAGATTTATAGTCGATGTTGCAATAGTCAAATAACAGTTGAAAAAGAAATGTAATTACTAAATACTATAATGCTCAAAAAACAGTTCAATAGTTTATAGTTATAATACAATCAATTTACAGCCGTCTAAGCGATTTTTAACTTAAGCGAAGTCAACGACACAGTGATTATATGATGATAAATATGTTGTGATAGTCAAATTAACTGTCATTTAATTTTATAGATTAAATATTGATTATATTGACTGTCTTTACCAAAGGGTTTTCCAATAAGGGTGGGTTGATGTTGACATCTAATAAAACAAGCTGTGAGTGAGGTATTAACGACATTTTTTGTTTATTTGAAAGGCCTATGTATGTCGTTATGTATGGAATATGACATCGTTCAAATGTCCGCCGCGTCATCGCACGGTGGCAGATATCCGAGAGCTCTAATTTTTAATAACTCTGCCGCACAAATCCGGTTGAATTTGAGCGATGGCCCAGGTTATGTTGACTTTGTGGGGATTAGTCGATTGCGGCTTATTAGCATAGACCTGCGCTTTAGAAAAAGACACAAGAAAAAGTCTAGCGAGGTCAAATCGCACGATCTTGGTGTCCAATTTACGTCACCTCGAGAAATAACCATACCCTCAAATCGAGCATGCAGAATGTCTATTGTGGCGTTCGCTGCGTGGCACGTAGCGCCGTCCTGCTGGAACCACATTTCGTCCGCGTCTATATCGATTAATTCGAGAAAAAGAAATTGATTATCACTGATCTGGCGCTCGCCATTGATGGTGATGGCCTCACCAACGTCGTTTTCGAAGAAGTACGGACCAATGATGCCGCCGGCCCAAAATCCGCGCCAAACAGTAACTTTTTGTGAATGCATTGCCACCTAGTGAACCTTTTGTGGGTTGGAGGCGTCTTATATACGGTAATTTTCTTTGTTTACAATAGTCATTCATCCAAAAATGCGTCTCGTCACTAAAGATGATTTTATGGCTAAAATTGGGATCTTCTTGCAAACCCTCCAAAGTTTAGTCAGCAAACAAGCTTAATATATATATATATATATATATATATATATATATATATATATACAATGAGAGCCAAAATGATTTGTTCATTTTTAATAGGAAATAACACATGAATTATTTTAAATGCAGAAATAATATAAATGACATCTTAAAAAGTAATAATGGGAGTTTTACTTTTTGAATATAGTGTGTGTTAAATGTCCGCCACCCTTCTCCACAAACTCTTCTAAACGACGGACGAAATCTGCCATAACTCGTTGAAGCATATCCTGTGGACTAGCTTCAATTTCTTGTCGGATATTTCTTTTGAGCTCCTCTATATTTCTAGGCTTACTCTTGAACACTCTACTCTTTAAATATCCCCAAAGAAAAAAGTCTGGAACAGTAATATCGGGAGATCTTGGGGGCCAATTAAAATCACCGTTTCGAGAAATGAGTCTATTCGGAAATGTCTGTCGCAGGATCTCCATACTTATTCTTGCAGTATGACAGGTCGCACCGTCTTGTTGAAAAAAGTGATTTCTTTCTTCTTCTTCAATTTGCGGTATAAAAAATGTCTGGAGCATATGTGCATACCGTTGAGAATTGACTGTGACTGCTTCGCCGTTTTCTTCAAAAAAATTTGGACGGATGATTTTTGACGATGATACAGCACACCAAACAGTCACTTTTGGGGAATGTAAGAGTCTTTCATAGATTTCACACGGGTTTTCGGTAGCCCAGTATCGAAAATTCTGTTTATTTACCAAGCCATGTAAAGTAAAGTGTGCTTTGTCGCTCATGAAAAGATGTTGTGCGATATCGGGTTCCTCATTGCTTAACCCTAAAAAACGTTGACAAAACTCAACACGGCTTTGTTTATTACGATCAGTTAACTTCTGCACCACTGCTATTTTGTATGGATAAAACTTCATTTTGTGCAGCATTCTTCAGGTACTTGTTGCAGATAAATTTAACGCTGCCGCATGCCGCCGAACTGATCGATTTGGGCTACGCAGAATTAATTGTCTCACCCGTTCCTCATTTTCAGGATTGCATGCAGAGCGAATCCTCCCGGCTGATTTTCTTCTCTCAACTGACCCATGATTTCGCCACTTCCTTACCCAATACGAAATAACAGTTCGAGCCGAAACATCACGAACATTAAAATGTAGACGAAATAAACGTTGAGTTTGAATTATTGAACTTAATTTAAGAAAATTTTCAACACAAAATATGCGTTGCTGTATGTTCCAACGCACCATTTTGACAACTGGCAAAATATCTCCAAAGTCTCCTCTTTTAAATTGTTATCAGTAATATAGCGATTAATAAATAGTTATATTTGTTATTGCCCATTAAAAATAAACAAATCATTTTGGCTCTCACTGTATATATATATATATATATATATATATATATATATATATATATATATATATATATATGTATCACTGTTTCTTCGGGTTTGGTGCCGCGTATTTTCTTGGCTCTGGTCCATTGTATTTTTAATTCGACGTTTCGATGACGTCGCAGTCATCATCGTCAGGAATAACTAATAAAATTCCATTGCTCTAGCAACCACTTGTTTGATTTCTACGTACTACTTGATGCGTGAATTTCTTGTTTGGCTTCGTTTTACTCTTCTGTTTTGTTCTTCTAATGATGTAGTAGTGACTATTTCAAAATTATTTTCGGAAGGGGTTTGATTTTGAATTTCTTGGTTGTTGTTCATAGATAATATATACTGCCTTTCAAAAAAATCAGAACACAAAGTATTTATTAGACGATTTTAATGAAATTTACAGAATTTGATCATGTAAATGAACTGCATCGATGATCAAAAAATCAATTGTATTAGTTACTATTTAATGGTATTTTTCCTTGATTTCACCATTATGAAGAGCTTTTGATTTTTTAATGTAATTGCTTCTAATATCCAAGTAGCCTCTGAGTAGTTTGACATTTCAGTTTGTAAAACATAAAAAGATGCCCCGTGTTCGTCGGCGTGCACAATATCATCATCTAAGTGAATTTGAAAGGGGTCGCATTATTGGAATTCGAGAAGCGGGTTTTTCGTCAGGAATAACTATCAAAATTCCATTGCTCGAAAAGAGGCCGAACAGTCTAAATCAAAGAGATGATGCTAAAAGACTACCACCAATTTGGAAAACTTGTATAAATTCTGGTCAAAATATATTATCTCCGAACAAGAACCAAGAAATTCAAAATCCAACCCCTTCCGAAAATAATATTGAAATTGTCACTACTACATCATTAGAAGAACAAAACAGAAGAGTAACACGAAGCCAAACAAGAAATTCACGCATCAAGTAGTACGTAAAAGTCAAACAAGTGGTTGCTAGAGCAATGGAATTTTGATAGTTATTCCTGACGATGACGACTGCGACGTCATCGAAACGTCGAACTAAAAATAAAATGAACCAGAGCCAAGAAAATACGCGCGACCAAACCCGAAGAAACAGTGATACATATATATATATATATACAGTCTCATTTATTGTGACACAGCACATATGTCCGTTATTAGTACAGATAGAAATAGTACAAATAGTACAGATAGAAAGTTAAAGACAATAGTTTTAGTATTTTTCATGATCTATTCAGTAGCATTGTCAGAAAAACAGTTGAAAATCAAATAAACACGTGAAAGCTATTAGCTTCATTTTCTTTAATATCACACCCTGTATATTTTGTTTATTTCAAATAGGTAATAACCTTAGCTTTATAATGATACCACATAAGTACCCCTTCATTGTACAAATAACGCGACAATTGCAAATATATGAAATTTATCAGTTGCCATGGAAAACAATTGACATAAAACAATTTGTTAACGCTTTAATGTCAAAGTGATGTAGTAACTTCCCGTTTTGCGTGTTGTTGATTCAAATCTTTAGAGATGGGTGATAATTACTATTCTAATGATGAAAAAATGGATATGCTAAAGGTCTTCGTTAGATGCAACGATAATTCTAGAGAAGCTAGTATCACTTATGGAAACATGTATCCAGAAAGAAGACAACCACATTATTCCACTTTTGCAAGACTTGAACAAAATTTACGGAGAAATGGGTGTTTTATTAATGAATTACGAAGGAGAAGACAAGAAAAAGAAGATAATAATGAAGTATTGACATTGGCCTATTTTAGAGCACATCCACGTAATTCAATACGCGACGCAGTGGCTGACTTACGAATAAGTATGGATAAAATATTTTCTATTCTGAGAAAACATTAAATGAGACCATATAAAATTAAGTCAGTACAAGGTTTAAGAGATGGTGATTCTGACAGGAGGATAGTATTCTGTAATTGGCTTAGCAACAATCAACATTTATTAAATTTAATTGTTTGGAGTGATGAATCAAATTTCAACAACAACGGAATCTCCAACCGAAAAAACGGCCATTACTGGGATACTGAGAATCCACGTTAAATTCGAGAATGCAGATTCCAACAAAGATTTGCAGTTAATGTGTGGCTTGGTGTGTTAGGTGATACCATAATAGGACTATTTTTTTATATGCCAACTTTCTTACGATAGCATTTGAAGATTATTTAGATGATATCCCCCTAGAAATACGTCGAGATATGTGGTTCCAACAAGATGGAGCTCCTTCCCATAACGCAAGAAATGTCAAAGATATTTTGGAAAGAAAGTTTGGTTTGATATTGATTGCAAATGGTGGCCCCATAAACTGGCCAGCAAGATCGCCAGATCTGTCTATTTTAGATTTTTTTATTTGGGGATTTTTAAAGCAAAAAGTTTATGTTACTCGTCCAGAAAATCTAGACGATCTGAGAAATCGTATTCGTATGGCATGTGGCCAAATAACACCACGGATGTTGCAAAAAGCACGACAAAATTTATTGAAGAGATGTGAAGAATGTATTGCAAACAACGGACGTCACTTTGAACAGACACTTTAAATAGTTATTCATGTCAACTGATAAATTTCATTTATTGGCAATTGTCGTGTTATTTCTATAATAAAGGGGTACTTATGTGGTATCATTATAAGGCTAATATTAATGCCTATTTGAAATAAACAAAATACACAGGGTGTTCCATTAAAGAAAATGAAACTAATAGCTTTCACGTGTTTATTTGATTTTCAACTGTTTTTCTGACATTACGATTGAATAGATCATAAAAAATACTAAAACTTTTGTCTTTAACTTTTTTCTGTACTAATAACGGACATATGTGCTGTGTCACAATAAATCAAACAGATCTAAATCTATATATATATATATATATATATATATATATATATATATATATTTATATATATGTATCACTGTTTCTTCGGGTTTGGTCCCGCGTATTTTCTTGGCTCTGGTCCATAATATTTTTAATTTATGTATATATATATATATATATATATATATATGTTAAAACGTAGATTTTCGCGGGCGTAACATGTATCACTGTTTCTTCGGGTTTGGAATTTTGATAGTTATTCCTGACGATGATGACTGCGACGTCATCGAAACGTCGAATTAAAAATATAATGGACCAGAGCCAAGAAAATACGCGGGACCAAACCCGAAGAAACAGTGATACATATATATATATATATATATATATATATATATATATATATATATATATATATATATATATATATATATATATATATATATTTATGGCACTACACTCCTCAGTGGAGTTTCCCCGCTTCCTTTTGAAGCCCTTTCAATTCATTCGTTGGGGTGGATTAGTCCCCGCTGTACTATATGTTTTTCGTTTGTTTATGTCGTCCTATTCTTTGTTCTTCTTGCTATCTCCCTCCAAGTGTATCTATCTTGTGCCTTTTCTTGCCAGTTTGTTACCGGCACTTTTTAACAAGTTCCGTCAACTGCTATTTTGTATATGTATTCATTATTTTCCAAATGAGTAAAGTTCGCGCCATACATTGATAGGTTGCCTATCTAGGTGGAATCTCGTTAAAATAGCGCCCTCGAACATCAGACAGCTCAACTCAGCTCAAAACTCCTCTAGGCCATCCATGGTAGAACTCTACGGCATCCGCTATTTTCAGTTTCAGGGTTGTCCAAAATATATACGGATTTCCCGGTTATCCCCGAGTTCGCCACATCTGCAAAGGGTCGCAGCTACCTGGAGCCGAGCCGACCGTGCCAGCGAAATGTACGTGCGGGGAACAAGAGAATCGGGCATGACGTCAGAAGGTAATAAAAGCGGCAAACACAAAGCGCCCTACGATGTTCGCGAATCGTCGCGAAAGGGGCACACGTACGCGAACACCACATACGTCATCGGATAGTTGAGAGGAAGACCATTCCAATGACACTAAACACGAGGGGGTTATTTCAATTTTGTACGCTATAGAAGACGAGCTGTCAGGAGGATTAATTGTTATTAATTAAGATTCAGGCAAGGTGTAGTGTATCCCATATGTATAGGAACTAGAGCAAAAGTTGCGCATTGCAAGTTACTATTTTTTTGACCTAAGTCACATTCTCGTTCGACTTATGCTTTCGAAGTTATTAAATTAAAACTCATGAAACCACCATTTTAGCCTCCGATCAACATGTGTGACATATGTACGGATGCATAATTTCATCTCACACATGTTGATCCACTTTATATTTCAATATTTTTATATTAAATATTTATTCTCATTATTTTTCTGTGGCGAGAAATGGTGGGTACCTGAGAGTCACAGGGGTAGAGGGTTTTTTCTTTTCGATATAAAAGAGCTACCACTGGACCACAGAATTCACTCTGTATCCAGCATCCAAAAGTGTAAGTCGTCTGTAATTCTGTGTAAGTTGTTATTTTTTTTATTCTTGTCTTGTTATTTGTTTGTTAATTTATTATTCGTGTTTTTAATATATTTGTTAAAGTTGAGAGCCATTTTTATTTCAAATCGTATTTTTTTTTTATATAAAATAGAATCAGTGCTTCAGTCGAATTTTCTTAATTAAGAATTGTGCTTGTTAGTCGATGGTTACTTGGTGGTGAAATAGTTGCTATTTTTTAATAACTATTTTAAAGCCGAAGTACCCACCCTGTAACAAGTTGTTTATTCATAGCTTTCTGAAATCCTCCTCCACTTTGTCTTCATGTGTTTCTTGGTCTTCCTCTTCCTCCTCTGTTGTTTAGTTGCCATTCCATTATGGTTCTCACGGTACTTTCTGCTCCAGATCTCTACACATGTCCTAACCATTTTATTAGTGCACCTTTAATTGTGCTTATTACATCCTCACCTCCAAGTGCATCCACTATTTCCTCGTTTGTTCGTCGCCTCTTAAGATTTTCTTAAATTTGTATTGGTCCTAGTATTCTTCTTAATAGTCTTCTTTCCAGTCTTTGGAGTTTTAGTTCATCTTTTTGTGTGTGTCATCTTCTTTGCTCCGTATGTTAATATAGGTCTAATTACGGTTTAATAAACTTTAAGTTTTGTTTTTCTACTTAGTAAGCAAGCTTAATAACACTATTAAAACAATCCAAGTGATTTTTATTAGTTTACCAAAGAAATAACATAACATTCCAAATTAAGTATTTTGTAATATTCGAATTATCATAATTTTATCTTAAAAAATATTACACACCTAAACCTAAGTTAATCCTAATTATATTTCTTCCTTAATAAAATGCATATATACTTTTGTGCTCGTCTTTCGTCATTCATGCCGTATTTAGTTCCTGAAGTGTACATCCATTTCGAAAACTGCGCAGCGAGTTTTCGCAAACTACTTTATAAACGTGCACGTGAAACGCGGATTATACAGCAAGTTAACGAGCGCAAAGTAAAGGAACAAACAAAAAATCTCGGGGATGATCCGTTATTAACCCCGGATAGATTTCGGCTAGTAAAATAGTGGCGTCTTCTCGTAATCTGCGGAATATGATTAAACATCGACTAAGTCTAAAATTACATTGAATATAGTAATGGGCGTAATCGAATGATATCAATAATGGATTGATGAGATTCAAAATAAATTGGTAAACGAATGACCGCGTGCGCGCATGATTTCTCGAGAGATTATTCAAAATATTGCTAGAGAAATCACTGTATTGATCACTGAACCGATCGTTTGTAACATTGCTCGATAGATTGTTCGAAAAATTGCTCAAGAGATCACTCGAATTGTTTGCACTAATTTGAGTGATCTTTCGAGCAATCATTCAAGAGATCTATCTAGCAATCATTCGAGCAATCTCTCGAGCAATCTCTCGAGCAATCATTCGAGGAATCTTTTGAGTTATCTCGTGAGCGGTCATTCAAGAGATAGTAATTCAAGAAAAATTTTGAGTTTTCTCTTTAACAGTTAATAAAGAGATTTCTCGAGCAATTATTCGAGCTATCTTTTGAGTTATCTCTTAATCAATCAATTAAAAGATCTCTCGAGATATCATTCGAGCAATCTCTCAAGCAATCATTCGAGCAATCTTTTGATTTATCTCTCGAGCAGTCATTTAAGAGATCTCTCGAGTAATTCGAGCAAAATTTTGAGTTTTCTTTTTAAAAGTTATTTAAGAGATCTCTCGAGCAATTATTATAATATATTATTATAATCGAATAATTCGATTATGTTCATCCGGACGATCCTAAAACGGATATTTTATTGCTCGAAAGCTATCTCGAATAATTACTCGAGGGATCGCTCGAATGATTGTTTAAATGGAAATTTCATACTCAAATTGGGTTTGTTTAAACTTTTAAGCCTTATATTTATTTTCTTTCACTTTATTGTTGACAACATTGCAACATGTTTCACCAGACAGTGACTTCATAAGGCAGATGAATAATTAATTATGCATCTGCCTGATGAAGCCACTGTCTAGCATAACATGTTGCAGTGTTCAAAAATAAATTTAAATCTTACAAACTTGTTAATTTATTATTTCAGATGTTCGTCTTATCAATTAAATAATTTATTTTTTTATTGTAAATAATTTATTGCGGTAGATTATTATCTAAATTGTCATTTAAGTGAACATATGAGCAATCATTTCAGCAACCATTCGAGCGATCATTAAAGCGATTATTTGAGTAATCTCTTGAGCAATAATCTCTTGCGAAATTATTCGGGCAATCGTTTGATTGTCAGTTTAATAAAAATTCCAATTATTTCCAACACTATGTATAAAATATTATTAACATCTCGATCTTTACGTAACTCTCTCATTCCAGAAAGTATCGCTTTGTTTTTTGGGTCAAGTGATTCCAATCAAATTACGCTTTCAAACATAATCAAGATTAATAAAAAGCTCGCAAACTTGTACAAGAATTTAACTAACCGTATTTTTTTAATGCAAAGTTCCCAACTCTGGGGACTTAAGAAGGATAGTCACATTTCGCTTCACCTATTTTATAAATTCTTAAGTGAAATGTGTCCAATTCTTTACATTGGTGAGTGGAAGTTTATTTAGGAAATACACCTGAAATGTTAAAGTGTCAAAAGAATGTTCTTTTAGCAAAAACCAGTGTTTAATGAAATTTGAGTTATATTAGCCTTCAAAAGATCTATCAAATGACCAATTGATTCATCATTCAAATGACCAATTTAACGATAATTCGGATTACCAATCTTTCTGTCCTTTTTTTTTCGAATTTTGAATTATTTTTATACTTTTTGGAATTGCATTCTGGAAAAAATTGATTTAGAACTGCATTCAGAAAAATATTATACGCTTATACTCTGCTTAATTTATTGAAATCTTGTGATTTTTTATTATTCTTGTATAAAGAAATTCAAATAAATCACAAACCCACTCACAAACTCCGGGACAGTATCGTTGATAAACGACTGGACAATTACAGTCCTCCGTCTCATCAATCACGGTTTATGTGTATGGCTTCAGGTACTTTTAAAATTATGTGGGTAATGCGGGGCCTTCACCTACTGATACACTAATTATATCCACCGGAGGATTTGTTTGCGGAACTTTCTTGGCAAAGTAACCGGAGGATAGTGATCACGTCCCACTTTACGCGTCTCTTATCGGGAAGTTATCCACCCCCGCGCTCCTTACCGAACTGAACTGGGACACACAAAACCAAACCAGATACGAATCGCGAATCGTAATTTATACATGTATGTATGTATCATACTGAACAGAAGAGCGAAAGAGAGCAGGAAGCCCGAGTATTGTTAGTTAGCCCCGGCATCAAATTGTAATTAAGATACTGCGCGCTGTTATTATCCCGCTCTTTTGGAAATTGAACAGGGTGGCTAATGGATGCGTGGGGGGGTGTTCTAACATATATGAAAGCGCCACGGACTTAATTAGATTATCCGGGGGGTAAATTAATATTTTATGTTCCTGCGGGTCGAAATGCTGCAGCTGCAACTTCTACCCAATTCCTGAATCATACATCATGGCTTCAGTAATTGTTTCTGACATATTGTGTGCTACTATCCAATTTATTAGACGACAAATTCATCATTGGTATTTAAAATTATTATTAATATTCATATAAAAAGGTTTAGTCACACCATACAAGTTATTAACAGAATTGTTCAGTGAAATTACATACTAAGATTTCCGAAAATAAATCAAATTTTTATTTAAACTGACATGTTTCAGACTTTAGGGTCCTCGTTAGTGTAGCCCCGACCCAGTGCTAGGGAATACTGAACATTTCTGACTATTTCAAGCCAATATGTGAAAACTAAAGAGTGTCAATAAACTGTCAGCATCACAGTAGGTTCTGACTTCAGAATGATACGTCGTAATTAGACATATAATTAAATTTACCTACGCCCTATCTAGTAACCGCATCATACCACACTGTCATCTTGACAAGTATGATTGACATCACGTACACATGCACTTACAAATTAATTAATTATCAGTTGCATGATTCATACCTCATCTCTAGGCTAAACTTTGCTGTTCCCAGGTCAGGTAGTAGACATAAGAATATCTTTTATAATAATCGAGCAAATACAACACACTATCTTAACTCGCCCATCATGTCTATGTGTAACTCGGTAAACATGCTGCCTCATGATATTGATATATTTCATATTAATTTATCAATGCTCACTGCTCATTTGACATCGCATTACATGTTGAATAACATATAAATGTATTGAGATTGCGCTAGATGTGGTTATCGGAATTATCGACATTAACTACGCTACTTCATGTTTTCATTTAATTTAATTCTACTTTTTTTTTTATTTTTAGTTTTTAAGTTATGTAAAAATCATTGTATTTCAAAGTATATGCAGTGCTATATTGTGAACGATTGTGACTATACTGTATTGCGCTATAATTGTATTTTTCTAATTTATCCTATTATTAGATCTTATGAATCTGTTGGATAATAAATAAATAAATAAATAGCTTTGACAAGTACATTACGTGCTGACAGCTAAACAGCTGATTGCTTATCGTACAACCAAATGACATTTCTTTGATATACAGGGAGTTTTTCTTTAAAGTATACGTATTCCAAATTCAGCTTATTTTCTTTAAATCTTTAGTTATTCGTTGTTTTTTTTACGAGTTCAATTTGAAGCTTAAAACGAGTGTTTTCCACTCCCAGACTAAGCATGAAGTAAAATTTCGAGTTTAGAAAAGCCCCGTGAACATTTTCTGGGCTTTTCTAAACTCGACGTTTTACATCATGCGCCACGCGTATAAAACACTGATTTCAAGTGAGGTTCAAATATACATAGAGTTCACAATATTTTAGTGTTTTGTACCGGTGGCGCATGAAGTAAAATTTCGAGTTTAGAAAAGCCCAGAAAATTTTTCACGGGGCTTTTCTAAACTCGAAATTTTACTTTATGCTTAGTCTGAGAGTGGAAAACACCCGTTTAAAGCTTCGAATTGAACTCTTTTAAAAACAACGAATGTCAGAAAATGTATAGCTCTATTCCCTGTATATTGATCAAGTAGTAATTTAGTTTTCATCATTGTCATGGTACTATTAAAAATTATTACAATAAATAAGTTGTTGTTTCATGCTCATTGTTTATGTTTTTAGGGCATAGGTAAAGTATTGTACGTTTCTCGAGTGGTATGGCAATTACATACTCGCGGAATACTGCACTCGCCGCTGCGCGGCTCGTGCGCAACATGTCCGCTCATGTGTAATACGCTGCATACCACTCTCGTTACGTAATATACTATTATTTGACGTTTCTGAGATTCAACGAATCGTATAACTCAATCTTAGATATGTAATTTGTTTTTGAAAGCAACCGAGATGCCGACAGTTTATAGACACTCGTTATTTAGAAAGACATTTCATAATAGAAAGAGAAATAATATTTGAATATTGATTACATGGGAACCATTTAAATTTTAAATATTCGAATCATTCTAATATTTTAATACTTATTTAAATTTAAAATTTAGTATTTGAAATATTTAAATTTAAAATTTAGTATTTGAAATATTTATATTTAAAAATTCCAATATTCGAATTATTCCTGTTCTAATCTCAGCCTTAGTTTGCACTTCAACATTAAATTCTTGCACAAATAAAGTGTAAACTAATCGATTTCGACTTTTACTTAAAATATTTGCTTGATATTAACGCAAGTGCACTTCTCGTAACTACCGTATTTACAGCCGAGTTCTTGTGATTACACGAACTGCACTAAATATTTATTTATCGCATTTAGTGCAGCGACACATGTGCTTCGAAATCGCCAGGAGACGAACAAAGAGGCAATTCTGGCGAAATGTGTACAAATTGGATTAACAATATCATAATCTGTTTAATGCCCTCCTCTTCTCCCATCGCCCATTTCAGAATTATCGGTGCCTTTATGGCAAATATGCAGCAGTGTACATATCCTCTAATTATTCCAACAAGTGATGAATTATTAATGCGGTCGACGTTCGGAATGTCCGGCAAACAAGCATCGTTTTCATTTTCAATAATTTATCCGCCTCTGACAAACGGATTGTAGCGGTTGGTTTTGAGCGACCTAAAATTCCTGCGACCTTTACGTATGTCCGAATGTTAATTAATGACGTTGCACTGATTAGGTTTGAATATTAATAGTATCCTGATCATAACTTGAATGTGAAATTTGTAATTGTTTTACAAAAATGATGATAATGATAGTAAAATTAGAAGCAAAAGAATCGAAAACTTTTCTCAGATTTCTATTTTGAGTAGATTTAATTTTAACTTTATGCGTAATGAAAGAAAAACACTCGTTATATTTTTCTTTCATTACGCATAAAGTTAAAATTAAATCTACTCAAAATAGAAATCTGAGAAAAGTTTTCGATTCTAATTGAATACTTATAAAAAACACGAACACCTAACCGTTGCACAGTATCATCCCATGGGTACTTAAATTATAGAAAATAATTACCATATTTTCCCACATATAGAGTTTGTAAAAGAGTCATTAAGTTTTTATATTTTTTATTGATCTTATCTTGATCTTCAAAATTGAAAATCTTCCTGATTTTTCATTGCAAATATGAGTTACATAAAAAATGAACTAAATTCATTTAAATTTCATCACAGCAATAGAAATTAATAACAACTTAAATATTGTGATATCATTTTGAACTTGGTCCATTTTTCTGTATGTAAAAATTAGTATTATTATACAGAGAGTTTTATGTGACACCGAACATTTTCTTAACGAGAATATTTCTTTTAACTATACATATGCATTTCGTTGTACATTTTCCGACGGTCGGTTTATTAAGAGAATTCAATTAAAACTATACGAGTGTTTTCTACTCCCAGGCTAATTATGAAGTAAAATTTCGAGTTTAGAAAAGCCTGAAACTTTGGTTTGGTCGCGTAGCGCGAAGCGCGGAGCGGCCAAACCAAATTTTCAGGCTTTTCTAAACACAAAATTTTACTTCATGCGCCACCGGTACAAAACACTGACATATTACGAAGCTTAAAACACACCACGAAACTTTACATTAAATCAGTGTTTTGTACCGGTGGCGCATGAAGTAAAATTTCGAGTTTAGAAAAGCCTGAAAATTTGGTTTGGCCGCTCCGCGCTTCGCGCTACGCGACCAAACCAAATTTTCAGGCTTTTCTAAACTCGAAATTTTACTTCATGCTTAGCCTGGGAGTGGAAAACACTTGTTTAAAGCTTAAAATTGAATTCTCTTAGTAAACCGAGCGTCGGAAAATGTACAACGTATGCATATGTATACTTATAAGAAATATTCTCGTTATGAAAGTGTTACATAAGATCGACTTAAGATAAGTGCTTATTGTTATTCTATATTGCTCCTTATAATTAAATATATTATTATATAATCAATATGTTTTTAGGGTTTAAACAAGATCGACTTGAGATAAGTGTTTATTATCAGTCTGGATTGCCCCATTAAAGCGAATAGTGCGGGATTTCCCTGTCTGCATGCAGTTGGTATATTTGCGGTAAATGCGGAGGTAATCCTGTTGTTACTTAACGAGTTGATCTTTGATTGCAGTTGTTAATCAGATTATAGCACCTCTAACGCAAGCAGGCCCTGTCTGCACTAGATATTGCCAATGTTGTAACATTCAAGTAATCCTAAATTAAACTTACGAATCATGTAATGTTATTGCAAGCTCTGTGTAGATATATAATATTTTATTTCTACAACCACTTTTGATTCTGATTTAAACTGAATCAAAGCAGAATAAATTCTAATTGAAATTCATACTCTCTTTGATTGAAATGTACACACTGACTTTACACACATCGCTTCACCCTTATTTAAACAAGATTATCAATGTTTTCTCAATAAATTTCCTCCACGTTAACACACATAAAGTTAAACTCGTTCCCACCAATACAACATCAAACAGCATTAACCAACCCTCCTTTGAATACACCCGAAAAAAGGGGAAGTCACGCAGTTTCCACTCCCCTGCAAATCCAGCAATTAGTATTAATAAGTCCATCGTGTAATCCGAAATAATTACACGCCCCCAGCAGGAAATCACTTAGCGAGGCTCCCTGCCCTTCGATGTATAGAGATATATATGGGATCGTTTGATTTAATCCCGAATCCCTTCCATAAAGTGGCGTGTTCACGTGTTCTGGGGATTACGATGATATCCCTTCACGCTTCTCATTTTTTCCGGTGTTCCTTTTTTCTCTTTAGGAGAGGTGCAAATATCGCCGGGTTAAATCGTGCGAATAAAGGAGTTATTTGTTCGGGCGCCCTTATCGGCCCAAAACGCGAAAAAATAACTGTGTATTCCGGGGGGTAACTATAAGTGTTATCTTGATTCGTTTTGTCTTATCTGCGGAGACTACATTCCTTTTAATGTTATCTTATTTTCGCGTGTGGAATTGTGAAGGCTATTTTTATTTGACAAAGTTTAATGCAGACATAAGTGCGGTGTTCTTTTTCACTGCTGTTCTATTTCTAAAGCAAACACGAAATAACCTTGGTTTTCCTAGGATTCTCAAGAACTAGGGATTGTAATAATGGTAAACCTGTTTATAGATTAGCTGTAAGTCGTAACAAATTCTCTCCAACATTTACTGATTTTTGTTTTTAAAGGTCGAAGAGCCTTTAAAAACAAAAATCAGTAAATGTTGGAAAGAATTTGTTACGACTTACAGCTAATCTATAAACCGGTTTACCGGTATTTAGATTTTTTAAATTGTATAATCAAGTATTGATACGGTAGAATATCGCAGTGAAAAGAATCGATATTCAAATTATCGATAATTTTCGATACCACATATTTAGGAATCAATATTTACAATTATTTAATGCTGTAAATTATTTTTTAAGGCCTCCACCTGAGATTGATGATATTGCCAAGAATAGTTTAATGACGGTTACGAAATTATCAATATTCACCTTTTACAAAATAATTATTATTATTTTGTAAAAGCTAAATAAATATTGATAATTTTCGCAAATATTTCAGTGTTTTATACGCGTGGCGCATGAAGTAAAATTTCGAGTTTAGAAAAGCCCCGTGATAATTTGTCTCAGGTCGCTGCGCGACCCTCGACAAATTTTCTATGCGGGACTTTTCTAAACTCGAAATTTTACTTCATGCTTAGTCTGGGAGTAGAAAACAATCGTTTTATCGATTTATAAAATTTTGTGATATTTGTCGACAAACATTTCATAAAGATTTTGGATATTTCGAGATTATCGTTAACTTTTAAATTTTTGTCGATTTATAAAATTTTAACGACATTTTCAATATTTTGAGATTTGCATAACATTTTCGATATTTTAAGATTTTTATCAATTTATAAAAATTTTATCAGATTTTCATAACATTTTCAATTATTGTCGATTTATAAAATTTTAATGAGATTTTCGAAGTTTCCAGATTTACATTGGATTTTCTATATTTCAAGATTTTCAATTCATAAAATGTTCATGAGATTTTCAAAATTTCTAGATTTTCTCAAGATTCTCAAAATTTATAGATGTTCTTAAGATTCTTGAAATTTCGAGATTTTCATTGGATTTTCGGTATTTTGAGACTTTCGTCAATTCATAAAATGTTACTGTAAATCAGTGGTTTATACACGTGGCGCATGAAATAAAATTTCGAGTTTAGAAAAGTACCGTGAAAATTTGTCTCGGGTCGCTGCGCGACCCTCGACAAATTTTCTACGCGGGGCTTTTCTAAACTCGAAATTTTACTTCATGCTTAGTCTGGGAGTGGAAGACATTCGTTCAACAATTGTCAATATCTTATTTTGTTTGTTTCTGTTTTGTAGGCAAAAAAATAGTAATATTAGGAGAAGTTGAAAAATGATAAATATTAAGAAAACAAATGAAATTTGATAGAAACGAAAAAAAATATGACTTTTTCCATTTAAAATTGAAATCATCAATCAACATGACGAAAATATTGAGATTTTATGAAAAACGTCGAGAATTCGAAAATTAACGAACATTTTGGAAAATCTCGAAATATCGAAAATTTCTGGAAATCTGAAAATTGTCAAGATTTTCAAAAATGATGAAAAATCATGAAGAATCAAGCGAAATCGTAAGAAAACCTTATGAATATTTTATGAATCGACGAAAATATTCAAATACCGAAAAACCCGAAATTTTGAAAATCATTAAATGCTATTAGAGTTGTTTTTATTAAAGTAATCTTATTATTATTTAAAAGCAATAAAATCATTTCTATGAGTTTAAAAATAATATGGGAGTAAATACTATTTATTTATGTATTTATCGAAGAATGTGAAACATAACTAAAAATAAAGATTTTGATTTTGATATGTAATAATATTATCAATTCTTACCTAACAGAAATAAAAACAATTAATAGTATATTACGTAACAAGAGTATGCAGCATTTTACATATGAGCGGACATGTTGCGCACGAGCCGCGCAGCGGCGAGTGCAGTATTCCGCGAGTATATAATTGCCATACCACTCGAGAAACGTACGATACTTTACCTACGCCCTAACAAAATAAACAATGAGCATGAAAGAACTTATTTATTGTAATAATTTTTAATAGTACCATTACAATTATGAAAACTAAATTACTACTTCATCAATATACAGGGAATAAAGCTGTACATTTTCCGACATTGTTGTTTTTTAAAACAGTTCAATTTGAAGCTTTAAACGAGTGTTTTCCACTCCCAGACCAAGCATGAAGTAAAATTTCGAGTTTAGAAAAGCCCCGTGAACATTTTCTGGGCTTTTCTAAACTCGAAATTTTACTTTATGCTTAGTCTAGGAGTGGAAAACACTCGTTTAAAGCTTCAAATTGAACTCTTAAAAAAAACAACAACGAATAACTAAAGATTCAAAGAAAAAAGCTGAATTTGGAATACTTATACTTTAAAGAAAAACTCCCTGTACATCAAAGAAATGTCATTTAGTTGTACGGTAAGCAATCAGCTGTTCAGCTGTCAGCACGTAATGTACTTGTCAAAGCTTTTACATGCATGTGTACGTAATGTCAATCATACTTGTCAAGATGACAGTGGTATGATGCGGTTACTAGATAGGGCGTAGAGATCATAATGCAAGATTTTAGTAAGTGCTACAAAACTGTTTGGTGTATAAAATACGACTTATCAAATAATAAGCAAGTGCGTTTTATTTATATTTTATTTAAATTTTGTGGCTACGCGAAACTAAAAAAAAAACATAACAAAAAGGAGGTGCGTTTAAATATTCTATCAACATTAGGTAAATCTATGAGGGCTAAGCGAGGCTCTTATTTTTTTAATGTTTTCTTTTTAATAATAATAAAACTGAGATAGCAGTTGTGTTCAAAAATCGTGTACCTAACAATTATTGTTTTTATTTAATTTATCTCCACTCCACCCTACTTTTAACAAAACCTGATTCATATGTTACCGAGCCTACTACTGTAATTTTATATAACTCAACCACTAGATTTTCTAGATCATTTTATTTTCCAGCAAATCCATCTTGACTTACACTATTCCGTTACTTTTAAGTACTCTCCTGTCGGGGAATCGAAAGTCTCGGCTTCGGACTAGCATTGCGCGAACGTTTCAGATGAGTAAAGGTGCGCAGCATCCCTCGTCAATTGCCGCAAGGAATAAAAGCAGTCGAAAAGATGTCGGGGGCGCACATTTTACACACTCCCTGTACTATTCAGTTACAAGGCGTTGCACAAACACGGACAAGCTTTTAGGACTTTTTCACCCACACACATACACATATATGCAAGCTTTATGTGTTCACCTACGTCGGAGGTATTACATTCCTTAAGATAGAGATAGGTTTCGCTTTGCAAACAAAGACCCGAAAGGATTATTATGGCGCCAGGCATTCTTGTCGTCGTCGACGGCCGCCGACAATGAGACTCTTTCTTTATGTAGTGCGGGATGGGGGTGAGATTTAAATTTCGAATGTAATTTAATTCACATTTCTGTACTTATCTCGGAATGGCACTGGGATATATTTTTCTTCGGGTTTGTTTTTCTTTTTATGCGCATTTAAAACAAATTCTTTCAGGAAAACCTTATTTTCCTACAAAAAATTATCGGCAGAGATAAGATTGATTTTATATTTAAAAAAAAAGAATTTCTTAAAAATTTAGTAATGCATTTAGGTTTTTGTCAGTGTATCTGCCGGTTAACATATTAGCTTAAGGCTGCGATCCTGCGAGTGTGTTTCAGTTAAAGCATATTAACGGTAGCACTATTTACAAAAAAAATATATATATAGGAATAGATACTTAATTTAATTACCCATAAGATAGAATACTTTTAGTTTTGAAAATAAAAAATAAAAAAATTAAATGTTTTTTTTAAATTCAATTATAAATAGAAAATGATATTTAATCATCACGAAAAATATCACAATGGATGTGGAAAATCTGTCTCTTTACATATCCACTTCAATAAAATACAAAATATAGCTTTTTATACCCGTTAATATGGTCCAAGTATCAATGGAAAAAATCTGGTTTGTTTAAAAAAGGCGCCATTGTTTTCATCGTGTACCAGCTGCTGTTAGTTCAGCCGATTTCCGATAGGTGATTAAACGGGTGCGTGTAACCCGGCCGACACTTATTTTGTACCCCTGTCCGCCGTAAGGGGGGTGCATTTCATCAGGGTCCCAACTCAGACCCTTTTCTCTACCAATCAGAGTGAAGATACTCTGGCAGGTACTTTCTGTCATGAAACAATGATTTTAGAGATATGATCTTGCGCATGTTTGCCGCCATATTGGTTTGTCTACTACGTCACGCGGTTAGTAAACAAGAGACGCATTTTCCAAGCTTTCATTTTATTCCGTTTTGTGTATTAATATTTAGTCAGTCATAGTTTTATTTAGTTCATTTTGGTGTATTTATAGTGGTTGTTTAGTTTATTTTAATATTAAGTGTTTAGTTTTATAAGTTCATTCAATGTGTTTCGTGCTTCGTTGTGATCGATTGAACATTTATTGACAATAAAATTATAGTTTTAGTTAGTTTATTGTAGTGTATTTATAGTGTTTGTTTACTAAGTACTAAATATTTTAGTTAAGTGTTTAGTTTAATAAACAATTTATAGTGTTTCCGTTGTGTTGTGATCGGTTGAACATCCATTGTCTATCATCATGAGGTGTGCGGTGTTTGGTTGCAAAAGTGATGACCAAGCTAAGGATTATAAAAAAGGAGACTTTATGTTCTTTCGTTTTCCGAAAGAGTTGGCTGTTCGTAAAGCATTTGCATTTTTTTTTTATTTACTTAAGTTTCATATAAGCGTAAATTTTACCAACATTAGTTAAATTCATTCATGTTGATACAAAAAACCTTTATTGAAATTAAAACAGATTTGTGTCACATTAGTCCAATCTACCTTAAATTTAATACAATAATCATATTTCTAATTATGTTAGGTTTGCTTTACACATACAATAATATTTTTAAATAAATTTATTATGTGTAAAACATAATGTTTGTAATTTTTGTGAAAATAATTGTGTTATTTAAAAATATATTTATAAAAAAAAGAATTTGAAAAATGAGGCCTAGTGGATAGGTATTTTGTTGCATTTAAACATAATATTTATTATTTTTTGCACTTCCGGGACTTAAGTGCCTAGTTTAGTCCCCTGTGACTAAACTATCACTTTCTCTCCCTTGGGAATTGAGCGTCCCAAGGGACGTAAAGTCAGGAGCGTACTGGTTTAATTTGCGTTTACGGGTCATTAATATAAAAAAATAAACTGAATGCAGCTATAAATTTGATTTTTATTACGTTTAAAAATTACAGTTTTCGCTATAACTCTTTAATAATTATAATTATCAAAATTAGTATTAATTGAATTAAATTACTTTAAAGTGCAAAAAATATTGAATAATTCTCAGGACTAATGTGTTTTAAAATGCAAAGTTGATATAAAGTATTTATGTCATAAGTATATAATATTTGAACTTATTGGAAACCCCTATAACTTATTGCGGAGCAAGGCTATAAGTATGGTAAGTGAATAAATCTTATTTATATACAAAAAAGCATAAAATGTCCGTTATCCTAATAAAATTTTATTTTTGAGCTTTTTTTTATTCGAAATATATTTAGTGGCTTTGTCATTTTGGTTTTGAGTACTACTACATTTTAACACAAAATGAGACAGTTCTTCCAATAAAGTATCAATTTATGTACTAGTGTAATAAAAAAGTATTTTAAGCTGTAAAATTAAATTTATTGTTTAGTCATACATAAAATACGTTGTCAATGGCAATGTTGTTTTATAAGTTTACAATAATAACAATTTCTTAAATTATTAAAATAATTAACCAAAGATAGTGTAAATGTTTACACTGTAATTATGTAAATTGCGAAATATGGATTTGTTAGTGTTTGAATGCCGCCAACATTTACTTACCGCATGACGTCATGCGCAAAAATGAACGAGTTTGAACAAATTTAGTGTCATATCTTTAAATCATTGTTTCATGGTCTACGCCGATATCCGGCCCTAAAATATTTTGTTGTTTATTCATTCATATACTTTAATATAATGAGGTAAATCCTTTTGGGCTTTTTCTTTTACATTTTAAGGTCCTTTAATCGACCATTTAATAAAAGAAACAGTAGATTAATAATCCGTGAATTACCCACAATTAGCAGCGTCGTTTATGGTCAAAGGCCCGCACAGTACCTGGCGGTCGATTGGAGTTTTGAACACCTTTTATGGGATTAAGCGGAAAATCCAAAGTGGATTTGTTTGTGATTTAAGTATTTTATAATCTTCAGTTAGCAATTATACTCGGTGTAGGTCTAGAACACGTGAGGTGATCGGATTAGGTGGAAAACCCAACTAATGAATAATTCAACAATATTAAATAATTCAACATTATTCAACCAATTATTTATATTGTAATATCAGTACTATAAATCGTTAAAAAATAAATAAAAAACAGTCTCAATTAAGCTCAAATTTTACATGTAGACTTACAAACCAATTACTTTTGTAATAACATATTTTCTAAAATTATAATTAGAGGTACTTTTTTGTAATCATACTGATTTTTAATTTTTTAGCTCCCTTTATTGAACATTTAAGATTTAATACTGAAAATGGTGTTTTCAAGTCAAGCATAACTTTTTGTCGAAAAATTGATAATAAAGAGTTTTCTTCGGGCGGACACTGTAAGCGAAATGTTAAAATTAACGTATATGTTATTTTTAACAGTTCAATCTAAGTACACACATCAATTACCAAACCCGCTTAGACTGTGATGATAATGAATAACATGTACGATAAATCACTAATAGTTTAATTGAGTTATGTGGAGTATTTAATCACAATGAAACACTTTTTTATTCCTTACTTCACTTTTATTTTTATTCCGTTAGATGTATGTTTCGAGTTCTAAGCACTCATTATCAATAACTATTCCAGTTATTAATAAGGAGTGCTTAGCACTCGAAATGTACATCTAACGGAATAAAAATAAAAGTAAAGTAAGGAATAAAAAAGCGTTTAAATGTACGTTAAATTTAACATTTCGCTTACAGCTCACTTATTTTTAAAATTCCACTTGGTATTTGTTATTTAAACAAAACCCACTTGTAATATGATGCTTAAGGAATAATGGTTATGATTTTTTAATGTTGTGCTTATAGAATAGGTGCAAAGTTCATATTAAGACTAATTATTTTATTTGAAAAACTAGCATTATAACTTTAATGATCTGGCGAGAAAAGTTAAATCGATGAAATGTTATTCTGACAAAAAGAAAATTATTCCGATGTTAACTTTTTAATTCTAGATGAAATGCATAATATATTGTTACATTTTGAGGTCCGACAATAAACCGTGAAATACCCACAATTAGCGCAATTGGTCAAAGGCCGTCAAGATACCTGGATTTTTTAACACCCTTACTCGGATTAGGGGGAAACTCCAAAGTAGATTGTTTGAGATTAAGATTCCTTGAGTCTTCGTTGTAACTTCGTTGTAAATATCGGTTACGTATTTGGCAGATAATGAATACCGACAAAGAAACACACAATAAACCGTGAAATACCCACAATTAGCGCAATTGGTCAAAGGTATCTCGAATTGTTAACACCCTTACTCGGATTAGGGGGAAACTCCAAAGTGGATTTTTGAGATTAAGATTACTTGAATCTTCATTGTAAATATCGGTCACGTATTTCGCAGATAATGAATACCGACAAAGTACCTTATTTTCATTATTTACGATCCATAATTATTCAGTAAATTAGAGGTCGGTCCGTGTTTTGAATACCTTTGCTCGGATTAGACGGAAATTCCAAAGTGTAATTTTTGTTTGAATCCAATAAAATGAAATTAAAATATTTTTACCGTCAGTATTTTTCAATATGATCAATATTTCAATCAATTATAAAATTAAACGTTTTCAAAAAAGTTGAATCTTAGCAAATGTTATCGTTGAGCGTTTCTACATAACTTAATGTTTAACTCACAAAAATGTAACGAGGCCCACAGTGTGTTAAAATTCGAGATTCTGCCCAGCGGTAAGTAAGGTAAGGAAAATGAAAATGAATATGAATATAAGACATTTTTTAAGACAATTCCTTATTCTGCAATTAATTTCTAAAGTTGAACGTTTTCATTTGGTAAGCGAAGCGGGAATAAATGCACATTTTATAATAATTAATTATTACGTTCTCGTTTCATCAAATACTTTGGTTTTTATATATATATTATTAATATTGTATTGAGGTTTTCTTTGGTGTTGATTTTATTTTAATAGGAGTATTAGACAACAAAATACGATTATTTTAAAATAATACATTTTTATTTACAATTTTTAACTTTAACCAGACTCAAATTAAGTATATTAAAACGTAACATATATCAAAATGGTAGCATTCGATAAAATAATGACAAAGTAATAAATGTAATAATATGTGAAGCGCGAAATGGCTAGGCCCGCGATGAGATTTGGACTGACTCGCGGAACTAAATAAATCATAGCTCTCTTAACTGGTTGGAAACAATAGTTGATATTAATAGAGTGGATAAAGGACACTTAGCAATTTTTTTGGTCTGTCCATTTTTTGTTACGTTTTAATATACTTAATTTAAGTCTGGTTAAAGTAAATAAAAATCTATTATTTTAAAATAATCGTATTTTTCTTTCTAATACTCCTATTAAAATAAAATCTACACCAAATAAAACCAATACAATGTTAATATATACCGGGTGTAACACAAAACAGGATGACCCCCTTTAGTTTTTTTTATTAATTGAGATATTAATTAGAAATTTTCTACCTTTATATTAAAAACCATTTCGAGTTCAGTGGTGATAATGAAACTTTAATAGCATTTCCGGTTTCACCGGAAGTGACTACAATTTTAACATTTTAAATGGAACACTCTATATATTTTTTTGTTTTCAGGTACAATTGATTTGGATGTAAAATGATATCCTGTACCCGAAAACAAAAAATATATAGGGTGTTCCATTTAAAATTTAAAAATTGAAGTCACTTCCGTTGAAACCGGAAGCGCTATTAAAGTTTCATAATCACCATTGAACTCGAAATTGTTTTCAATATAAATGTAGAAAATTTCAAATTGATATCTCAATTAATAAAAATACTAAATGGGGTGATCCTGTTTTGTGTTACACCCGGTATAAAAATAAAAGTATTTGATATAACGAGAACGAAGTAATTAATTATTATAAAAGGTGCATTTATTCGCGCTTCGTTTACCAAATTAAAACTTTCAACTTTAGGAATTAATTGCAGAATCAGGAATTGTCTTCAAAATGTAATTTACCAAAATTCTGAAGGTTTGGAGTTTTTAGAACGTGGTGGTTATTTTAATATTATCCTATATTCTTTTTCATTTTCCTTACCTTACCTACCGCTGGGCAGAATCTCGAATTTTAACATACTGTGCGAGGCTTAAAAAGCAAATGTAATTGCAAATCCGCCAAATTAAAGTCATTAATGATGTAGGAAATAAATTAATCCGTTCTGAGTGAATTGAGCGAAGCAAGAGTATTGAAATAAAAAGTAAAACAGTGTAAGCTTTTATTTTCTTCCAGAATTGAATTGTTGAGATATTCAGCAGTAATGAAACTTTTTAAACTTAAAATATAACTTATTTAATTTTGAATGCTTTAACTTAATTATAGTTATAGTAATTTATAATATAATTAAAAAAAATACAAAAACAAATAAAAAACAGCAGATTTGAACCCCTGACCTTGACAACCATAGAGATTACCATTTACACCACCGAGAAGACATAAAACTTTTCAAATGTGTTCGTATTACATAGACTCTTTGAGAAAGTTATGGAATATAAATATTTTATAATATATAAAATATGAATTGCTCGCTAATGCCCATTTTAGCATACCTTAAGGCGACATAGCGCGGGGGCTTCTTAAACCCTCCCCTTCTTGCACCCCTAGTTACGCTGTTAGTACTGTAATAATTTTACTTTTGGGTAGTGATGGGCAAGATCGAGTATCTCAAGGATCGATCAATCACTGATCGATTAGTTGAAGTATCGAGCAGATCGATCAAAAGATCGAGCTGTTCAAAAAGATCGAGCCACTCACAAAGATCGAGCCGATCAAAAAGAAAGTAGATGTGAAAACTTTGAGGGTTACTTTATAATAACTATGAGAATATTAAATTCATTTCTTATTTATCGACAGACACAAATTGTTGTTTATTATATAAATAGTTTACTAGATAAAAATTAAAATGAACAAAAAACTATAACACATGAATTGATATAGTAGAAGGTAAGTATTTTAAAATTGTTTGTACTCGATAGCGTACAGGCCAAGATCTTCGTGCATCATCCAGGCAACCTGTGTTCGATCCTACAGTCCGGCCACTTTTTATTTTTGTTTATATTACTTTTCATTTTTGCTTATATTACTTTTTGTTTATCATTTGTTACAAAATCAGAGTATTCCATTATATAAATATTTATATTTATTTTATACATTGATATTACTATTATTAATATTTTGTCCGGTTGTTGGCGTTAGGGTTTTCCAGAGAAATATTGTCGCACCTCTTTTACCTAGTTCTTAAAAAGGGCTCGAGCATAGTAATTAGAGGAAACAGTAGTAAAGTTTGTATAAATATAGATTCCAAAAATGAAAGCAGTTAGTCTATTGACAAACTTCAATTGAGCTATTTGCGACACGTTTTTTATCTTTGCGACAAATTTTCATAATGAATGTTATTACGGACATCTACGGGAGATGTTACTATTTCCATGAGGGATTTGTATACATCTGTGATAGGCAACGTAATAATAACATTTATTTAAGATTTTGATTAATCAAAATGTTTGATATTTAACATTTTGATTCATAAAAATACACAACGCCCTCAACGCCGACATACGGTATATTTTGATTAATCAAAATGTTTGATATTTAACATTTTGATTCATAAAAATACACAATTAATGACAAAAGTTATTAACTATCTGTTTTTTTTAAATTATTATTAACACAAATTTCAAACGCTGAAAAAGTTGGGAATTTAGTCATTCCCGGCGGCGAGTGTGCCGCCGCGGGCCCGCAGACAAATGAAAATTCGGTTCATCTGTCGTGCGCGCACAGACAAATGCACGCAACGCTGCCCCGGGTTACGCTCGCATTGTACACGGATGTGGTGTTTGGAATGCAAAAGTAAACTGAAACCGGCGGTCCGCTCCGAGCCAGCTACAGAAAGCATGAAACAATGATTTAAAGATATGACACTAAATTTGTTCAAACTCGTTCATTTTTGCGCATGACGTCATGCGGTAAGTAAATGTTGGCGGCATTCAAACACTAACAAATCCATATTTCGCAATTTACATAATTACAGTGTAAACATTTACACTATCTTTGGTTAATTATTTTAATAATTTAAGAAATTGTTATTATTGTAAACTTATAAAACAACATTGCCATTGACAACGTATTTTATGTATGACTAAACAATAAATTTAATTTTACAGCTTAAAATACTTTTTTATTACACTAGTACATAAATTGATACTTTATTGGAAGAACTGTCTCATTTTGTGTTAAAATGTAGTAGTACTCAAAACCAAAATGACAAAGCCACTAAATATATTTCGAATAAAAAAAAGCTCAAAAATAAAATTTTATTAGGATAACAGACATTTTATGCTTTTTTGTATATAAATAAGATTTATTCACTTACCATACTTATAGCCTTGCTCCGCAATAAGTTATAGGGGTTTCCAATAAGTTCAAATATTATATACTTATGACATAAATACTTTATATCAACTTTGCATTTTAAAACACATTAGTCCTGAGAATTATTCAATATTTTTTGCACTTTAAAGTAATTTAATTCAATTAATACTAATTTTGATAATTATAATTATTAAAGAGTTATAGCGAAAACTGTAATTTTTAAACGTAATAAAAATCAAATTTATAGCTGCATTCAGTTTATTTTTTTATATTAATGACCCGTAAACGCAAATTAAACCAGTACGCTCCTGACTTTACGTCCCTTGGGACGCTCAATTCCCAAGGGAGAGAAAGTGATAGTTTAGTCACAGGGGACTAAACTAGGCACTTAAGTCCCGGAAGTGCAAAAAATAATAAATATTATGTTTAAATGCAACAAAATACCTATCCACTAGGCCTCATTTTTCAAATTCTTTTTTTTATAAATATATTTTTAAATAACACAATTATTTTCACAAAAATTACAAACATTATGTTTTACACATAATAAATTTATTTAAAAATATTATTGTATGTGTAAAGCAAACCTAACATAATTAGAAATATGATTATTGTATTAAATTTAAGGTAGATTGGACTAATGTGACACAAATCTGTTTTAATTTCAATAAAGGTTTTTTGTATCAACATGAATGAATTTAACTAATGTTGGTAAAATTTACGCTTATATGAAACTTAAGTAAATAAAAAAAAATGCAAATGCTTTACGAACAGCCAACTCTTTCGGAAAACGAAAGAACATAAAGTCTCCTTTTTTATAATCCTTAGCTTGGTCATCACTTTTGCAACCAAACACCGCACACCTCATGATGATAGACAATGGATGTTCAACCGATCACAACACAACGGAAACACTATAAATTGTTTATTAAACTAAACACTTAACTAAAATATTTAGTACTTAGTAAACAAACACTATAAATACACTACAATAAACTAACTAAAACTATAATTTTATTGTCAATAAATGTTCAATCGATCACAACGAAGCACGAAACACATTGAATGAACTTATAAAACTAAACACTTAATATTAAAATAAACTAAACAACCACTATAAATACACCAAAATGAACTAAATAAAACTATGACTGACTAAATATTAATACACAAAACGGAATAAAATGAAAGCTTGGAAAATGCGTCTCTTGTTTACTAACCGCGTGACGTAGTAGACAAACCAATATGGCGGCAAACATGCGCAAGATCATATCTCTAAAATCATTGTTTCATGGGCGTAGACAAATGAGACAAATGTCTAGGGCCCCTTTTTTTGCAGGGCCCAATCAAACCGTCCATTTTTAAAAACGCAAAAGATATGAAAGATTTATTATATTTCACAATATATGTAAAAGTATAAGAGGTTAAATAAAATACGCGTTCCCCAATAAAATAAAATTATACATTTCAATGTATTTGTAATTTACTTTTATGTTTTCACGAAGTCAAATAAATTACGAACTTATTTTCTTAGACATTTGGGCACTTTCCCTTTTAAAACACTTTTAAAGATTAAATGTGGAAGAATTTAAAATTTCAATAACTTACAATTTTATTTCAAGCGATTTGATTTCTCTCTAAACAAGAAATAGTTCATTTATTTCTCAATATTTTCTGTTGATTTAATCAAAATCTCACGAATCATTCTAAATTTTAAACCTTCGTAATTCGATTAATATCGTTTTTTCTCATATTAAAAGAGCGTATACATCACACATTTAAAACGAAATTACAAAGTGATTACTTTAGTTAATAGTACATAAAAAATGTTTGTTATTTCAAAATTTCATAGAATATATCGGTACAAATTTAATTACAAACATTTTACTCTATGGGCACATACAGAGAATTTTTCTTTTCGTTTTTCTTTTCGATATATACATTATAAATTTTCAGGCATTCGTTCTTTTGAAAAGCGTGCAATTTGAAGCTACTAACAGTGTTTAATTTTAAATGAAATACTCATTACTTTTTTAATTACGACATGAATTTTATATTTATTTAATTGTATTTATTGTTGCCTAATTTTTCAGGGAGTGTATTTTTGTATGATATATTTTTTGTGAGGGTCTGGCAGAAAAGAAATGTCAAGTGCCTCAAAATAGATTAATCCGGTCCTGTTTTTGTCGTTGGTTTATTTTATTTAATGATCGATTAGGGGACCTTAAAACGTGAAAGGGTAAACACAAAAGGATTAATGTACGTTAATTATATTAAACTATGTGAATTAATAAACAACAGAATCTATTATTTTCGTAATTGAATTTAATTATAATTATTATTCTGAATACAATAACTTGTAAAAAGATATACAAGATTTATTTAACATCCGAAAAGATCTAGTTACTTTAAGAAATTATGCCAGTATATTTTAAACTACACTTGCGTGGCGCATGAACTAAAATTTGGAGTTTAGAAAAGTCTGAACATTTGGTTTGGTCGCCTCGCTTCGCTAAGCGACCAAACTAAATTTTCAAGTTTCATTAGAAGCTTCAAATTGAACGCTTTTGAAAAACTTCGGATTTCTAAAAGTTTACAAATCGGGAGATGTATACTTAAAAAAAAATTTCCCTGTAGGTATTATTTATAATTGTTCTCATTTTTTAAGTTTTTGTTGTCCAAGTGAATTTGTTTATTTAATTGTATTATCTACTGATTCTAATGATCACTCTATTGGAAATTAGCGAAAATCTAATATTTTAATAAAAAATGTAAATAGGTAATAATGTTTCTATTACTACATGAATATTTTTCCTTTTTCAATTTCATTTCTTGTTGTCTAATTTTTTGGGAGTGTTTTTTTGTATGGTACCCAAAAATGTACCATACAAAACAGGAAAGAAATGTATAGGGCCTCAAAATAGATTATTGCGGTCCTGTTTTCGTCGTCGGTTAAAATTATTATTATTCTAAATAAAATATCAATAAATCAATAATTTGTAAAATAATCCGGAAAGATTTAGTTAGTTTTAGAAATTATGAATGAAATGAAAAGAGTCACCCTTACTGAAAATGGCTGACTACCTGGACCTCTTGGCGTTATAATCATTGGCCCGCACTCTTTCTTTTGAAATTATTTGGAAATTGAGTGGGGATGGGCTGCGACTCCGTGATTAATGGCCGTGTCGGTATGCTGCATACGACTCAATCACGGAGTCACAGCCCATCCCCACTCAATTTCCATGTATACGCTCTTTTAATATGAGAAAAAACGATATTAATCGAATTACGAAGGTTTAAAATTTAGAATGAATCGTGAGATTTTGATTAAATCAACAGAAAATATTGAGAAATAAATGAACTATTTCTTGTTTAGAGAGAAATCAAATCGCTTGAAATAAAATTGTAAGTTATTGAAATTTTCAATTCTTCCACATTTAATCTTTAAAAGTGTTTTAAAAGGGAAAGTGCCCAAATGTCTAAGAAAATAAGTTCGTAATTTATTTGACTTCGTGAAAACATAAAAGTAAATTACAAATACATTGAAATGTATAATTTTATTTTATTGGGGAGCGCGTATTTTATTTAACCTCTTATACTTTTACTTATATTGTGAAATATAATAAATCTTTCATATCTTTTGCGTTTTTAAAAATGGACGGTTTGATTGGGCCCCACAAAAAACGGGCCCTAGACATTTATCTCATTTGTCTACGCCGTGATCCGGCCCTGGGCGAAAATAAAATATTTTGTTGTTTATTCATTCATATACTTTAATATAATAAGGTAAATCCTTTTGTGCTTTTTCTTTTACATTTTAAGGTCCTCTAATCGACCATTTAATAAAAGAAACAGTAGATTAATAATCCGTGAATTACCCACAATTAGCAGCGTCGTTTATGGTCAAAGGCCCGCACAGTACCTGGCGGTCGATTGGAGTTTTGAACACCTTTTATGGGATTAAGCGGAAAATCCAAAGTGGATTTGTTTGTGATTTAAGTATTTTATAATCTTCAGTTAGCAATTGTACTCGGTGTAGGTCTAGAACACGTGAGGTGATCGGATTAGGTGGAAAACCCAACGAATGAATAATTCAACAATATTAAATAATTCAACATTATTCAACCAATTATTTATATTGTAATATCAGTACTATAAATCGTTAAAAAATAAATAATAAAACAGTCCCAATTAAGCTCAAATTTTACATGTAGACTTACAAACCAATTACTTTTGTAATAACATATTTTCTAAAATTATAATTAGAGGTACTTTTCTGTAATCATACTGATTTTTAATTTTTGAGCTCCCTTTATTGAAAATTTAAGATTTAATACTGAAAATGGTGTTTTCAAGTCAAGCATAACTTTTTGTCGAAAAATTGATAATAAAGAGTTTTCTTCGGGCGGACACTGTAAGCGAAATGTTAAAATTAACGTATATGTTATTTTTAACAGTTCAATCTAAGTACACACATCAATTACCAAACCCGCTTAGACTGTGATGATAATGAATAACATGTACGATAAATCACTAATAGTTTAATTGAGTTATGTGGAGTATTTAATCACAATGAAACACTTTTTTATTCCTTACTTCACTTTTATTTTGCTACACCCCGAATTTACTTCCAAACACTTACCATAATCATTCGCTTCCCAACTCCAATTACCACTACTTCGTCCCTTATCTGGCCTAGCTAAAGTCAGTAGAGTAGGGGGGGTTTAATTAACTTAAACGATACTAAAGGGGCGCCACATGGTTAGTTAGCAGATAAGTACGAAATGGTAATAAGTAACCATGAACCTTTTGTGGAGAAAGTAAGAAACGAATTAGGGGCAAAATCAAAATATGGAAACAACCTTTTACAGAGAGAAAGAGACTTATGGTATTTATTCATAATAAGAAAAAATTAAGAGAACATTATGTAATAGACAAAGGAAAAAAATTATGTGTATTAAGTTCGGCATATCTTATATTAGGGCGCAAAATACTGATGACAAGTATATGTATTGATCTTCGTAAACGGGTACCTTGGTATAACGTTATTCCAATTACAAAACCCCCAAATAATTCGGCATACAAAAAATATAAGTGTTTATTTGAAAGGAACCAAAATCGCATCAAATGATTTAGAATCTAGGTAATCATCACAACTAAACATACACTTCTCTATTTAAGAATTGATGTTGTTTCCTTTTAAACAAAAAAAAGACAAAAAAAATGCGCTTTTCTATATATGTATATCTTATTCACCCTGTATATACGATATTTAATTGAATTTAAGTTAATATGTGATAAATTGAGAAAAGAATAATAAAAAAAATAAAAATTGAATCTATAGACTTTCGGTTTAAAAAAAACAAATTAAGATTCCTCCAACCTTATATCTCTTTCTCTTCCTCCTCGGTTCACCACATTACGGGAGTACGTGAATTGAGCTGGTACTCAGCACGGAAGTCGGACCAGAACGTAGAACAGGAACACAGCACACCAAAACGGAACACAGCAAACAGGAACGGAAGCCAGCAAACCGGAAACCATAATCCGACACGGCAACCAACCAGCCGGAAGCCGGAACGGAAGACAGTCGGCCGGAACTGAAAACAGTCCGCCGGAACGGAAAACAGTCCGCCGGAACGGAACACGGTCGGCAGGGACGGAAAACAGTCGGCCGGGACGCAACACAGTCGGCCAGGACGGAAAAGACCTACATAAATTCCCCACTCATTAGCATCGTGAGAATAAGAGTGAACGAGCTTTGCAAACTCACCTAGGTTGTTGTGCGGTCTCACTGAGCGAACTACTGGACTTTTAAGTATTCTCCGAAAAAAAAGAAAAATCGACATGTGGAACTTAACACAACTCCACCAAAAACTACTCAAAACATTCCCACATTGGAATATATATATATATTTAATTTAATACTCCCTCACTAGAGGAACACTCAATGGTGATAACGTAATTAAATATTATTTTAAATTAATAAGTCCAGAAGTTCCGATTCCGACGTGAACTCTTTCACGGTCAAAGCGAAAAAGGAAGAAAACCGCATATCGACTATCCGACAAGACCGTCCCCTACGTCACGACTCCTCAATCGAAAATCACCATGGCCAACATTCGGTATGGTTCGAAAATCAAACAGAATAAAAATCAAAAATGAAAATTTCAAAAGTTTTACGCGCCCTTATTACAGCACAATGTCAGTACGTTCTCCATAGGTTATCTTGAGTCATCATCGCGTATTACCTAATATGTAGTAGGTTCTGTTGTTAGATCACAGATGGCGTGTCTAAGACGAGAACTATTAGTTCGGTGTTAATTACTGCGTTTCCTAGCTTAAAGACGGACATTGCGGACTAAAGAGACCCTTTAGGTAATCGCCTGAACACTTAAACTACAAACAAGCAAAAATACACTAGTTTAATAATCTCGATCGTAAATCGCTAAGTTATTCTCTATGATTCCTTATTGACAGCTGGTGAAAGTAAACAAATGTGTGATGTGAAAAATAAATGCCGGAATTGTTTCTCTGGCTGAACTGCACTTATACGGGATCTTCTTGTAGTTAAGTGAATTAATTAAGGTAGGTTTGTTCACCGTTTGGCTAAGTGTCGCGTCAAGTTGAAGGAAAACAATGTCCTAACCTCAAATTAATACCACAAACAAAATTAATCACTTCCAAAGTACTTCACCGTATAAATCTAATCAGGCCTCTTATCTTGTAGGGCATACTAATAATAAGAAAAATGAACTCGATAAGGACTAACCGACGATACCGATGTGAACCTCAATGGAGCAGCAATACCTTCGGAGAGCGACAAATTCTTCCCAACAACGAAGCTGAATTTGCTATTGTTTACCATTAGTGACCCAAATTATTTAAATAAAGCTCCGATTCCGAATGGCGAAAATGAACCGTAACAATTTTTATTCCGTTAGATGTATGTTTCGAGTTCTAAGCACTCATTATCAATAACTATTCCAGTTATTAATAATGAGTGCTTAGCACTCGAAATGTACATCTAACGGAATAAAAATAAAGTAAAGTAAAGAATAAAAAAGGTTTAAATGTACGTTAACTTTAACATTTCGCTTACAGAATCAGCTCACTTATTTCTAAAATTCCACTTGGTATTTGTTATTTAAACAAAACCCACTTGTAATATGATGCTTAAGGAATAATGGTTATGATTTTTTAATGTTGTGCTTATAGAATAGGTGCAAAGTTCATATTAAGACTAATTATTTTATTTGAAAAACTAGCATTATAACTTTAATGATCTGGCGAGAAAAGTTAAAATCGATGAAATGTTATTCTGACAAAAAGAAAATTATTCCGATGCTAACTTTTTAATTCTAGATGAAATGCATAATATATTGTTACATTTTGAGGTCCGACAATAAACCGTGAAATACTAAACGTATTTTACACACGGCTTCATTTTATAGATTCAGCGTAATGCGTTGCATGTAAACATTTCCTTGCATAAAAATTCCCTCTAAATCAACACAGAAAATCAGTATACAAATATATTAAAAACAGCGACTAGCAGTCCTGCTTAGTCTAGTACTGTAAAGGAATAAATTATAAACAAATTTTATTTTAGTTTAACCCATTAAGCGCCATTATTAATTTTTGGTTATTAAATTACTAAATAAATTAATTTGATATTGTGATGTATACGAATTATGTTTAATATGCATATTGATATTCGCGCCATCTATCAATGCTGCGGATCATCTTCGGATCCGCTACAGTTGTTAATTGAATTGTCCGTTGTGTGCATCGTATTAACAATAAATTTTGTGTGTGTTAATTTGAACTTTATTTAACTAACACCCCAAAAATATTACAGTGGCGACGAGGAAAAAAGACCTTTATATTTAACTGGGCGAGTTAAAAGTATTTCTAATACGCGAGTGTGTGGATTAAAGTGGATTTGTGTGGAGTGACCACGAGCGATGTCGGAACAAAAAGTGACCATCGGAATTCAATGTGAATTTGATCCACAAGAGCACGAGTGGTTTATTCATAAAGAAAGAATGGAACAGTTTTTTATAGCAAATTCGATTACCGATAATTCGATAAAGCGCGCAATAATGCTAAATAGTTTATCGCAAAGTGCCTATAAACTATTAGCGGACCTAACTTCACCGACCCTACCTAGTGCCTGTGATTACGCTGAAATTGTGAAGAATATGGAAGAGTTTTATTCAGAAAAAAAGGCGATATTCCCAGAGCGTTTCAAATTCTACGCAGCACATCGAATCCATCCCGAATCGCTTCAAGAATGGGCATCGAGACTAAAACATCTTTCTATGGATTGCAAATTTGGTCAGTACCTGGATACAGCATTAAGGGACACATTCATTATGGGCCTAGAAGCTGGGAAAATACGGGATCGGCTGTTTGCAGAGGACGATACGCTAACGTTCAAAATGGCGTTGGAAATTGCAAAGACGTCTGCATCAGCACAACTAGGATATGGAGTTAATGAAGTGGAGGAAGCAGCTAGGAGAGTTAAGACGGAGCCGCTCTACAAGCTGGGGCAACGAGGATCATCAGGAGGCGTCGGCGCAGCATCCTGATAAGAAGAACAACATCGGACGCGGATCGACATCGAGGACGGTCCAGAGATGCGCGCGCTGTGCTCGCACGAATCACACGTCAAATGAGTGCCGGTATAAAGAATGCATTTGTAACAGCTGCGGAAAGAAAGGACATCTAAGCAAAGTATGTAAAACACCGCAATCTAATGTTCATTATGTGAGTGCATCTGCAATGGAATTATTTTCAATTTCAAATAAACGTAATTCACCAATCGCAATTGATGTTTTGATAAACAATATTCCACTGCAGATGGAACTTGATACAGGTGCCGCTGTTTCGGTGATCTCGTGCAGAACTTGGGAAACCCAATTTAAAAATGTTTGCCCTCTAGTCAAAACTAAGCAAATTTTAACAAATTATACAGGTGGAAAAATTTCTCCCATAGGCAAAAGTACTGTTGATGTAACTTATAACAATAAAACTTGCACAATTAAGTTATTTATAATAAAAAATGGTGGCCCACCACTCTTAGGACGAGATTTTGTAAATAAATTCAATTTAGGATTTCAAGAAATAAATTATATTAGGAATAATACAGATTTGGAACAACTTATTAAACAGTACCCTCAAGTATTTTCAGAGGAGCTAGGAACCTTTAATAAAAAGAAACTTAGCTTAAATATTAGAGAAAATGCATCTCCAAAATTTTTTAGAGCTAGAGCATTACCATTCGCTTTAAAAAGCAAAGTTGACACTGAATTAGATAGGTTAATTAAGGCTGGTGTTTTATCACCAGTGGAGCACAGTGATTGGGGCACCCCAATTGTGCCAATATTTAAAAAGGATAACTCAGTGAGAATCTGTGGCGATTATAAGATAACAGTAACTCCTCATTTAAATATGGATCGGTATCCGTTGCCGAGAATTGATGAGTTATTTTCGAAATTGCACGGGGGACAGCAATTTTCAAAAATTGACTTGTCACATGCTTATCAGCAAGCACTTTTAGAAGACTCATCAAAGAAATATACTGCTATATCCACTCATAGGGGACTATTTATTTATAATAGATTGCCGTTCGGTATAGCTAGTGCCCCCGCGCAATTTCAAAGGATATTGGAAGGGTTATTTGGAAAAATGGATGGGGTATGTTGTTTTTTGGATGACATTGTGGTAACAGGTAAAACCAAAGAACAGCATTTAGTCCGTTTACATTCCATTTTGAAAATACTAAGTAATTCAGGGTTAACTATTAAGAAGGAGAAATGTGCTTTTTTTCAAAATTCAATTGAATATCTGGGTCATATTATAGATAAAAATGGGTTACATAAATCACAGAGAATTATAGAATCAATTATAAAGATGGCGATTCCTAAAAATGTAACTGAATTGAAATAATTTTTAGGAATGGTTAATTTTTACCATCGATTTGTGCCCAATCTACCTAATATAGTTCATCCCTTGTATAAAATGATTAAAAAAGATCAAGTTTGGGTATGGTCAAGTGACTGCAAAACCGCGTTTGAAAAGGTAAAAAAAATACTAGCTTCAAGTACATTTTTAGTGCATTATAATCTGGATTTGAATGTTCGGTTAACAGTCGATGCATCGCAATATGGGTTGGGAGCCATTTTATCCCATGTGTACGAAAATGGCGTAGAGCGGCCAGTTGCGTATGCATCACGAACCTTATCGTCGGCCGAATCTCGATATTCTCAAATAGATAAAGAGGCTTTGGCGATAATGTTCGGCGTCAAGAAATTTTACCAATATTTATACGGTCGTAAGTTTGAACTGTTAACCGATCACAAACCATTAGTTTCGATTTTTGGCCCTAAACAAGGTATCCCTATGATGGCAGCGAACAGGCTTCAAAGATATGCCTTGTTTTTATGCGCATTCGATTTTAATATTAAATATATTAAATCAAAAGAAAATAAGCTGATTTCTTATCGAGAATGCCTGTAAAAAATAAGGAAATTGAAGAAGTAGAAGAAGAATATAATCAATTGAATTTTATTAAAGAATGTACAGATATTCCATTAAATGTTGAAGATATTAAAATTGAAACCCAAAAAGATGCAATTTTAAGCAACGTTTTAAAATTTGTTATTAATGGTTTTCCTGAAAAATGTGAAAATGAGTTAAAGCCATTTTTTACCAGAAAAAATGAAATTTCAGTAGTAAATAATATTTTATTATGGGGTTATAGAGTAATTATTCCAGAAAAATTGCAAAGCAAAATATTACAAGAATTACATAGCACCCACATGGGGATTGTGAAAACTAAATATTTAGCTCGTTCCTATGTTTGGTGGCCATCACTCAATATAGACATTGAGAAAATTTGTAAACAATGCGAATTTTGTCAACAATTTAGATGTAGCCCAGAGAAGGTTCCTTTGCAAAATTGGCAAATTCCAGGGGGAGTATGGGAACGGTTACATCTGGATTTTTTAGGACCATTACGTGGTTTAAATTATTTAGTAATTACTGATGCGTTCTCGAAATGGTTAGAGGTATTTCCACTTAAAAAGATTACGTCAGAACAAACTATAATGAAGCTCAGAGAAGTATTTGCAAGGTTTGGTATTCCTAAGGTAATTGTATCCGATAATGGCCGTCAATTTGTTTCGGAAGAATTCAAACTATTTCTAAATAGGAATAATATAAAATATATTAATTCTCCGCCTTATAATCCCTCTTCAAATGGCGCGGCTGAAAATAGTGTTAAATCCTTAAAAGCTTATTTGTTAAAAGAATTTAAATTACATAATAATATTGACGTAGAGGTAATTTTAGCCAGATATTTAATCCATTACCGGAATACCGAACACTGTTCTACTGGGGAGTCACCAGCAAGGCTGATGTTAGGTCGTCCCTTAAGGACACGCTTAGATTTAATTAAACCTAATAATGTGTATAGACCAACTAAAGATTTAGAGTGTGTCAGAAATAACCTAACATCTAGCCATAATAGAAATAAAAAATATTTTAAGGGGAAAAGAAATGTTTATTTTGAGCAGGGTGAACATGTTTTGGCACGAGATTATCGTAGCGTAAAACCAACTTGGGCGCCGGCTTTAATTAACAGAAGATTGGGTGTAAATACGTATGAAGTTAAATTTGGTAATACGTTATGGAAACGCCATGCCAATCAACTGTTACAAGTGCATTACGAGCCTCCGCAATCTAGTGAAGTTCGGGACGGCGATAGAATTAGTGAAAGTGAAATGTGCGCAGAACCAGATTCCGTAAATGAAGTTGAATTAGAGTCAAAAACAATTGAAGTGGTAAATACATCAATGGACTCATCATCTGTTTCTGATCCCATTGAAACTACTCTTAGTTTATCTCCGCCAGTGAGGCCACGTAGAAAACGTGCCCCACCTGAAAGACCATTATTGATTAAGTAAAAAATGTATTTTTAAGTTAAGCAGGAGGAGATGTGATGTATACGAATTATGTTTAATATGCATATTGATATTCGCGCCATCTACGGTGTACGAAGATGCACGAATATCAATGCTGCGGATCATCTTCGGATCCGCTACAGTTGTTAATTGAATTGTCCGTTGTGTGCATCGTATTAACAATAAATTGTGTGTGTGTTAATTTGAACTTTATTTCACTAACACCCCAAAAATATTACAGATATATTATATTATTTGACCTGACTTGAAAATGTATCAAGAAAAAAGTAAATATTTTGTTATTTAAATATTTCGATTGTTACTCATTTAAAAAAAAAATAATGTGAATGTATTTCTAACTTCACAATATTTCAGCGATTTATGCGCGTGGCGCATGAAGTAAAATTTCGAGTTTAGAAAAGCCTGAAAATTTGGTTTGGCCGCTCCGCTTCGCGACCAAACCAAATTTTCCGGCTTTTCTAAACTCGAAATTTTACTTCATGCTTAGTCTGGGAGTAGAATCACTCGTTCTAAACTTCATACTGCACGTTTTTATATGAAATCGACGAATGCCTGAAATTTTACAGCATATACACTATGTGTATTTAAAAGAAAAATTCACAGTATTTAATACAATAAGTCATTCATAGATATCATAAAAAGAAGTGCAGAATTTTACATAAACTCAACTTTTAGAGTTATCTCTATAATTGTTCGGCCATTAATGGATTAATATAAGAATTGTCATAACACTAATTATTTTTTGCAAAAGTAAAGTGAAAACTGTGTAAACATTTATAATTTTCTAAATGGAGCAACTTATTAGAAACCAGCTTGATTAGTATTTCTGTGAAATTAGAAAAACAACCATAACTTTTAAATAGAATAACGCGCAGTCGAGTAACATTTCAAAATGTATTATTAATTTAAACTCGAAATATTTGAATCTTTTAAATATCCAGTTCTACCAAAATTTGCTTCGATTTTAGCAGATTTATTGCGTTTAAATAAACAGCCTCTTTTCTGAAACATCTTTTTTAGTTTTTTGGTTAATTTAAGTTATTTTTTCCTATATTATTTGGTTTTTTAATATACAGCATATAATTTAATTATTTATAAGTAGAGCCGGAGAACGTCTTAAGCTCGCTCGAACAATTTAATTGGAGGATGTTGAACTTAGCCGAAAAGGAACTTAGATTTTAGGCGGATTGGTTTTTTAATATACAGCAGATACTTTAATTATTTATAAGAAGAGCCGGAGAACGTCTTAAGCTCGCTCGAACAATTTAATTGGCGGATGTTGGACTTAACCGGGAAGGAACTTAGATTTTAGGCGGTCCTAATAAACTATAACCTGAATAACTTCGCCAACTATATGAATACATGAATACATAAGCGCTGGTTTAATCCATTACTTAAGATATCCCTGTGTTTGCACGGGAAGAAACGCCGCGGTGAGTTCACTTAATTAAATCAAATATTCACTAACTTAAAATCACAATTGAAAAAAAATATCTTGAACAAGGTTCTCATCTTTCACGTGGTAAATAAATTTAACTATGATTTAAAAAAAGGAAAACACTTGGTTAAATTTCACTCATCTTAGTGATATTTAACCAAGTGTTCTCCATTTTTAAATCATAAGAAAAAAATTATACCTACACATATTTTTTTGCGGAATTACAGAAAAAGGTAAAATTTTACGCAAATAGCCTTGAATAAAAATATAAAAATATGTAAAATAATAACTACCAAACCTCGGGTTCGTATTAATTCGGTTTCATTTATATTTTGAACTCGTTTCTCTAGGTGCAAAATTAAAATATTTGAAAGGTTTATTATACATGAAAAACGACGTAAGTTTATTTCTTAATTTTTAGTTATTGACTGTAATAACTTTCATAATTAGAGGTTTTCTTTCATTAAAAACAATTAATGGTTAAGTATATTCAAAGTTTATAATAAAGCGTGTGTTTGATAAAAAACGCTTTTTTGATAAATTACAGAAAACGTTATAATTTTACGCAAATAGCCTTGAAATAAAATATAGAAACATGTAAAATAATACCTACAAACCTCTGGCTCTTATTATTTCGATTTTATTGATATTTTTAACTAGTATCTCTAGGTGAAAAATTACGATAATTGAGACGTTTATTAAAAAAGTGACGTAAGTCCATTTCTTAGTTTTTTGTTATTGACTGTAAAAATCTTCATAATTTGAGGTTTTCTTTCATAAAAAAACAATTTGTGGTTCAGTATATTCAAAATTTAAAATATACCAGTCGTTTGATAAAAAACGCCCAACCCCATAATTCATGTATTTATTGAGCTATTTTATTGAACTAAAAACCAAAGTCAATAGCCGTTTAGATACTCAAAAAATGACGTAAATATTGATTTTTTCATTAATAATTTCCTTCCCAAATAGTAGATAACTTAAGATTTTCTAAATATTTTATTGATGAGGCGGATACATGATGAGACTCCATAATACTATTTGAAATAAAACAACACAGTTGGGAGGGTTTCACTTTTATTGTTGAACACTGCAACATGTTTCACCCCACAGTGGCTTCATCAGGCAGATGAAATAATTATTTCATCTGCCCGATGAAGCCACTGTGTGGTGAAACATGTTGCAGTGTTCAACAATAAAAGTGAAACCCTCCCAACTGTGTTGCTTTATTTCAAATATTAAGATTTTTTAATGACTTCCTATAATTTTTTAACTTTATCACATTAGACATTATTTTTCTGAATCCAATAACGCCCAATTTCTTGTTATTGTTCATTGTTTTGGTCGATTATTTTTTAATCTTCCATTTAAATTTATATTTAAAAAAAATATATAATAAGTGTGCCTTGTAAAAAATTGACAAATGTTATTTATTGTGACGTTATGCCGATAATATTAACGAAATAACAAGTAAGTACCTGTTACAACTTAATGTAGAATAAAAGGATAGGCAAAATGTAAATATTTTGTTATTTCAATATTTCGATTATTACTCATTTTTTAAGTGTATTTAAAACTTCACAGCATTTCAGCGTTCAATACGCGTGGCGCATGAAGTAAAATTTCGAGTTTAGAAAAGCCTGAAAATTTGGTTTGGCCGCTCCGCGCTTCGCGCAAAATCGACGGATGTAATATAATAAATCATTCATTGAAATCATAAAAAAATGCAGAATTTTACCTAAAATCAACTTTAAGAGTTAACCTTATAATTTGCTCGGCTCTTAATGGGTCATTATTCAATTCCTAAGGAAAACAGTATTTATTAAATATTAAAGTGGGTTTTAATGTAATAACAAACTGTGAATAAATCGATAAAAATCTAGAAATATCGAAAATCTCGACATGTTGAAGATCTTGACGGTCTACTCCCAGACGAATCATGAAGTAAAATTTCGAGTTTAGAAAAGCCCCGCGTAGAAAATTTGATAAATTTTTAAGGGGTTTTTCTAAACTCGAAATTTTACTTCATGCGCCACGCGTATAAAACCTTGAAATATTGTAAAGTTTAAAAAAATACTAGCTTTTATTTCTATTTATAAATTTTGATTAGAATTAATGGTCCAATTTTGTTTCAAGGCACACTACATTTATTGCCAAAAAATCATGTGAATAGGATTTATTATAATTTTTTTCTAGCATAAATATTAAATTAAAATCAACATATCGAGCCTAATTGTATTCAGAAAAACAATGTCCAATATGTTAAAAATTATGATTAAATTTTCCTTATTATTTTGTTAAAATTTAAAACGTTTATTTCATTGTCCTTTGGATTGTATTATTTTCATTATAATTATAACTTATCAATTTTCGATCTATTTTTTAGGATAAAATGAACATCTGGCGATCACGCGGTGTCCGCGTGGTCGTGCGCCAGGCGAGTCGGAGCGGGGCGCGCGCCTCTCCCACTCGACTCGCGGTCCCCACCGCTGCGGCCGGTCATAAAAGCGCCGGACGGAGCCGTAATTCTTGAGAATTCTCGCCCGCCTTGAAAACTCCACCATCAGCAGCAGACTCGCAACGAAGCTCTCTCCAACCGGACTTAGTGCAATTGTTCACATTTCACTTCTCAACACTTAGTCTTATTTTCATTTTAATTCTTTCTACACTTAGAAAATTTTAGTAATTAATTTTCGGCTAGTTCGTAGAAAGAGTGAGTTTCGTTTGGAGTCTGCCACCACACGGTATATATATATATATATATATATATATATATATATATATATATCTTTTATTTTATTTTTGATTTAATTGATTTCAATCACTTTGACAGTGAACTTTCATATTTTGATTTTGTCTTGTTTTATTAATTTTACCAACTCGCAGAGTTCACACTCTAAACATTTTTACCTTCACCCTGTAAAGTGTCTTGATTTGAGGGATCAGTTTAATGCACATGAGGAACGTGGGGCACCTAGCGGAAATCAGTGTGCATTGTCTGTTTTACTTTAATCAGATAACTATTGAACGCTTATAGCTCTTTACGCACGTGGGGAACCTCGCGGAACTAGAGAGTCCTTAGTTTTCTCCCCTTTTACCTTCTGACCGCTTGATTTGGGGTATTGGAGTTGAGGTACTTGATGCACGTGGGGTACCTTGCGGAATTCAATGCACCAGCTCTTTTACTGCAGTCAAATCGGTCAGCAGATCTGATAGTTCAATAAATACGTGGGGAACCTTGCGGATTTGTTGGGTTCTCATTTCGAAGATCCTGATTCTATCAACAAACCTTTACTAGGGACTTTGCGAGTACATTAATCAGTATTAACTAAATTAAAGACTGACAGGACAGAATCATAGCTAATTTGTTCTGGTGGTTAGGTTAGCGAGAATTTTCATTAAAGATACAAGTGAGTATCTACGCTAACACTTGCATGTGTTATATTAAGTTTTGTACTTCTATTGTATTTGCGGTGAAGCCGATTGAGTTTAAATACTGTAACTTAATGAAGAAGAAAGCCTCTATAATTCATATTTGGGTAACTATTATTGAAACTTAAGTGTTCGTTGTTGTTTCTGATCTCTGAGAATTATTGATTGTGTTCTAATTATATTTAAGGCTTAGAAGACTGAATTTAATTTTATTAAGAGAATTTATATTTTGTTGAACTCGTTGATTTTATTTGGTTTGAATTCTAAATAAATATTACAACTATTTTTGGTGCTTTATTCCTTTGATTGACATTGAGCTGATATTTAATAAATCGATTAAAGCTTGTTGATGTGTATTTTTTCTGATAACCCTTTTCAACCTGAAAGTGAGATAAATTGTCCAGCTAAGTAAGAAGATTTAAGAACTTTCCTATGCTATCAAATCCAGGTGTAAAAATAATATTGTTCGAGCTCAAGGAACTTTCACAGTCCACTGTTCTGCCAGTTGTTGAGCCGATTTTTAATCGAATTTCGAACACAATATAATAAAATAAAAAAAAGGTATATTCAGCCATATAAAAATTTAAAGTTGATTATTACTTGGCAATAAAGTTAATTTAAAAAAAAATAATTAGTTTATGAACGGTGGAGGCTTCTATACTTCGTTATTCATGTTAATTCAATAAAATAAAACACTTTAACTTTGTTTGTATCGTATGTTCAATAAAAAAAAACCTCCTGATTAAATCTTTTTTCAAATTTAAGTTGGCAACACACTTTAGGAATTGACATATAAATCGTCAGACATAATAATTTAATATATATTTTCAGAGTAACCAACCTAGAATATTTTTCATGGCACTCTAGAGATTCATTTTAATTGAACATACGATATAACACAATATTTTTATATTCATTGCATTTTTGGCAACTCAACTTGCCATTGTCAAACAGAGTGACACTAATATAATTAGTGTCAATTTATAGTATTGAAACTGCCATTGGCATTGTTTTATCATTCAAATCGATCAATTAATAACAGAGTTATGGCGTTGGGCGTTTTTTATCAACCACCCGGTATATTCTGAATATACTGAGCCACAAATTGTTGTTTATGACGATAACCTCAAATTATATAGATTATTATAATCAACAGCAAAAAATTAAGAAATGGACTTAAAATTAAAAATACTATAATTGAGCCGTTTATTTTGAAAGTAACCAAAATAAACGGCTCAATTATAGTATTTTCCACTTTACTCTTATCCTTCCAGACAACTGTGTGTAATTTCGCCCTTACATTCTTTCATCATAATAACTTGCGAAAACTTGATTTACCCTCAACGTTGCTGTTTTTTTTTTCTTCTCTTTTCTTACTCGCTGTTTCATAATAAACTTCCCACCCATAGTTTATTATAATTAACATTGTTTTCTTTCTTCTTTCGAGGGCTCGCGTAATTAAGTGAGGCATGGCCGAATCCTTTTGTCCTCAAAATTAAACATTAAGTGGACTTTTTCTCCGCTTTGTTCCATTGTTCGAACCACCATCATTATATTTAGTTCAGGCTCGAAATATTTACTTTATGCGCCAGTTGCGTAAAACACTGATTTAGCCTGAAAATCAAAAACCCAAACATAATTTTTCAGAACTTAAACAATATTATTTTAAAAGTGTTTTTGTTTATCTGTAAAGTTTACCTAATGTGATTTAACTTTGATTTAGTTTAAATAAACCACATTTTACTTTCAAACACTTCATTGTACTCGCGACAATTGTTTCGCCCCACTGTGGTTTCTTGAGAAGAAAAATTCGCCACAGTGTGGCGAAACAATTGTCCCAAGTACAATAATGTGTTTGAAAGTGATCAGTGTTTTATTTAAACTAAATCAAAGTGAAAATGAACTTTCAACTATTAACAGCCTCAACAATTAAGTTAATGTGAATTAAGCCAATCTAGATTTAGAAACAGGTAAAAATTACACACATTTGTTTGTTATTAAAACTCTTATTTTTTTATAATTTCGAAAGATGGTAGATACCCTCTTTTTAGTAGAGGGTTACAGCCGATTCTAGAACCTCCTCCTCATTTGAGAGGAAACTCCTCAAAATGATTAAAAGAGTTAAAACCTCCTGGTAGGGAGGAGGTGTCTTTTTAGAATCTCCAAAGAACCTTCTTTCCTCCTCCTCATAAAATGAAGAGGAGGAGGAGGAGAAGGTTACTTTACGGTTTTATTGATTCTAAAGAGGCAATATACTCTTAATAATTTTAAGATAGTTTTTACCAAATAGAAGAGGTAGGGTTCATAGAATCGGCTAAAAATATCACCCTTGAGTGCTTACAGTCCACGGTCTAACGTATTGTCTAGCATCCATTAAAGACAAATAATGTGTATAATCAAAATCCAAAGGGGCCCTTACCCCCTTAAGATTTTCACCCGATACATTACAGCTTTTATGCGCTGTATCGCTATAGGCGGACCATGCACAAGACAAGATGTGTTCATCTCGATGGTTCAAGGGCGACTGATGAATAATACATAAGATGTCATATATGAATCTATTAATAAATATTGTCAATGCGGTTAAAGTGTTGTTAGCAACATCGATGATTGAAGGTATTGAATGCCTTCAATTGGATTCCAATGAGTGGGTAAACGACCTCCTTTAGGCGGGAAAATCATAAAGTAGTTAGTCCTTTTCAGAGGAGAAGTATGTGAGGTCGTTGTGATGTAAAAATATATACAGAACCTCCCCCCAACATAATATTATGGGACTATATAAGATCTGCCGGATGGGTGTAACTTATTACAGTACACGTGTTGTTGTCAAGAATACATCTGCCAGAACTGTGTCACTAATTAGTATTGTTGTCAATAATAAATTGAATAATAAGTAAGTATTTGTAATTATTTTGAAAATAAATTAATTTATTGATTGAAGTGAAATTTTAGTGAAACGACAAAACCCGAGTAATAAACAAATTATTAGAGCACATATTCAAAATAATGGGCCAATTGATAATGCGAATTCAGCAAATGACTCGGGATTTTTTGAAGAGGGTGAAGAACCTTTTTCGAATATAAATCTACCGAATCATGGTGAGACTACTACTGTTGATGTTCCATGGAATATCAACGATACCAACGATGATGCCAACCACAACAATCAACTTGTAAAACAAAAGAAGAACGCTATGAAAAATTTACTGTCGTCGAATACGTATTTTTTAAATAAAAGTAATTCTAAATGGGTGTCGGTAGGTTTGGACATAGATCTTAATCTTGAACCAGTTATTAGAATATTGGGCAAGGGTGGGCAAGGAATTTCTTTGAATGAACAGATGTGGACAGTATTTTTAGAACAAAAAGTGAATATCAACCAAACATTTTTTTATGTAGATACGGATCAAACAATCAGCTTTAATGGAGTAAACATTTCATTTAGTTTAATCAATAATTAATAATTGTCGTAAAGTTGCAAGAATTGATATCGGTGGAAATCACGTATTTTTATCGTATGAAGGTCTTCGTGAATTATGGAAACTGGTTGATGTTGTTTCGTCTCGTTTGGAATATTTAAAAAATCTTAAGTTTAGTGAATATTACTATTCTTGCTTGGGTTTATTAAATGAACTGGATGGGGATATGAAAACTCGTTTTTCGAAAATAATGCAAGGCGAATGTAATGAATATGCTTGTATGATTGATGAATTGTTACTTTATGGTAATGATAAGTTATTGTTCGATTTTGATATGCAACATATAATGTTAGATTCTTATAATAATGGGAAGTAAAAAGAAAGTAGTAATGTGTGAAAGTAAAAATATTATTCATAATATGTATGTATGGAAATTTGCGTATAAAGAAGCTAGGAAAGGTGCATGGCATATATATTATTATGATTCTTTAAGATTCAAAGAAAAAATGAAAAGAATAGAATTAGCAATAAGTTTTTGTTTACAAAGTAGTTTTAGGGAGAATGTATATAACTCAAGGTTTAAGTTGAACATAGTTAGTATATGTGTTAGTATTAGGTGGTGGTAAATGTTTGTTAAAATTAAATTATAAAAATCAATAAACAGTTTTTAAGTTGCCACAGTTTATTTGTATACCTTTAAAATAAAATGTATGTCTATTATCCCGTCAGTCGTAAAAGAACTATCAAATGGATCGGTCGGGGGCTACTAAATAAATTAATAAACAAGCTGCCTTTTGAAATTCATTTACCTGGATATAATTATTGTGGGCCTGGAACAAAATTAGAAAAGAGATTAGCGCGAGGCGATAAAGGAATAAACGAACTCGACGAAGCTTGTAAAGAGCACGATATAGTGTACGATAATACAAATAATTTAAAAGAAAGGCATATAGCCGATCATAGGTTACTCAAAACTGCAAAAAAAATAATTCAGAAGGTTGGTCCAAGTGCCGGAGAAAAGATTGCATCGGCAGGAGTTGCAGCAGCAATGAAAGGGAAAACTTTATTTGGAATGGGTCTAAAAAAGAGAAAAAGCAAGGGTAGAAATCGCAAAAGAATTAGTCGGGGTGGTACTTTAACGTTTAACAAGGCAGTTCGACTGGCCAGAAACGCTATCAGTAGAAGAAAACATAAAAGTGTATTTGATGCTACAAAAGCTGCATATAATGTTTTGAAAAAATATAAGAGAAAAATTAAATTTCCAAAACGTAGAGTCATTCCTATACCGAAACAAGGAGGATTTCTTCCGTTGATTCCATTATTTGCAGCTTTAGGTGCATTGGGTTCCCTTGGAGGAGGGGCAGCCGCTATAGCGAAAGTAGTAAACAGTGCAAAATCAGCTAAAGAACAACAAAAAGAAGCTGAGCGACACAATAGAGCTATGGAAGCCAAATCAGTGGGTTCTGGTTATTACATAAAACCATATAAAAGAGGATGTGGTTTATATTTTCCCGAATATTCAAAAAACTGAAAATAATGTTCCTTCATAAAAGACCTCTAAATAATTTGGAAATTTTAAAAATAGCAAAATTATTGAAAATACCATCGTTTAGAGGTGTCTATATGAGAAATGCATTACCGAAAAAAATTTAAAAAAATGAAAGTGCAGTTATCAATTTAGACAATAAAGAAAGTGAAGGAACGCATTGGGTTGCTTATAAAAAAGTGGCAGTAGAGTAAAATACTTTGACAGTTTCGGTGATTTAAAACCTTCCATTGAAATTGAAAAATATTTAAGATCAGATGATAAGAATAATGTTATAAGTTATAACTATGAACGCTACCAGACAATCGATGATTTAAACTGTGGACAATTGTGTTTAATGTTTTTAATAAATAATTAAGAAAACAATTTAAACATCAGTCGAAGACTAAACGCAATGGTGAAAACTTCTCATTCGCTTACGTTTACGTTGACCGGAATCAGTTCCGAGTTAAGTTGCAATTTTAATCCACCGATTTATTTGAGCAAAGATAAAGATGAAGAATATGAGTTGGCTTTACTCAATTTTGAGTCATTCAATTCAATTCCAAACGTTGACATATCAAATAATTTATTTCACTACAAAATAGGAAACAACAAAAAAATAGTAGAATTACCCGTTGGAATTTACGGTTTAGATGATATTTCTGATTTTATAGAGACTAAAATAGAAGGGGACATTGACAATACGGCATTGGTCCGTATACGCGGTAATAATAATACTCAGAAAGTGCACATAAAAACCGATGTAGAAATCGATTTTACAGCTGAAAAAAGTATAGGAACCTTATTGGGATTTGATAAGAAAGTACTAATGGGCGGAAAGAGTTATGAAGCAGAAAATATTGTTAATATCCACACAGTCAATGCAATTCAAATTTATTGCAATTTAGTGAGCGGTTCTTATAATAACGGTGAACCGGTACACGTGCTTTATAATTTTTTCCTAAAGTGCCGGCCGGGAATAAGATGGTAGAATCGCCACATTTACCTATATATTTATCTGTTACTGGAGATATTATCAGTACAATTGTGGTAAGAGTGTTGGATCAATCAGGGAAATTGATCAATTTTAGAGGTGAAGAAGTAACGACACGATTACACTTGCGTAAGGTTGAATGAGATGAAGTTATATAACTCAAAAACGTCGAATCGAAAGAGGAACCATATTGTTAAGAAGAAGAAGAAGAAGAACACAGCAAACCGGTCAGCCTATAAATTGGGTAGCGATATGAAAAATGTGTGCAGTAGCCTAAAAAAAGTGAAGAAGTTAACAACAGAAAATCGTATATTCTTAAAAGATTTGGGCTATAAACTACTAAAATAATGGACAATTTAAATGTTACCGACAAAGTTAAATCTAACAATGCAATAGTAAGTTACGAGTATCATTCATACCAACCTTATGGATCGGCAAGTTTTGATAATAATGATGAAATTAGGATAACGGTTCCTGAAACTGACAATTATACATTACCAGGAGAGAGTTATTTATATGTAGAGGGTACTCTACGGAAAGTTGGTGAGGATGGGAATGTTAAAAACGAGGCTAGTAAGAATTCAAAATTAGTCAACAACCCAGCAGGCTTTATGATTAGCGATCTTCGGTATTTAATGAATGGTGTTCAAGTGGATTCCGTTAGAAACGTGGGAGTGACATCATGTATGAAAGGATATTTTTCGTATAATAAAAATGAAATGATTAAATTACAAAATGCAGGGTGGGACATTGAGAAAAAAGGTTTCTGCGATATAGTCGATGACAATGGACATTTTGCAATTAGTGTACCGCTTAAAAGTATTTTAGGATTTGCGGAAGATTTTAAGAAAGTTGTATTAAACTGTAGACAAGAGTTGGTACTCATTCGGAATAATGATGATAACGATGTAATTGTTCAAAGTGAAGCTGAAAAAGAAAAAGTAAAATTGACAATAGATAAAATTATTTGGAGAATACCTCAAATTGCAGTCGGTCTACGAGAACAGTTAGCCTTGACAAAATTAACTGACAAAAATCAAAATATCAATTTATGGTTTAGAAGTTGGGAGATTCATGAGTATCCGTCATTGCCGCTAACAACAAGACATACATGGGCCGTAAAGACGGCGCCGCAACTTGAAACGCCCAGATACATTATTTTCGGTTTTCAAACCAATCGAAAAGGCCAGATGAAGTCTTCAATGGCTCTATTTGATAATATAAAGTTGACAAACCTAAGTGTATTTTTGAACGGTACAAGATTTCCGTATGATAATTTAAATATTGATTTTGATAACAATAAATATGCTATTGTGTACGATATGTATAGCAGATTCCAACAATCATACTACGATGTGCCAGAAAGTGAACCCATGTTTTCACTAGCAGAATTTAAAGAGAAAATTCCATTAGTAGGAATCGATTGTACGTATCAGGCAGACACTATTCACAAAAGTGGCGTTGAAATTAAAATTGAATTTACTTCAAAAGAACCAGTTCCGGCTAATACAACAGCATACTGTTTAATTTTGCACGATAAGGCGTTTTATTATGCACCACTAACAAAAGTGGTAAAAGAATTGTTGTAAAAGAGGTGTTACCCGTCCTGCTGCAATTCCCTGTTGGTATAAAACAAGGAGGGGCGATTGTCATTATAAAAGTAGTGTAATTTGCTTTACACATCAGTCAAGTACAAGAAGTGAATGAATTAAGAAGTACACAAACAAATTATGGATACATTGGACTATATCATAATCGACATTCAAGGTTTTTACGATAGTAATGATAAATTACTACCGAAAGAAGTGGCTATTTGTGATAGCGAACGTCGAATTAGCCATTATTTGTTTGAGGCTCCCCATTCTGTAAATTGTTTACCTGCTAAGCAACGTCGAACAGCACATTGGTTAACTTCAAATTTCCACCATTTGGAATGGACTAGTGGAAATGTACCACTCAATAAAATTGATAAAATTATTCGAGTGTTTAGTAAAAAAGCTAAAAACATTTATGTGAGAGGTGAGCAAAAATCACAATATCTACAGAAAATATTGGATCGGCCAATTGAGGACATTAAAAGATTGGATATAAAGTTGTCAGCGTCTCACCCAAAGTGTATGTATCACAAAGATACAGATTATACAATGTGTGCATTAACAAATGTGTATTATATCTACGATAAAATGTCAAATCCTATCAATTATTACATGCAAGATGAAGAAGAAGAAGAAACAATTTTATAAAAGAGGTTGCGACGAAACAACCTTCAGCAAATGGAGTAGAACAGAAAAAAGAACAAATGTACAGCAAACTTGAATGCATATAATTGAGTCGGAAAGTGAAATAATATCAGACGGCATTGGTTCACAACTGTGTTAACATGGAAACAGTTCGACAGTATACTTGTAACTTAAAGTATTATGTTATTAATTATTTAAGAAGGATTAACAATGCATTATCAAAATATATCGGTAGAGACGGGACACCATTTCTAGAAGATCAACGTGCTACTAATTCTACATTAATTTATTTGCTGAAACGAATGAAACCATTGGAACTCGCTACTTTATGGCCCATATTACCGGACCACATACGCACAATGAAATGTTTACAAGGAAGATTGCCATGCAATGAACATTTCAACACGGCAAATTGGATGACACATGTCGATGGACCACCATCAATGAAGAAGGATTGTTTCTTTTGCAAGAGTATCGTAAATTGTGATTGCTGTTATTGTTATTGTTCAATGTATATTGTTTAATAAATATTCAATGTATCCATGATTAAGAAATAAAAAATGTTTTTTATAATATAACTTGTTTAAATTGCGCCAACTAAAAAAATAAACAAAAAAGAAAGAGAAAAAAAAGAAAGAGAAAAAAAAGAAAGAGAAAAAAAAGAAAGAGAAAAAAAGAAAGAGAAAAAAAAGAGAATGATGGTTAGAAGGAATCTCCTCCTAGTCTCCTCCTACTTTCCTCCCACAAAGAGAGAGGGAAGAGTGGGGGTAGGAGTGGGGAAAACGTCTAAAAATACGTTCGCCCCCCCCCCCCTACGGCAGCGGGAAGGCGTCAAAATAAAATTACCCCCTCCAGTTACGCCCATTGCCACGCCCCCTCCTTGGCTCCTCCCACGCCACGCCCCCTTGGCCACTCCCCGCCCCGCCCCCTCCTTGGCTCCTCCCCCACGCCCCAGTTGGCTTCTCCGCCCACCCCCCGAAAAAAATTTAACCTCGATTCCCCCTCACTTGTTTTACTTTCGCTACCGTTAACTGACCTCAAAATTGGGTATAAAAGAAGTCAGAACAAACCAAGAAATCACATCCAGTGCAAGTTTTGGAACGAACAACATCTCCACTCTAAAATGGAAGGTAAGTGGTCTTTATTTATATTTTGGTGATTGAATATTTTTAACATATTTTGGATATTCTTATTTTGTGTGTTTGTTTTTGCTTTTAGGTAACAAGATCATTTGTATCGACGATTTTCTGAACTCCAGCATGGATTATTTAATCAAATGTATCTTATTTATTGTCTATTGTTTTAAGGTGAAGTTGAGAAAACGAGCACCACCAATTCAGATGCACATCCTAACATAATTGGATCTGATGTAAAAAGTATTTAAAACACGTGTTATTTAAATGTTTCTAGATTATCTATTGTTATTGTTTTCAGTTTCATTTGATGAATCATGGGATGATTTTGATTTGTTTACAAATGACAAAAAGAAATCAGTGGCAGATGATTCATCAAATAAATTGCTTTCGAAGGAGAAAGGCGAACCGGCAACTGATCGATCGTTGAAAGCGAAAAAGGAACGAAAGACTAAAGGTTATTTCCGGGTTGATTAGATATTTTATTATGCATTATTTTCTATTCCTAATTATAATTTTAATGCATAATTATTGTGTACAGGGCGAACGAATCATATGTGTTCAATGCCGTTACTTGTTGGATCGCCTTCTAACCACCAACCTTCGACATTATCCAAGCAGGGCCAAAAAAAACAAATACAGCAGCAGCACACATCAACCACAACGCCCTCAGAGCATACACCTAGTCGAACCGCAAACAAAAAATCCTTCATTCCAAATCCAACAAAATATGCAAATCCAACCACCACAACAATCCTCATTCCAAATTATTGCACAACCTCAACCCTCAAACCAGTTTGTCATCGTGCAAAACGATTCTACGTATTACGCGATGCCGACTGGACAAAATTATGTCGCGGTACCGACTGGGCAAAATTATACATTTCCTCAGTCATTGGTAAACTTGGTGGTTTCCCAGCCAGGTTTTGATGCATCACTTGCAACCAATGACGTGAGAGGTAAGTCCTGTATTTTTTGTAATATTTAATGATATTTATTAATTGCAATGTTTTTTTATTTAATTGCAGGGACAAAATCGAGCACACCTGGGCCACAGCAATCAGCTCAGATGACTCAGTCTCCGTTGCGATTGTGGCCTGCAGGTGGGTGCCAAAGATCTTCCAGCCAAGTCGAGTCGGAAAATAATACTGATGGTCGATTTGCAGTTTCGGATATGGGAGACAGTGAGCTGGGTGGCTTGTTTAAATCAGTGCGGTTATCACAAGAAATTACACTTTCTCAAGATAACGGTGCTGTTCGATCTTCTGTCCGTGAATTGCAAATAACCAATACAGTTTTACCTGGAAGATCTTCATCAGCAGATGTAGTAAGAGCAACTAACCCCAATCTTAACGCTCCTCCACCGACAATTATACCACCCAACCAGATTCCTCCCTTAACCACTACTACTAACAATTTCGAAGAGTTTATGCGAGCCATCATTTGTGATAAAGGAACAATTCGTTCTATGCAAGCTCGCAAAGACTCTTTCATGACATCCATTGATGATCGATTGGAAAGAATTGATAGTATAATCGATAATTTGAATAGTTTTTCAAAGCCTGATGTGGTTGAGTTCGTTGTGCAATCTACTAATTCTAACACTCCTGACGTTAGTAATTACTTAGCTGCAAAACGAAATCAGCTACGAGAGGAGCATTATTCATTGACAAGTTTAAAAAAACGTTTAAAAGAAATTTAATTGTGAAAGCACATTACATTTTTGTAACTATTTTTTAAATTTGTCAATTTGTTTCAAGTCTAATTCTTTTCAAACAATTGTAATGAGGTGTTTGATTGCTACATCTGCTTTTGTGGTCATTGTCTGTTGCTAGTCGTGTGTGGTTGATGTGTGTCGCTCCTAGTCATTTGGATGTGTGTTACCATCTGTCAGGGAATTATTTTATAGTTCTTATTTAGTATTAGTTTTTTTATAGTTATTATTTAGTATTAGTTTTTATATTTAATTATTAATATTATTTGTAATATATAATTGTTGACAATTCAATTTCTTTTCATTCACCCTTCAAAAATTAAGTTGTACGCAGGGTTGGGTTTTTTATAGCATTATTATGTCGCAAAATGTTGAAAATCACTGCTTGTCATTACCAATAATAAATTTTGATCTTAACGAGTTTCGATATAAACGACATAGTGATCTATTTGGAGGAAATTGCAAAAGAGGTCTTATTATAGGCCCTTCTGGCTGCGGTAAAACAAATGCAATGCTATCATTATTACTTGCAACCAACGGTTTACGTTTTAAAAACATATACTTGTGTTCAAAATCATTATTTCAAAATAAATACGCGTATCTACGATCAATAGTAAAAGACGTGCCAGAATGTGGTTATTTTGAGTTTTTGGATGTTGAATCACTTGGACCGCCTGAAAATATTAAAGAATATTCCATTGTTATATTTGATGATATTCCACCGATCGGTCATAATGTAATTAAGGAATTTTTTTCATACGGTCGACACAAAAATGTTGATTGTTTTAAAATATGCCAAAGTTACAGTGCCATTCAAAAGCAATTGGTTCGAGACAATTGTAATTTATTGGTAATATTTAAGCAAGATGCAACAAATTTAAAGCATATTTTCAATGATCACGTAATAGGTGACATGACATTGAATACATTTCTAGAAACTTGCACAGAATGTTGTAAGCAACCTTATTCTCCATTCGTAATTGATTTAGATTGTCCTGTAACGAATGGTCGTTATCGAAAAGGTTTCGATAAATTTCTGACTATTTAAAAGGCGCTGTAACGATGCAGATGTTATCAGTGTTTACAGACACTTTGCGTTCTTAACATGGATAAAGACATTGCAAAGCAACTCGTGGAAGCACGTAGTGCTTTGCGTGATAAAATTCGATCGTTAAAAACAGATATTGCAGACTCAAAAGAACATCTTGCCGCAACGTTATTACCCTTGAGTGAACCACTGAAACAAATCGCTAGTAAATTCAATGAAGAATTTGTTCCTATTGATTCTAGTTATGTTAAAGAAAAAGAAACGGGATTTGGTTCAAGTAGAAAATCGCAAATACGCAGAAAAATATTTACTACACCGCAATCCAATGTAACCTCATCTGAGGAAACTATTAGGAAACGTCCGTTGAAAATTAAAGTACACAAACGAATATTTACACCCATTAAAACGTCATCATCAACACCCAGAAGACCGAGACATCAATTGCATTTGAAAAAAGATATTATTACATCAACACCGATGGAGGATACTGCAACAGGATACACTGAAGAAGTTTATCAAACTTCACCGCCAAGAACAGGAAACGTCACACATGATGACGATGATGATGATGATGAAGAGATCGTAGATTCTGATGATGACGCTACAGTCCTACGGACTGCTACCACACGTTTAGATGAAGCTCATGATAGACTGGTAGACGAACTTAATACTTCGTCAGTCCTACAACAAACCCTGAAACAATTTCATCATATACCTCGCGCATATTTGATTGACTTTAAATTAGATCGTGGAGATAAATTCGATACTCGTTATGGAGTTCGTCAAACATTTGATGGTATTTTGTATATCGGAAACGCGGCACTTAAGTTTGATGGAGCAAATGTTGTTATTAACGATGTGCCATATAAGGGCACTACCGGTCTATACGAATTACTTTTCAAAAAGGACCCTTACACTTTTAAACCTGATGATGTTCGAAATTATAAACGTATTTTAGAGCAAACATCTGCGACGCGATTTAATTATGATCCAAGCGGAAAACGTATTGGTAGTAAAGCTTTGAAATATGTAAACATTATTAAGCCAATTTTAAATGGTCAACCTCCAAAAGTGTGGTGGACTAAAAAATGGAAAGTTGGACGCGGTTTGCAGAAAAAAATTAATCCCAATTCTTCCTTAGAATTGCAATATTGGGATAATCCGAATAAACTTGTAGATAGATTACGCTTATTATTAGCTTCACAAAGTGCTGGCAATAATGCGCATACCAATGAAATAATTTCAATAATTGAAGGAAGCAAACATTATAAAGTAATATAAGTGTGGCTCCTGAAATAAACATATGTTATTATCTCATTAGACACCAGACGAGCAACCGGTGTATAAAATGAGTTTAGACAAATTTGGAAATTCTATTTTTGGTGCAATGACTGTTGACAAATTTGGAAAACATGTACATGGGCATAGTGTCTCGAGCTATATAAAAAAATCTAACAATTTAGACAAGATAATTCAGAGGTATTTTAAATTCGATGAAACAGATAAAGATAGAAGATATAGGTTAATTTTGACACTTGCCGGCAACGGAAACGTATCTTCCGATGGATTCTATACAATTGATAATAAGGGGGGTGATATATTATATACAAACACATTATACGCTGGAAAAGTTCTCAAAACAAATTACCTGGGAAATGTAATTCTATTTATTAATGAAAAGTATGTATTGTCTGAATTAACAAACCTTAAATTGAATGATACAATACAAATTAAGCGCAGATTTGCAGCGACTCCAGAAGGTGTCGATAAGAAGTTTTGCATTGAGATATTAATCGAACAAAATACTAATGAAACCCAACATTAAACGCGATGTAATTGATGAAATTCACGCCCCAGTTCGGAAACATTTTCGTAGACGTCGAGTAATATTGAAGAGTTTAAATGATTTATACCAAGCGGATTTAGTTGAAATGATACCTTATGCCAAGGAAAATAAAGGATACAAATAAATATTGATGGTTATAAATGCTTTTTCAAAATTTGGGTGGGCTTTACCGTTAAAAACAAAAACTGGAAAAGAAGTTGCCTTACAAATGGAAAAATTGTTGAAAAAGAGGCAGATACCTGCAAATATTCAAACAGACAATGGTACTGAGTTTTACAACAACAATTTTAAAAAACTATGCGAAAAATATGGAATTAATCATTACAGCACATTTTCATCTTTAAAAAGTTCAATTGTTGAACGGTACAATAGAACTATTAAAGAACTGATGTGGAAGGAATTTAGCATGCAAGGCAATTATAATTGGATTAGTATTCTACAAAATATAATTAATAAATATAATAATACAAAACATAGAACAATTGGTATGAAACCAAAACAAGTAAATAAAAATAAGGAAAAATTATTGTTAAATTCTGTGTACAGTAATTTAAAAGTTTTTGATGGATTTAGGAAGAAATTTAAAGTTAGTGACCACGTAAGGATTAGCAAACATCGTCAAGCATTTGATAAAAATTACACCCCAAATTGGTCTAACGAAATCTTCACAGTATCCAAAGTTCAAAACACGAACCCCAGAACATATCTACTACGAGATATAAAAAACCAGGACATAATTGGAGGATTCTATGAGGAAGAATTAAAAAAAGTTCAACATCAGGATGTATATCTCGTCGAAAAAGTTATTAAAAGAATGAAGAATAAAGTTTTAGTAAAATGGTTGGGTTTGGATGATTCACATAATTCATGGATATCAAATAAAAATGTTTTATAAATATTTAGTCTTTTATTAAATTATAATGGGTTATGGATTCGCAACCACACGAGGGCGTTATCCTCCGGGCAAATAATGGCCGTATACTCTGACCTCTGGATGATGATATTTGCCCGGGGTAGAGGAATTGGCGGTATCGAGTCATCCAGCTCGATTATGGTTACCTGTAAATTATTATAATCTCAATTTTCTCTTATTTACATGTACGTATTAACTTGTTTACTCGCTTGTTGTTGAATCGCCTGCAATATTCCTCTCTAATTTCGTTATAGATTTGTATGCGGTCTGTAATAAAAAAATATAAAACATAAAATATATGTAATACAAATGTAAATGTTTCTTTATAAATACAAAACATATTTTTTCAAATGTTGTTTTATTTAAAATAAATTACTCACCCATGATTCACTTTAACACTTTAAAACCGCTGTTCAGTTTGTTCCTCTCAACTTAGTGTGTTGGTGCTTAAATAGCTTGTAAACCGAGGAGGATGTATAAGGAGGAGGGGTTTAAAGTAAAACACCTCTTAAAAGATTTTGAGTTAACTTCTACTCATAAAGGTGTGGTAAAATTAAAAGGTGGGACTAAAATTACCTTTACTCATAAAGGTGTGGTTAAATTAAAAGGCGGGGCAAAAATTGCAACACATTTTGAAAATTTATAAGGCGGAGCTAAATTGCAATACTTTTGACCGTTACAATAAGGTTACAATATTAATATAAAATAACCGGCTATTTTTCCATAGATCAAATCAATTTTTGCATTGTCAAATATAAGAACACAAATTTAAGTTTATCTACAATGAGTTTTGTTAATACTTTACAAGCAATCGCTCTAAAACAAGTGTGTTTAAATGTAATAGAAGATCGGTTAGATGTAAAAAAATGGTACGCCTAGCAGAAATACCAAAATGTTTGGGTAAGACAATTTTTGACAACTGGTGTTTTTATGTTTGGACATTTACGACAAGCAAATATGTATTCGGTTCTTTGTAAATGCCGACCATTTACATGTCACAATCGATTACCTAAATATATAGTGGATTTTTTATTAAATCCTAATGGTAATATTTCCAAAATTATGAACATTCCACAAAATCCATTTTTAGTGTTAGTTAAAAAAAGATTTTGGATTGATACACAGGGAAAGAGATATTGCCGTTGGTGTAGAAAAAAAAATTACAATTTAGAACCTAATACAAAATTATTCAGGATAAAATACGAAAAGAATATTTTATTTCGAAAAGACAAATTGCATATATGGATATTAGAACGAAAACGTTATTGTGAATTTTGTTTCTTCACACCATTATACGAGCTAACAAAACATACAGTAAAACGTAAACGAACAGATAGTTCATCTTCATCATCTTCTACTTCATCAGTGTGGGACACATCGACTGACATGGATGAAGAAGAGGATTAAAATGATTGTAAAATGTTTTTTTCTCTGTGTGAGTGTGTGCATGTGTGAGTGAATGTGTTGTTCTTCATCATATTAAATTTGCCCCTCCTCATAGTTAAACCTCCTCCTTTTCTTTTCTTGATTAAGTTCACTATATAAAGGTAACGTATTGGCCCAAGCATCATATCGTGTGTTGACGTGTAAAGCAACTTACTCTTTTATTACATTTAAAGCATGTTTTTGTGCGAATATTGTGGTAAAAATTTTACAAGAAGAGACAACTTAAAACGACACGAAAAAAACTCGTGTGTTTCCAAGCAAAACTCATATGTAAGCAATAGAGGAGAAAAGCCAACAATCAAACTTATTCTACCCCGATCCGCACAACAGGGAGATATCAAAATGGTAAATCCACTTCCATCAACATCTTTGGAAAATCCATCCACATCGAAACAAGTTTGTGAAATTCCAAATAAACGACAAAAACTTGCATCAACATCAAAACACAGAATATGTGATGTATGTAACATAACAGTAGATAGCTCATGTTTTGCCGCCCATTTGAGAACTAATTTACACAAAAGTAATGCATTTATTATTGTTGATGATGGAGTAGAGGAAATATCTACCGCTTATGGGGGCAAAATAACAAGTTACCGAATCACCGAACCTGGACACTATGTTGATTTTGACAAGTTTTCCATTTCAGTGAGGGAGAAAATTATTACTCTCATTGAAAGTAAATTGGCGGTTATTGGAAATTTTAAATTAAACATGGAATCCTTTGCATTGTACTTTTTGACAGCAAAAGAAAATGTTGAAATAAAATCATTTAACACGTCGAACAAAATTATCACCACTGCAACGAATCTATATGAGACATACGCACACTTCCTCGACGAAATTAAAACCAAGATGTCAGAATTTCAGGAGAAAGATTCAGGTAAAGTTAGAAACTTGGTGATTTTTAATGTTATAATTATTATTTTTTTTCTTTTTTTTAAGGTTGGACATTATTTCAAATTACAAGCATTGAACTTAATTTCAATGTATATAATCCAATGAAAGCATCTAGTTACATCGAGTTACCTGCTTCAATAAAGGCAAAACGTGCAGTAATCAATGTTTACAATACCGACAATGCATGCTTTGCTTGGGCTATAACTTCAGCACTTCGGGTTCCAACAGGACTGACACAGAGACCATCTTCATATCCACATTATTCAACAGTATGTGACTTTTCAAATTTACAATTTCCAGTTACAATAAAAGATATCAATATATTTGAAGGTAAAAATAATATTTCAATAAACGTTTATGGCGCTAATGAATATTTTAACGAAAATAAAATGGACTATGAATTCGTTCCATTACGAATATCAAAGAATAAGAAAATAGTTCATATAAACTTGTTGTATATTTCAATAGACAATCAGAATCATTATTGCTGGATTAAAAATTTGTCGCGTTTAATTGGAACTCAAATATCATTACATGGTCATAAAAAATTTATATGCGAAGGTTGTTTAATTTACTTTTCTAAAAAAGATGAATTAAAAAGACATCAAGAAGAAGATTGTGGAAATGTAAAAGCTGTTCTTCCGAACTGTAGTAAAAAAATTAATAAATTGGGTGAAGAAGTTCTGGGAAATATATTAGAGTTTGAAAATTATCAAAAACAAATGAAAATTCCTTTTGTAGTTTATGCTGATTTTGAGGCATTGTTAGTAAATGTTAACAATAATACTACTTATACAGATTCGAGTAAACCGTACACAGTTAAATGTTTTCGTCATGAACCTTATGCTTTTGCATACCACATAAAATGTTCATATGATGATAGTCTTTCAAAGTTTAATATATATAATGGAGAAAATGCTGCACAAGAATTTGTAAACAAATTAGAAGACGATATTAAAATTATTTAGGAGTACGTAAAGAAATGTTACCATTAACACCGGAAGAAAAACTAATATATGAAAGAAATGTATGTCATATTTGCGAAAGGACATTGTCAGTAAATGATAAAGTATATGATCATGATCACTTAACAGGAAAGTTTCGTGGCCCAGCCCATTCCGTTTGCAATATTAATTATAAAATTCCAAAATATATTCCAATATTTTTTCATAATCTTTCAAATTATGACAGTCATATGTTTGTAAAAAATATTGCATTAAACAAGGAAGATGTTGATGTTATTGCACAAAACAAAGAAAAGTATATAACTTTTACAAAAAATGTGCACGTTGGTGAATATATTAATGGTAACGGAAAAAAGAGAAAAGTATTTATAAAACTAAGGTTTGTAGATTCATTTAAATTTTTATCACAATCATTAGAAACATTGGGATCACTTTTGGACAATGATCAGTGTGTTGAAATAAGAAAAGGGTTTCAGGAGGATGAACAATTTAATCTAATACGGCAGAAAGGCGTTTTTCCTTATAGTTTTATGAATTCATTTGAAAAATTAAATTACAATCATTTGCCAAGTGAGGATGAGTTTTATGATCATTTAACGGATGAAAAAATATCCAGAAAAAACTATGAAAGAGCTTGTAAAGTGTGGGATGTATTTAATTGTAATTCATTACGTGATTACGTAAACACTTATTTGACATCTGATGTGTTGTTGCTTGTTGACGTATTTGAAAATTTTCGAAAAATGTCATTAGATTTCTACAAACTCGACCCTGCACACTATTTCACAGCGCCGGGATTTGCTTGGGACGCTTTGTTAAGGATGACAAATGTAAAATTGGAATTATTGACAGACATTGACATGTTACATTTTTTTAAAAAGGGTATCAGAGGTGGATTAAGTATGTGCACTCAACGAAAAGCTGAAGCAAATAATAAGTTTTTACCAAATTTTAATGCTTCTGAACCAACTTCATATATTCTTTATTTAGATGCTACAAATTTGTATGGGTATGCTATGAGATGTAAGCTTCCTGTTGGAAAGTTTCGCTGGCTTGATCAAAATGAAATTCTCGAGTTTGATATCGCATCACTGGAAGATGATGGTGAGATGGGTTATGTGTTAGAAGTTGATTTAAAATATCCAATAGCTTTACAGGATTATCATAATGATTTTCCTTTTTGCCCAGAATCGGCAATACCTCCAAATTCAAAATATTCTAAATTAATTCCTACCTTATATGACAAAGAAAAATATATTATTCATTATAAAAATCTAAAACAATGTTTAACACAAGGCTTAAAATTGCGACGAATACATAGAATTTTAGAATTTAAACAAGATAATTGGATGCAAAAATATATTGATTTCAATACTAGTAAGAGAGAACAATCTAAAAATGAATTTGAACGCAATCATTACAAAAGTATGAATAATGTTGTATTTGGAAAAACGATGGAAAATGTTGAAAATCGCGTTGATATTAAATTATGTACGCATTGGGATTCTCATTTCAGGAAACCTGGTGCAGAATTTTATATATCGAAACCAAATTTTAAATCTTCAAAAATATTTTGTAATAATTTAGTGGCTGTGGAAATGGGTGTTCTCAAAGTGCAGTACACAAAACCACTGTATGTAGGATTTTCTATTTTAGAATTATCCAAAACTGTAATGTATGATTTTTTCTATAGTTTCCTTAAGAGAAAGTACGATAACAACGTAACATTATTGTACACAGATACAGATTCGTTAGTTCTTCAAGTTTTTACAGAAAATGTATACGATGATATTAAAATTAATATTGATAAGTTTGATACATCCAACTATCCAGTTGACAATCAGCATTGCATCATTCCAAATAAATCTTACATCGGAAAAATGAAAGACGAATTTAAAGGTCAGATCATTGAATCATTTTATGGAACTGGTGCTAAGGCGTATTGTGTAAATTTACTCAATTCAAGCTCGATTAAAAAAGCTAAAGGTGTTAAAAAATATGTAATAAAAAAACATTTAACGGTAAATGATTACATTACTGTAGTGGAGAATGGGGGTGCAGTTTATAAAAAAATGTACAAATTTAGATCCAGTTATCATAATATGTTTACAGAACTTCAAAACAAAATTGCATTGAATTCAAAAGACGACAAAAGATACATTTTAAATGATAAATATCATACATTAGCATGGGGCCATTTACGTATAGCGGATTTAGAAAACGAAAAGATGTTGGATAAAATGATTAACGATGCAATTCAAGAGCTTGATTAAACATTCAATTATATTTTTATTTTTTATAAACCTGGGTAAGAAACGCTTACTCTTTCGATACAATTACATTATAAGTATTATAAAGTTATTTGTATCTTTAATAAATGTATGTCTGAACAATTATAATTTAAATATTGCTTTAAATATTACTTTTAAATATATTTTGATTTTTCATAAACGTGGGTAAAAACACCCTTACTCTTTCGATACAATTGAATTATAATTATTATAAGGTTATTTGTATCTTTAATAAATGTATGTCTGAACAATTATAATTTCAATTCTATTTTTATGTATATTTGTATTATTTTAAATATATTGCTTCAAATATTACTTTTGCCTACTTTATTATAAAACCACTATCCATTATAAATATTTCCCCAGGTAACTGCTTTTAAATATCTGATTTAATTAATTTAAAATATATTTTTTTTTATTTCATGAAACATTTCTACAATCTTACTTAAGTTGTTCAAACACACACCCTCATTGTAATTAAAAAAAAATAAGCAAAAACTAAAAACTAAATTAAATAATAAAAAGAAATAACAACAAAAATATACAAAAAAAGTACTCCCTCTTCTTCCTTGTTAGCCCAAATTCAAAAACCTCCTCCTCATCCCCCCCATCATCCTCCTCATCCTCATCCTCTTCCTCCTCCTCCTCCTCCCACGAGATAGCCGATTCTAAAACCTCCTCCTCCGCGAGGAGGAGGAGGTTCTAGAATCGGTTATCTCTCCCTACTTACTGTCTATTTAAAATTCTCAAGAGACAACTAACTTTTTTAATTACACCGCTTCTCCACCGCATAAAGTGTACGTATATATACATTTTGTTAATTACACATTCAATTTTTCACTGGGAATTGGGCGAAAGGAGGATTCATTATTATGCGAGCGCACGCTTTGAGGGCTGCAAGTGAACCTGGCTCTCTCCCTTCCACAACGACGACGACGTTTTGATTTGTAATTTCAACTGGTCGGCCGGCGGATCCGCGTTATTAAATTTTCACATAGATTTCGTCTGCCGCCGTCCAATTATTTTTAATTAGACCAGCTCTCGCACTTGAACATAGAAACAAAAAAAATGCGAAATATTCCAACAACCATTTCTGATATATGAACACAAATAACGGAAAAATGAGAGGTGATGCACGAATACTAGTCTTAATTTGCTTAAGTTTGGATACTTTTTTATAATCACCGTTTTTTTTTTGATTTGTTTAAATTCACGTTATTTTGTTAATTATAGTTTGGCACTATTCACTAGGTTATTTTAGTTTAGTTTAGTGTAATTGTTTTTAAATCCATACTCACTTACTAAAACAGAAATATTCAAATTAATATACATTCCTTATTTTTTTTTTACTATTTAAGTTTAAATGGGCTGTCTGTTCTAAGATGATTAATACTTTTTTGTTGTTTATATTCTTTCTTAAACCAGATGTCTTATTCAATGCGATGCTATTCTATTTCAAAAAGATGTGGTGATTTAAAGTGTTGAAGGCAGTGAAAATCGTCGCTTTTGATAACACACCACATGTTTTTTTTTTTTCTTGCAGCGCGCACTAATCGTTTTGATCAAATTTGAGTTTAATATAAACACTTGAATAATTTGAATTCAAAACACACATATAAGTAGATCGAATTCAAAGTAACAGTAAAATAAGCTAAATTCAAAATATACACTTAGGGTCGAACCATAGTAGAGTGACGAGGCTAGCGGCGTTGCACACAGCCTCTCAGTCTCGACGCTATGCTATGTAATCGATCTGATTTAAATTCAAAATACAAACTTAAATAATTTCAATTCAAAATACATACTTAGGCGATTTGAATTCAGATTATAGACACACTAGATTTCGCATTTGAATTTAAAAAGCGCGCGCATTTGCATACGTCACAACAACCCGCTTGTGATTTGAAGGCACCTGTAGGTGTCTGGTGAGCAAGGGGACGGACGGACCGACAGACACTCTATCTCATACCGTTGTTTCTCTGTCCACGTGGATGTAATCGACGGGGAGCGGCGGGGCTTTATGTCAGGAGTTGAGGCCGGGGTCCAGGAGGCGGGGGCCCGTGAGGAGCTTCTTCTTGGCTAACCTGCGACGTCTGCGGGCTCTCAGGCGGTGGAGCGTGAGGCAGATCAGCAGGAGGAGGGAGGCGGCGACCGCTCCTGCTGCGGCCAGTGCTGCCCCCGGCAGTGATGTGAGTAATCTGTAAATGCTAAACGTGAGAGTGGTTAAGATAGAAGTGTTCTTTCTGTGCAATGACTAATGTGAAGAACGGCAACCTAAAATGGATGTATATGAAAAGATAAAAGGTGATTTAGAGTTCAAACTGTAACACCTTTTTCGTGTCAACAATTTGCCTTAGGCTGCTCAGATTGATACGGTGGGCGTGGTTCGTTTTTTGAATATTTTGTGGGCGCCAGCGATGAGGGTATCGCAGAAGTACATACACAAAGGAACATAAAATAGAGCTTCTTGCTGTTGTTCGTTTAGACTCGATGTGAGAGGGAAAAGAAAAGATAGAAATTGAATATCACGGAATTTAATTGTCTGGAATTACTGTATAATTAGCTTCTCAAGTGCAAGTGCGAAGCGAAGTGATGATCCCGGCTCGTCCTGGCAGGCCTCTGGCTTCCGCGTGCACGGTGAGGTTGGAAGGGTTGTTTCGCCTGGGAGTGTTTTCGACTTCCGCTTACTACGCCTTCAAAATCGGTGTGGTGTGAGCTGAGAGCTGCTGCGGGGAACGTCCCATTCAGTTGATGGCCTGCTTCCCAATTCCTCTCCCCCGTTGGCCAGATTCTTCTGCCTCTTCTCGGATGCCGGTGCGGTTCATGCAAATATTCAAACGGCTAAGTCACTGTTCAACTATGCTCATACAGTAATTTTACAAAAAGTAATAAAAGTGCAAATTTGAAGTTACAAAAAAACACAGGGAATTTTAATTGAATTTACTAAAACTGACGACTAATGAGTTTACTATTTACTAAAGTTGAGCTCGCGCAAAAAAGTAGGTTAAGATTTAACAAGAAGAAAACATGCTTAGAATATGATTAAAAAATTGATGACTAACAAAAACATGCATCGTAACTGGAATTATTGCGCGTGAATTTAACGTACGTTCCAAACGAAAAATGCCGGTCTTTCAGTACACCTCGTAGCCTTTTAACTTAACACGTGCAGGGTCATGCACCTCAAATACTAAATTACACTACGCCTTAATTCAGCGCCAAATATCCGGATGAGCACTCCATCCGCGATTACTTACATAACCTGCACCTAATGACACGTGGGGTACTAAATCGCCGTCAATCAAATTACGTCGTTATTCCACCGACTTATGAAATCTCTAATATACTATCGAGCCTTTACGTCGATCAAATCTCGCAATCTAATAATTTCAGTTACTTATACAATACCAACTATGACATCAACACAGTACAGCACAAAATGGACGACACCACCGTCTCGCATGGAACCTGGACAGGAAAAGCCGACCGGTCACGTTTTTCTTCCTCCAACTCCCGTCTCATTTCTCCTCTCCGTCCCACCATCATTAGATTTGACGTGCATCGAGTTGCCTATGATAAAACTTCAAATCTAATTTTAATACTAGATAATGTGTAGTTATAACGCCGGTGCCGGAACGAAATTAATTTCGTTACAAAACATAGTAGAAGCTTAGTGTTGAGGCTAGCCTCAACTTTACGTTCGTTTTTATCGTGGTCACCATTGGGATTTCGTAAACTATTAGAGATACAAAGACGGCTAACTTACACAAAAGCTTAAATTTTTACACATAATAAAACTTCGTTAACAAATTAAAATCAACACAATTTTCTTGTTGCTATAACTTTCTTAATTATAAAGATATCGAGCTGACATTTTATATAGCCCAAATAAAATCCAAAGGACACAACAAAATCAAATTTTACTTCATGCTTAATCTGCGAGTGAAAACTCTCATTTGCAGTATTCACTTTGAAATTAAACACTTTTAATCTTTCTTCACAAATTTATTTGATACCACCATTACCATTCTTGGTATAGAATGGTTGTGTAAAGAAAGGTTAAAAGTATTTTATTTTAAGTTATTATCATCTTCACGATATTTACCAAAATTCATTCAGTTTCAAGTTAAAAAATATATAGATGTTTCACGAAATGTTTATCTTCTTCCATTTCTAGAAAAATAGGTTACTAAAAGGAATACGTCTAAAAATATTTATCTGTTCAATTTATTCAGGATATGGGGCTGCAGCCCCGCAACACTTATGGACGAGCCAATTTGCTGTTTTTATCTAAACTTGACTTTAAATTAGACAAAGTTATTCAGCTTTTCTTATCATATGTAATTGTGTCAATTGTAGTGGTTCGTAATCCAAAAAGTTTGCTTTTATGTTAAATCTTGCATTGCGTACTTAATAGTATACTAAGTATCAAAAACAGTAAGGATTTATTTCCAGTCGAAGACAATTGTTTGAAGAGGGAGCGAGTGCAGCGAGCGACGACTCTAATTATTGTCTGAGACCGGTATTGTACTTACTGTTCGATATGCTTATGAAGCTTTTTGCACGATCGGAAAAGATTAAAAACATTTCTTCGCAAATATTATGAATTTGTTACTAACGTTTTGTAAAATTTGATTATTGAAATGTGACTCTTATCAATTCCAATTAAGTTGTTTTAATTAATTGACATGATTAGAAAGTTTCAATTACTGTTTGGTGAACAGTAAGTAAAACTTAAGTTGCATTTACCGATTTGTTATTCATAGAAACTTTATAAACACACTATCGTCCTGGAAACAGATATAGTAAACATTAAAAAATGGTCAATCGCGTAAAAAATGAATAATGTGTAGTTGCCGTTCACAAATTCTCATGTTATCAAAATTACCTGGATGTCGCTCCGCAATTCGCCTCACTTTCATCCCACCCAGACGGGCAGTGATCCTTCCCATCGCACCATAATTCAGAACTGATACACGCGTCTAACTCTGGACACTTATGCCTACACTCAAACTCAGTGTCATTAGCACTAGCATTAACGGGCACCTGTAGTTGCTGCAGAAGAGACGATCTACTCCTGGAGATTTCCAACCAGCTGAACGCGGCAACACCGGCTTCATTCCCAATCCATTCAACTAAGAAGTTAGGAGGTCGTTGTTGGTAGTGTACGGAGTCCTCACCCCACCATTCCTCGCTGAAGACATGGACTGCTAGGGGTCGAGCGCCTGGTTCTGCAGGGCAGATTGCGCGAACTAGTTTAGGGGGTTTTCCTGAGTAGATTAGGACGCGGTTTGTTGTTGGGCAACGGTTGGGTTCTTCGGGGCGCGGGCAAAGAGGTAGGAAAGCCCCCCAGGATAGGAGGAAGAGGCTGCGGTTGTTTCGGGATTCCACTAGCCAAGGTGTCCTAGTGCAGAGGAGCTCCGCGCGGTCTGCTGGTGGGCTCGAAAATTGGACGTCGCCTCCGTAGCCTATTAGTCTTTGTACGCGCGGGCAGTCCGACATTCTGATTAGCTCGAAGGTTGTGTGAACGTGGAGGATTGTAAAATCCTCGCTAATGTTCATGTCTTTCGCCGTGAAGTGGATTTCTAGGGTGCGCGAGGAGGAGATTATAATCATCGGCTTGCTTGATAGCGAGGAGTTATCGCAGATGCAAGAGCGCGGGATTCGGACGTCTTTCCATGGGAGTTCCCATATGCTTAGTTCCGCGATTCGTCCGTAGTTTAGGTATTCGCAGCTGGGTCTTCCACTGTGAGGGTCTGTTAGGGTTTCGCATGCTGGATTTAAGCCGAATGAGGCGTTTACTGTGAGTTTGACTCGTTCGTCGATTCCCGATTCTATTCTGTAAACGCAGTGTAGATCCTTTGCGCCTCCGCGTCCGAAGAGGAATGTGTTGCGCGGGCCTAGGATGTCTCCAGTGTGCATGTTTTTAAAGATCCTATGACAAGGGCCTGGTTGGTCTTTCTCCGGCCACGGTTCGCCCCCTAATCTAGTGTCAACGAATTCGTAGTTTAATTTAAAGGAAGCTGGGTGTAAAGCGGTTCCATGTATGATGTTCCATGTATGATGTTGGATAATCAAAGCTCTTCCAGTGGTTAAATAACTCTCGCCGGAGCTGCAAGGACGGGTAACCCTCGTGGTGTTAGTGAGTGCGCTATGATCACACAATTTGGGGGAATCGTCGCATTTGTCTTCGAGCAAAAGGGCCCCGTCCCATATCCGCAACTTAGTCGCGCAACTACCCCCCGTAGAACTATTTCCAATTAAAACTTGAGCACTTTCACCTACTAAGAGCGCCCTGTGGGAGTAAGACATGAAGCTGATCCAGACTAGATCACTTAAATGCCCCCTGAACTTATAAGTGCAGGTCGTGTTCGGCGGGAGGGAATGGCGTGGGCTTATTAATCTCCCCCTCCTCCCCCGCCCCGTCCACACCTTATCCCCATCCTGGCTGGTGGCGTTAACGTCGAAATCGCACCTCAGGCTATCCCACGAAAAATCCAGCGAGTCGGAATCGGCGAAAATTACATCAACATCCAACTCGAACCCTCTGAGCGGGGAGTGCGAGGGCGGCGAGTGTAAAGGGATGCTAAAAGGTGATGAATGAAAGGCCACCAGCATTTCAGGCCCGCGCGAGACAACCATGGGCAACCAATCCCCCCCGCAGTACTTAGCCAAAACAGGATCATTAGTGCTGCCTCCATCGTAAAAAATCAAATGATCCCTTTCCCCGGTGCAATCCCTCCAAGCCCTCAACGCCCTCGCGTATATAAGCTCCAATAACACGACACGTTCCTCGGATACATGCCCGGATAGTTGGGGGATTGCAAGCGGCACGGTTTTCTATAACATTCCTCGAATTGCCTCGTGCAGTATGTGCCCGAGGCCACTTGACCCCTCTCCAACGGCGATGCGGGCGAGCCGAATCTAACCACTGCCTCCCGCCGCGAGACGAAGCGATATCGTAAACGGAACTGGAACGGCTGCTGGGGATTTTGGAATATCTTTATGCTCACTGTCACCGTTGAGGTTTCGCTGTAGTAAGCCGCAGGGCCCGAGGAGGAGCCGCACCACGAACCCCCCGTGAACGGACGTCCCAGCTCGCTTAGTTGCATATAGCCGTCAGGGCAGCCGTCGAGGGCTGAGACTTCGTAACGGCCCACTTTGAATTCATCAAACATTAACTGAAACAAATAAACAGTATTAACAATTTAATTAACAGTTACAGTAATTATGAAGATTTAAAATAATGAACACAAATAATTCACTTAAACTTTGTTTGAATAACTGAGGTTCTTATAGTGACTATAGTTTCGACAACTTTAACTTGTCATTATCAAACAAGAAATATATAGAAAAATTGAGTTTGTCAATAGCTGCCAACCGTACTTTTAAATGCGCAGTCTGATGGTGTCACACGACACTATTTCGAACGTACTCGACTCAAAATTATCTCCTTTTTAGTCGAGTGCGTTCGTTTGTTTTAGTTTAGATTTATACTTCATTTTTTTATTCCGCGCTTTTGAGCGTACTGAGTGGTTTTCACGTGTTGGTGGCACTGACTTCGTAACAGACCTATCCGGAGGTCCCATTCAGTCTCTGTAACGCAAGTCGAGTGAATACTATTTAGAATTTCTAACGTTTTGTCAGATTCATGTTTTTCAGGCCGCACTTAGTTAGGATGTTGTTGTTATGTGGTTGTTGCCATAGAAAGCATTACAGTTCTAGAGTTACAACACATCTGTTGTAACTTTAGAACTACAATAGTTTCTATGCCAACGATAACATTATAAAAAATCGCATATAATGTATTAAATTTACTAATCAATAATGACCCCATAAGTAAGACATTTCAAAATAAAAGTAGAAAAATAAAATTTCAACTCGCTGCGTTTTTAAGCTAATATGTTAACCGGCAGATACACTGACAAAAACCTAAATGCATTACTAAATTTTTAATAAATTCTTTTTTTTTAAATATAAAATCAATCTTATCTCTACCGATAATCTTTTGTAGGAAAATAAGGTGTTCCTAAAAGAATTTGTTTTAAATGCGCATAAAAACAAAAACATACCCGAAGAAAAATATATCCCAGTGCCATTCCGAGATAAGTACAGAAATGTGAATTAAATTACATTCGAAATTTAAATCTCACCCCCATCCCGCACTACATAAAGAAAGAGTCTCATTGTCGGCGGCCGTCGACGACGACAAGAATGCCTGGCGCCATAACAATCCTTTCGGGTCTCTTTTTGCAAAGCGAAACCTATCTCTATCTTAAGGAATGTAATACCTCCGACGTAGGTGAACACATAAAGCTTGCATATATGTGTATGTGTGTGGGTGAAAAAGTCCTAAAAGCCTGTCCGTGTTTGTGCAACGCCTTGTAACTGAATAGTACAGGGAGTGTGTAAAATGTGCGCCCCCGACATCTTTTCGACTGCTTTTATTCCTTGCGGCAATTGACGAGGGATGCTGCGCACCTTATCTCATCTGAAACGTTCGCGCAATGCTAGTCCGAAGCCGAGACTTTCGATTCCCCGACAGGAGAGTACTTAAAAGTAACAGAATAGTGTAAGTCAAGATGGATTTGCTGGAAAATAAAATGATCTAGAAAATCTAGTGGTTGAGTTATATAAAATTACAGTAGTAGGCTCGGTAACATATGAATCAGGTTTTGTTAAAAGTAGGGTGGAGTGGAGATAAATTTAATGAAAACAATAATTGTTAGGTACACGATTTTCGAACACAACTACTATCTCAGTTTTATTATTATTAAAAAGAAAACATTAAAAAAATAAGAGCCTCGCTTAGCCCTCATAGATTTACCTAATGTTGATAGAATATTTAAACGCACCTCCTTTTTGTTATGTTTTTTTTTTAGTTTCGCGTAGCCACAAAATTTAAATAAAATATAAATAAAACGCACTTGCTTAATATTTGATAAGTAGTATTTTATACACCAAACAGTTTTGTAGCACTTACTAAAATCTTGCATTATGATCTCTACGCCCAATCTAGTAACCGCATCATACCACTGTCATCTTGACAAGTATGATTGACATTACGTACACATGCATGTAAAAGCTTTGACAAGTACATTACGTGCTGACAGCTGAACAGCTGATTGCTTACCGTACAACCAAATGACATTTCTTTGATGTACAGGGAGTTTTTCTTTAAAGTATACGTATTCCAAATTCAGCTTTTCTCTTTGAATCTTTGGTTATTCGTTGTTGTTTTTTTAAGAGTTCAATTTGAAGCTTTAAACGAGTGTTTTCCACTCCCAGACTAAGCATAAAGTAAAATTTCGAGTTTAGAAAAGCCTAGCAAATTTTCACGGGGCTTTTCTAAACTCGAAATTTTACTTCATGCTTGGTCTGGGAGTGGAAAACACTTGTTTAAAGCTTCAAATTGAACTGTTTTAAAAAACAACAAATGTCGGAAAATGTACAGCTTTATTCCCTGTATATTGATGAAGTAGTAATTTAGTTTTCATAATTGTAATGGTACTATTAAAAATTATTACAATAAATAAGTTCTTTCATGCTCATTGTTTATTTTGTTAGGGCGTAGGTAAAGTATCGTACGTTTCTCGAGTGGTATGGCAATTACATACTCGCGGAATACTGCACTCGCCGCTGCGCGGCTCGTGCGCAACATGTCCGCTCATATGTAAAATGCTGCATAGTCTTGTTACGTAATATACTATTAATTGTTTTTATTTCTGTTAGGTAAGAATTGATAATATTATTACATTTCAAAATCAAAATCTTTATTTTTAGTTATGTTTCACATTCTTCGATAAATACATAAATAAATAGTATTTACTTGTTACCGGCGCTTTTCCGTAAGCGTCGTCAACTTGTTCATTCAGCTATATTTCAGCTGCAACATAACCACGGGCGTTATTTTGTTACATATTTTAATATTCGGAACAACGGTCCCAATTCGCCTCATTCTGTTTTTCAGTACACAATATTGCTTCATTCTCTATTATTTTCCAAATGAGTAAAGTTCGCGCCATACATTGATATTATTTAAGTTAGATAGGTTGCCTAGTGGAATCTCGTCAAATAGCGCCCTCGAACATCAGACAGTTCAACCCAGCTCAAAACTCCTCTCGGCCATCCATGGGTAGAACTCTACGGCATCCGCTATTTCCAGTTCCAGGGTTGTCCAAAATATATACGGATTTCCCGGTTATCCCTAAGTTCGCCACATCTGCGATGGGACGCCGCTACCTGCGACCGGCCCGATCGCGCGAGCGAAACGTACGTGCGAAGCACAAAAGAATCGGGCATGACGTCAGGGGTTATAAAACCGCCGAATGCAAGGGATAGGAACATCCCCTACGTGGTTCGCGTATGTAGAATACAAACGCGAACGTCACAACTCTCATCGGATAACTGAGAAAAGGACGATTCGAACGACACCGTTTTTTCGAACCAGAAAAATATAAACCGCGAGCTGTCATGATATTTAATTGTTACTAATTTGCTTTTAGACGAGGTTCCACATAGCAACAAATATGTATTAACAATTACTATGCTCCCCGTTATGCTTGGACGAAGTTTCATAAACTTCTATTCAGTATTTTCCTTATTATTATACATTTTCTAAGTCCAGGCATAACACCCCTATTGTTTATATGTTTTTTGGAGTTGGTAGGCGTAATTGTTTATGCATATTGTTGCTAGGTATACCAAACGATGCGCTTTATCATTCCACATCGTTGGTATTACTTTTAGGCAAATTCGGTCAACCCCTTCGGCTTAATTAAATTAAACGTCTATTAAACCCCGTTCTTAGCTCGAATCAAAATATGTCATACATGCCCGGACGCAGAATCATATCGCGCATATAATGACATATTTTGTATTTCAAAATATTAATATTTAATATTTATTTTGGCCATTTTTCTTTCGGCCAACGAAAGTTGGAGGTCGCCAGAGGGGAAGACGGAAGAGGGTTGACCAAAAACCAAATAAATACCGCCGGTCTCAAGGGCTAAAATCACTTCAAAAAAGTCTGTTGACCCGTCAACATCACTTCGAAAAAGTCTTCGAACCGTGCATCGTCACTACGCTAAGTTTCTTTACGACCCAGTGGTAGTACGTAAGTTATTTTTTTAATTGTATTTCTTGTTTTTTTTTTGCTTGTTTATTTTTCTATCTTCATTTGTAAGTTTATATTCGTTGTTTAATTTGATTCGTGTTAATACATTTTGTTACTCTTTGACTAAAGTTTTCATTTACTTTTAAAGTTCAATTTCAAACCTTTCATTTACCTTTTAACTTAGAATCAGTGAAGTGATTATGCTTACCCTGGTAAGCATAATTTTATTATTCAGTGACTAAATAGCTAGCCGGAAGTTGCGATGTGGGTCTTCGTTTAACACCTCAATTATTTAACGAAGATTTTATTTAAATTCCAACTGCGAAGCACCCCACCCCGTAACATACTCCCATATTATTTTAGAACTCATAGAAATGATTTTATTGCTTTTAAATAATAATAAGATTACTTTAATAAAAACAACTCTAATAGCATTTAATGACACTATCTGTGTTTATGTTATTACTCCTGTAATTACAATTTAAAAAAGTTTTATTTTGCAAAACAAACAAAAAATAATGCAAAAGCTGTAACATTTATGATATGTAGAGGAAACAAACTTCCAACAGTGAACTTTATTTTTAGACGGCAATAAACTCCCGTTTGTATGCTCTGCGCAATTGGAAAAATGTTTAACTTGTAACTAGCTTGTTAATTTAATATTTACTACGACCCTGAAGATACAACTTTAATGCCATTTTGAATGACCCCCTTCCACACACACATACGCTAAACTGCACGAGGAAATTGTATATCTTTTGAAATGTGAGTTTCAGTGATACATTTAATTTCCGAAGTAATATTAAACAAGATTGAAAGCTTGTGAGTAAAAGATAAATGGGAATTAAACAGAAAATTATTTCACTTTTATATAAATAAAACACTTTTAAATGTACAAAACCATATATGAGGTCTGGCTATTAAATAACGAGACTGTTTATGAAGAGTTTTATTTAAAAACTATTTTACAATCGAATGCTCCCCTTCAATGTAGTCCCCCCTTCTCTTACCACACACCGTTCCATTCGTTTTTTCCATTGGGCAAAGCAATGCTGAAAGTCTTCTTTTGTAAAAGCATTTAGGAGCTCCGCCGATTTTCGCTTTACCCCTTTCATCGACTCAAACCGGGTTCCTTTTAAGGCAGACTTGATCTTCGGAAAGAGGAAAAAGTCACAGGGTGGTTGTTAAAGCGCATGTCCCACCCTCGGCGCTCACGGATTGTAGGGTGGCTGGAGGAGCGTACCACAGGCATCGGCACTAGCCCTTCGAGCATCATATTGAAAACATCAATGTAAAATAGTGTAAATAAACGTATTATTGTTACTCTCTGCGACTTCTTGAGAACCACCCCCGTAAACCCACCACCATCAGCGTTCACATTTTGGTCCTTCGAACCGGATTTTCAAGAACAGTAGCCGGAGTTCAAGACGCACGTGATCGAAGTCAACACCAGGAAGAAGACAAAGGTCAGTTCCTTCTCCCCTTTCCTTTATTAAATTTTGAGTATTGCCTCTGTTTTTGCAACATCGCTCGTGTTGCATACATTTATAATTTAATAATTAATTAAATATGACTTCAATTGACGAGTTGAAAGCAAAACGTAAATATTTAAGGGGAGCGTTGACGCGATTTATAACTTACTTAAATGGGGTTAAGTCTGATAGTGTAGTTCCAAGCGCGGCGTATGATCGTAAAAAACGCATAGAAAATCATTTAGAGGAATTCATTCAAACTCAAAATGAAATTTATAAAATAGAACCGGCTGTTCCCGACGCGGAAGAAGACGTAATCGGGGATTTTGAAGAGTCTTATTTAGCCGCAATGGATAAATATTTTGCAATAGTTGGCGATTTTAAACCAACAGCTAGCAGCGTCGCGTCAAATCAAACAACTCGCGATGGTGAATTGCCAAAAATTGAAATTCCCAAATTCAATGGGGATCTTAACAATTGGCTTGCGTTTTATAACGCGTTTAAATCAATGGTTCACGATCGCGATTCGTTATCAAATACACAAAAATATCACCACTTAGTAAGCGCGTTGTGCGGTGAGGCCGCCGATTTGATCGCGGCTTCGGAAGTAAACGCTGAAAGTTATGCTGAAGCATAGGAAGCGCTTAAAAGTGCATTTAATAATAGACCGAAGCTCGCTCAAAGTCATATGCTTGCAATGTACGAATTGCCCTCCGCGACGAAAGAATGTCCTGATCAATTAATGCGAATTGTTCGCGGTATTTCAAAAAACGTTCGAACTCTAAAGGTTTTAGGCCGCCCCACAAAACAGTGGGACGACCATTTGGTTCTAATTGCGCGTATGAAAATTGATCCAATTACGCGTAGAGAATGGGATAGTTCATTAAAAAAGGACGTATTTCCAACTTTCGAGCAAATGTACGAATTTATTGAGCTAAAATGTGCATCATTTAATGTCGAGGCACAGTTTACCGAACCACAGGCCTCTTCAAGTAAAAATAATAATAAATGCGTATTCTGCAAAAATGAAGGCCACTCAATTGTAAAGTGTGGTCGGTTTAAAAATATTGATCAAGCAGGTAGATTTTCATTTATTAAAGGGAACGGTTTATGTGCTAAATGTTTGAGGCCGTCAAATCACACTTTGAATAAATGTTATGGTACCGGTTGTAGCATTTGCAAGCGCCCGCATCATACGCTTTTACATCGCAATGAGCTTGTAAATAACGTAAATAATAATTCATCCGCTGTCGCGTTTTCTTTGAGCACTGGCGTTTGTCAAGAACTTATTTGCACCGCGGTGGTAGATGTAATCGAAGAAAATGGTACATTTAAAACGGGTCGCGCGATAATTGACACTGCATCGCAGGCAAATTTTATTACCTCGGAATTTGTCAATAAACTTAGTACACAAATTAAACCTGCGCAATTGCGGGTATTAAGCGTAAATAATAGCACTTCAGTTGTTAATGGGAAGGTGGATATTATAATTAAATCTAAAATAAATACTACTGCATTTAAAATTTGCTGCTTTGTAGTTAATACTATTACAAACTATATTCCACAAACAACATTTAATCGAGATTTGCTGAAGATTCCGAAAAATTTGCCTCTAGCCGATCCAGATTTTAATAAACCACGCCCGGTAGACATTTTACTTGGCTCATCCATTTTTTGGCGATTATTATGTCCGGGTCAATTAAACACGCCTAGTAATTTACCGGTTGTACATAAAACCTTGTTAGGATGGGTCGTTGGCGGTGGCGCCGCAATTCAATTTGTTACGCAGACAAATAATTTTAGTTTAAATGTAGATGGTAATTCAATTTCCGAATTTGATATTCAAAAGTTCTGGGAAATAGAAAACATTCCGGAAGATAATAAATCGGAACCCAGTTGCGAAGCGGAGACGCATTTTTTGAAAAACGTCAAAGCAACTGACAGCGGGCGATTTATTGTATCTCTTCCATTCAAGGGTAGCTCTTCAGAATTGGGGTGGTCGCGCCAAATGGCACTTAAACGCTTTTATAATTTAGAGCGAAAGTTAATCCGAGATTTACACTTGAAGTCAAGCTATTGTGAATTTATGAGGGAGTATCAGGCGTTGGGCCATATGGAACTTGTCGAAACGCCGGACGACACTGGTCCCCCCCATTACTACCTGCCTCACCACGCGGTATTTAAACAGGACAGTTTGACGACTCAATTGCGTGTCGTTTTTGACGCATCTGCTAAAACGGGGTGTCCTTAAATGACCTACTTAGAAATGGGCCCGTCCTCCAACACGATTTATTTTCCCTATTAGTTAGATTTCGTCTGTATAAATATATACTGTCGGCTGATATTATAAAAATGTACCGACAGGTTTTAATTGAGTCAGGTGATCGAAAATTTTTGCGAATTTTTTGGCCCGAAAATTCTAATGAACCACTTAAGGTTTATCAACTTAATACCGTCACATACGGCACAACATCTGCTTCGTACCTGGCAGTAAGGTGTTTATTTTATTTAGCTGAGCAGTATGCCTCAACTCATCCAGAGGCTTCAATTATTTTAAAAAATGATTTTTACATAGATGACCTATTAACGGGTTTTTATGAAATCGAGTCGGGACTAAAGATCAGGAACGATTTAATTGAGCTTCTGGGGAAGGGATTATTCAAACTTGACAAATTTAATTCAAATAGTCCTAAGCTCTTAAGTGGTCTTGATGAAATCAATCAAAATCCCATAATCATATTAAATAAAGCTGATATCAATAAAACTTTAGGATTATATTGGCACGCACGCGATGATATTTTAATGTATGAACCTCCAAATTTCGAAAAGGGGCCGTACACAAAACGCGGAATAATTTCAAATACAGCAAGAATTTTCGATCCTCTTGGATTAATTAATCCTGTCGTAGTGGTTGCAAAAATAATAATTCAAGAAATATGGGCATTAAAAATTGACTGGGATGATTATGCACCGGCATCAATTAACATAAAATGGATGAAATTTTTAGATGAAATGCAATCACTTGTAAATCTTAAAATAGCGCGTAACATTATAGCTTGTCAAAATCCGCATATAATCGAATTGCACGGATTTTCGGATGCCAGTCAGAGTGCATATGGTGCCTGCGTGTACCTGCGCGTTAAAAATTTCGCGAATGATAATATTTTGACACAGCTTTTATGTGCGAAATCGCGAATCGCTCCGTTAAAAAAATTAACAATCCCTAAATTGGAATTGTGCGCAGCTCTGTTGCTTTCGCAACTAGTTCAAAAGGTTTGTAAATCAATTAACCAATTAGTTAATATTCAAAACATATATTTCTATTCTGATTCGACTATTGTTTTACAGTGGATTAAGGGTAACAGGGAAGAATGGAAAGTATTTGTATCAGCACGCGTAAATAAAATTTTACAAGTTTCAGAAACAACCTCTTGGCGGTACGTTAATACGAGCAATAATCCAGCAGATATTATATCCAGAGGGAATAGCGCTTGTAAATTAATTCAAAACTCATTATGGTGGGAAGGCCCATCGTTTCTTAAATCAAAAGAATTTATAGAACCCGAGTTACCCCCTTTCACTGCTGACGATATCCCGGAGCGAAAAACTCGTATTAATAAATGCTTTGCGGTGACAAATAACAATCTCAATAATTTAAAGTTATTTGAAAAATATTCATCGCTGACAAAACTTAAAAGAATAGTAGCTTGTTTTCGTTTTGTATACAATTTAAAAAATAAAAACCAGCGCCTAATAGGGGCATTAACAGCTAAGGAATTAAAATATGCTACATGCGTATTAATCAAGTTAGTACAAAGAGAAACATTTTCTGAAGAATTACTAAATTTAGAAAATAATAAACCCATAAAAGCAACAAGTACAATTCTGTCATTACATCCATTTTTAGACAGCGAGGGTTTAATTCGCGTTGGAGGACGATTAAAAAATTCTAGTTTAAACTTTGAAAATAAGCATCCAGTTCTTTTACCGGGAAATCACAATTTTTCAAACTTGATATACAAATATTTTCACGTTACTAATTTTCATGCAGGAGTACAAACTACACTCGCTCATATTAGGCAAGCTTTTTGGCCTATTGCCGCCAAAACTTACATCAAGAGAGCCATTTTTCATTGTATAACTTGCTTTAGGCATAAGCCTACATCATTATATCAATTAATGGGCAACCTACCTGCTACGCGTGTAAGACCGTCGCGGCCTTTCTCTAACTGTGGGGTGGACTATTGCGGCCCGGTGCAAATAAGCGAGGGAAAAAGAAGGCGCACCACCGTAAAGGCGTATGTTGCGGTTTTTGTTTGCTTTGCAACAAAGGCCATTCATTTAGAGTTGGTCGGAAATTTAACCTCCAATGCCTTCATAGCTGCGTTTAGAAGGTTTATTTCGCGGCGGGGAAAGGTTATTAACATTTATTCAGACAATGGCACAAACTTCGTGGGGGCAAATCGTGAATTAAAAGACGTATATGACTTATTAAATACAGAACATCATCGAGATTCGATAACGAGCGCGTTCGCAGAATCGGGAATAAACTGGCACTTTTCGCCTCCACGCTCTCCTCATTTCGGGGGATTATGGGAAGCGGCAGTGAAATCCGCGAAAAATCACTTACGTAGAGTCACAATGGAAGTCATATTTAATTTCGAGGAAATGTATACCCTCTTAGTACAAATAGAGGCAGTACTCAACTCCCGACCATTAACTCCAATCTCCAATGACCCTAATGATTGTTCATTCCTAACACCTGGCCATTTTTTAATTGGGGATGCGGTAACGTCCATTCCGTGTGAAGAGTTATCAGAAATCAAAATAAATCGGCTGTCGAGATGGCAGCACTTACAAAAAATCCAGCAGCATTTTTGGAAGCGCTGGTCAAATGAATACCTGGGGCAACTTCAAAATAGAAACAAGTGGAAAACTTTGCAAATTCCCTGCAAAGTGGGCCAGTTGGTCCTTTTAAAGGATGATAATCATCCACCTGCAAAATGGCATGCTGCAAGAATTACTGAGGTCCACCCAGGAAGCGATGGAGTCGTCCGTGCAGTCACCATACGCACGCCCGGCGGTGCCACCACCAGACGAGCCATCACCAAAATTTCAATTTTGCCATTGGAGGAGAGCGCACTAAATGAAGCATAACGCTGTGCATTGCCTTAATTCCATTGGAGTGTATGTGTGTGGAAATTTGAATTTAGGTTAGGCTGTGCGTGACGCATTGATACCGTCAATGTTGTATAATCCTTCGGGCGTCAATTATTGATATAATTTTAAATATTCAAATTTCTTGATTGTTTGTTGTGTATCTTGTTTATATTTAGCCTAGTTATTTGTTTTGTGTTACGTTAAGGTATTTTTTTATTTTTGTCATTTTGATTAAAAGATCTCTTTTAATCGGGGGGCAGTGTGTTAAAGCGCATGTCCCACCCTCGGCGCTCACGGATTGTAGGGTGGCTGGGGGAGCGTACCACAGGCATGGGACTAGCCCTTCGAGTATCATATTGAAAACATCAATGTAAAATAGTGTAAATAAACGTATTATTGTTACTCTCTGCGACTTCTTGAGAACCACCCCCGTGAACCCACCACCATCAGCGTTCACACAGAATATACATTACATTTTTCTGATTTTGCACAACGAAGTTATGTATTTTATACTGTTTTATTTACTTACTTTTTTAAAATGAAAAATTGTCAGTATCCTCATCAGTCTGTTCGTCTTCGCTGTCACTTGTGTCCGCTTCACAAATAACTAATTTTTAAGCGACTGCAGGTAGTTGTTTTTTATGAATAAAATATATATTTCATTACATGCAACCACAGGATAAACAGTTTGTTTGTAGTAATAATGTATATAGTCAATCTAAGAGACATTTTTTGTCAATTTGTCTTATTATGAACGATTTTGACAAAAATATATAATGGTGACTATATACCTTACACTATAACAAAAACTTTGAAAGGGAAAACTGCAGAAGAGGAACAAAACGGAAATGATCGACAGGTACAATTACACAATATTGAATTATAATGCTTTTGGTATTATTAATAAGATAATTGCATGTCTGTTATAACATTTAAAATATCTCTTAGAAATTCAGGTAACTCTGTTGTACCAACATTTATTATTGAGAACATATTGATATGTGTTCATAAAATATAAAAGATTACGATTTAATAGCTCAATTTCATGGAATGTAACTTTCTTAATAGGGTTGCATAAATGAAGGTAGCTTTATAAAATAGAATAATTAACAATGATTAATAAAATAACAACAACATTTATTAATAGTTTATATACAGGATCAAAATTTATTAATTATAATTATTTAACATTGGTGAAACAAACTTTTGAGAACTAAATTTAATTATATACTATAACAAAAACTCTAAATGGGACTACTGCAGAAGAGGAACAAAATGGAAATGATCGATAGGTACAATTACTCAGTATTGAATTATAATGCTTTTGGTATTTTTAATAAGATAATTGCATGCACAAAAGTATACATTATATATTTATGATTGTAGATAAATATTTAAGGGCTACAACTAACAATAAACGTTTGGCACCAATATTATAAAGGTCTCATTGACTAAAAGAAAAATATAATAATATATAATATAATAACATAACTAACAAAGAAGTGCATTTTTTACATTTCTGTCTTTTAGAAAAACATCTTGAGGGGCACACTAACGCCGAGTAAGTGTTACCATTAAAACTCAATAGATGTTATTGCATTATACTTAAGGCAGGTGCATGGCGCCTCAAAATAGGCACTCTAGGCTAAGAAAAGAAGATTTGTATAGAAAAAGTAATATATCAATACAAAGCAAATTAATAATAAGATTTTTAAGACTGTTTTTTTTATGGATGTTATGTTTCAGCAAAGGTAATTTTATTTTATGTGTTAGATCTTTGTATTAAAATGGTATGATTTCAAATTTCAGAAACTAAAGACCACAGCAAACACCACCAATCACCACCCTTGAATTGTCTAGTTTTGTCTTTGTATTTTAATTAAAGATAAAATTAGAAAGTACTGGGGTTTCGATATTTAAATCAACCGAGATTTGTCATAGGGATTTTAGATGTAGATGATCTCAGACCAGTGTAAACAAAATAGTTGAACGTTCAGAGCTCACAGCAAAAAAAAACGATTTTTTCTTATTTTTATAACTTGATTATTGATGAATCTCGACACCCTAAAGGGTAAAAGGGATTTTAAATGATTATATATATATGATTATTGATGATAGAAGGAAATTTTTTTAACATAACTTTTTTTACACCGGACATAACTGCGAGGACCGCGGCGTTCCTTTATGCGACTGGCCGCCAAGGGCCAATATTTTGTACATCTAAAGTAACCATGTGCTTAACTGATAATAATATAAAATAATCTCACAGTAAATAGTTTTAGTTCTTTAAATAGTGTACACATTATTCTGGCGGACTCTGTATGTATAGTATTTGTAACATTTACTGTAACTTCCTGTAGTTAACTTTTCTAAATTTTCTACGATAATATTTATTTATAGATGTAAACGTAAAATAAAGGGGTACAACCACAGTTTACGGTAGAGCCATTTTTTTCGAAATTTCACAAAATACCGAATTTTACCGAGTTGGATTTACTTCTAATGATAAAAAAGAGGGGATAACACTAGTTTCTTAAGTAATTAAACTTACATTTTGCTTATAAATTGTGTCTGAAAGTTACCTTTTTTCAGAGGTTACATTCGTCGTTACTGCGCAAGTTAAGTGCTAGTGATGCACTTATCACGTAGATTTCCTCTCAATTTTAGATGTGCCTAATTATCTCGAGATTTTATGCTTATTTTTATATGAAATAAAGCTTATAAAAAACCAACTTACAATTCAAGTCTTGAGGTTATGTACAAAAATAAAATGATTAGTGATCTTGATATTTTAAATTTGTCATGAAATTTTAAGAAAATATTGTACCGTATACACCACCAGGGGCGCTACTGCTGAAGTAGCGGCTTTTTAAAAAAGCAATTATTTTATAATAAATGAAATTTCATTAAAAAATGAAAAATGTTAAAGTTTTAAAATAATTAAAATATTTGTAGTTGTAAGATTTTGAGTTGTGTATGTATAACATAGTACTGAACGTCAATACATAATTTTAGTTTAGTTTAATGTTGTCTTGTGTAGGTTGATTGATTGCACTAATAACCTTTCTTCACACGTTTATTCGTCAAATTTGTCTTATGTAGTTTTATCTAAAATTCAAATATTTTGTTTAATTATTTCCTATTACTCTTAAATTAAATAGTTTTATTGGAATAATTTTTAATTTGAAGTTTGAATTTAGATTAAGTAATTGTCAACGTTAATAAATAAGGATTGATTGGTGGGAGAGTAGCGACTGCTGCACCCACTTTAGCCACAGTGATGGCACAGAGGAAAGAATAACAGAGTTATCACGCCTGTAACTCGGAATCCACAGTTTGCATAGTGTAGCCATCTCTGAGGCAATTATCAAAACATCCACCTATTAAAACCTTCAACCAAAACAGTTTCCTGTAATTTTGATGGCGATTTAAGGCACCAAAACATATGTTAAAGGATGATTCGTTCATTGTAATGTTAATGTAAACATAAATATACTCATATTTCAATAGACCCATACACCAATTTACTGCTGACTGACAGATGTGAAATAAAAACATTATTGTTTTAATGCGTTCAGTTTATAGATAATTTGATCTTTTATATCTCCACTAATATATAGCCACAGAGTAAACAATAATATTGTTTCCTCTGCGATTAAGCAAGGTTCTCCGCCACCGCCGAGGTATTACCTGAGAACTAATTATGTCAATCAGGGGGGGGGGGGTAACTGGGGGAGCTTATAATATAATATTTGAAAAATAAAAACGTGTATTTTGAACTAGTATTATCGGTGTTCATGAGGGAACAAGAGTGATTAAAAATAATACGTTTTTTAAACATCTCATTAAATCAGTGTTTTATACGCGTGGAGCATGAAGTAAAATCGAGTTTAGAAACGCCTGAAAATTTGGATATTTTGTTTATTGTATAATCAAATTTAATAAATAAAATTGATGATTACTTAATACATACAGGGTGTCCGTATTTCGAGGAAATGCATGGGGATCTCGGTTATTTGAAGAGTTAGAGAGTTGGTTAAATTAGGGCAAATATGTGAAATTTGTAGTCCAACAATAATCCGAAAACAGATTTAAAATATCTTTTGTTGTTTTCGAGATATTGCCAAAAAACTATTTTTTTCAAATTTCGTTTTTATTTTTTTATTCAAAAACTATTGGATCTAGGAATTTGCAACTTTTACATTATACTGGCACTTTTTAATCATGAATTTAGTAGTGTACTTACATTTAAAATAACTTTAATATCTTCCCCGGAACCATAGCCAACTTTTGTTTTTCTTATGGGCGCCATATTGGATTTTCATATTTTTAGAAAGAACTTTTTTTTCTGAATTAAACGGTATATCACACTTATAATTTATTCTGCGTTTCATTTGAAACATAGCAACCTTTTGTTTTTTGTAAAGAGTGCCTTGAAAACAAAAGTTTTTTCCAAAAATAAGAATATCCAATATGGCGCCCATAAGAAAAACAAAAGTTGGCTATGGTTCTGGAGAAGATATTAAAGTTATTTTAAATGTAAGTACACTACTAAATTCCTGATTAAAAAGTGCCTGTATAATGTAAAAGTTGCAAATTCCTAAATCCAATAGTTTTTGAATAAAAAAATAAAAACGAAATTTGAAAAAAATAGTTTTTTGGCAATATCTCGAAAACAAAAAAAGATATTTCAAATCTGTTTTCGGATTATTGTTGGGCTCCAAATTTCACGTATTTGCCCTAATTTAACCAACTTTCTAACTCTTCAAATAACCGAGATCCCCATGCATTTCCTCGAAATACGGACACCCTGTATATTGTCTTTGGAATTAACGCCTACAATTTATTGTTCCTATATAAATATTCTTGTAACGAAAAATATTAAAATTAAGTAAGTATGTAATATTTAAGTGCACATTTCCCGACATTCTATTGTTTATAAAAGTTCAATTTGAGGCTATAAACAAGTGTTTTCCACTACCTGGTTAAGCATGAAGTAAAATTTCAAGTTTAGAAAAGCGTGAAAATTTGGATTTGCCGGGAGGCAAACACTGAAATGCTTTTTGTAATATTTTCAAGTTCAAAATTGATATTTAAACGAATTCCATGAAGGTTTACTAAATTAAAAAAAAAGTTAAATAATCTATACAGGGTGTCCCGATTAAGCAGCCCATGCATAGGTATCTTCTAAATGGTAAGAGATAGAGATTTGGTTAAAGGGGAGAAAATATGCAGGACGATGAGTACTAGCTATATCCGTTATATAATTAACAAAACAGTTGAAAGTTCAGACCATACTTATTATTGATGATAGAAGGATAATATTTTGACATTATTAGGGAACTTTTTTATGCTTTTTAATAATATGTAGTCAGATTTATCATAAAGCAAATATTTTCCAATATATGCATACCAACTTCATTTTTTTATATGGGCGTCAAAGTTGGCCATGAGCTAATTTTATAGATTTTTAATTCTCTTTAATTTGGTATCATATGATATGTTTATTTTTTTAAAAAAACAAATAACGCTTTATGTTAGTATTGTTATTGTTATTATTTCATTTATTTTGGTATATTCATAGCCAACTTCAAATACTATGAAAATATCGTCCAGTTTTTCTATTAATGAAAACAAATCTACCATATGATACATCAAATTAAAAAAGAAATGTCTACAAAATGATATCCTGGCCAACTTTGACGCCCATATAAAAAAAATGGTGATGTGTCCATCATAGTACTTTCCCTGTTTAGATTTAATATTTTTGAATTAAATGTAATTAAATATAAATTAATAAAAAAGAAAAAGCAACCAGCGACTGCATTTCAACCCGGGACCTTTCGATTATGAGTCCGGCGCGTTCTCGCCTGCGCCACGACACTTCATGGCCTATCGATGTTATAACCAACAATAATTATCTAAAAAACACTATTTTTAAATAATTCCTAAACTAAGAGTGCTATGATAAAAAGTGAATATACAATATATCTTCATTTTTTATTGTATACAATGTTTATTTGAAACATTTTTTAGTTTTGTGAATATCTGGAAAAAACTAAAAAACGCTAAGAGTAAAGTACCAATTCCGGTTTTCCTTTCAAAGAGCTTGTTTTAAGTTTCATCTCGATATCTCCAGCGGTTTTTGTTTTATATCGTTCTATCTTCAATAATAACCAAGTTATAAAGGAAAATAAAAAAAAAAACGCAAAAATCAGTTTTTTCGCAATGTGCTCTGATGGTTCAACTTTTTTGTTAATTTAACACCGGGTATAGTTGGTACTCATCGTCTTGCATATTTTCTACCATTTAACAGATCTGTATCTCTTGCCGTTTAGAAGATACACATGCATGGACTGCTTAACCGGGACACCCTGTATATTGAAACTATTTTTCAATAGTAAGTATATATGCGTCTTGAAACGGACATACTGTATTTTCTTTATAGAGAGCAATGAATTATATTTTTATCACAACTTTTGTCGATTTATTTAATATAGTTAAATTTTTTAGTAAAAGAAATGCATCATACGACTGTTTGGAAACCCATAAATCTACTGATAATTTAGTTTAATGTGTTCGTTTTCAGGTGTTCACTCGCCCCACAGATGATCTAAAAAAACAGTCCAAATTCGTACCCTTCTTATCTGCCTTTGTCCTTAAGCCCTAGAAATCAATTACTAAGGATGTAAAAAATACATAGAAAAATATTTGTAAAATTACCCTCTTCAAACTACTTGTAGGAAATCATCAGTAAGAAATATTTTAAGAAAAATAATCAGTATGTTTTTCGCTCTCCAGTGTGCACGTTAACGGTTTCTAATTTTATATGGACAAACTATAATTTAATTATGTATAGTGAACATTTAGTGTTTTTACATAATAGTTGTAGTTCTAGTGATATTTAGTAGTAAAAATATGGCTAATTATTTAAAATGCGACTATCGTGATTGTGGCGCGAGGAACACCGAGGATGTACACTACTTTACATTTCCTGTAAATAATAGCGAAAGATGTGATCATTGGTTAAAAAATTGTGGTAATATGGATCTCTTTATTTTGTCCGAAAAGAAACTTTCTTCAAAGCGCCTGTGTAATAAACATTTTCGAGCAAGTGATTTTACAAATTACTAACAAAATAGACTGTTAAAATCAGCAATTCCAAAACCAATTGACATAGTATTGTTGTGGAACTGGGAATCTTGTTTGTCACCTGACACCAACTTTATTTGTCGTAAAGTAAAATAACGACAGTTCAACTTAGCCTTAGTTTATTTACTTCGAAATACAAGTACAAGTAATTACAACTATTCGTTATGTTGGATCTAACTGCCGGAGTTAGTATAAACAATCAACTAGCGTAATAATACGTAACAGTCGCGCGGAATTCATTTACTAGACTAACTACATATCTAAGAAATTTAGTATATATATGGAAACTGGCGTGGGAACCGACATAGGTTACCACCCAAGAAAGTAATAAAAATTCCTTACGTAAGATTTTCTCATCCCTTATGGTGACATTAATGGTATTTATTATTGACCGAGGGTTTCGAGAGAATATCCTACGAAAAGGTGTGTGGGCGCACAGGTATAGAATGCATTAAGGGTGAATTCTATACCGGCTAATAACTTTAAATAGTTCTTTTAATAAAGCACAACAAAATGACATTAATAGTAAAGTATATGATAAGGAAAAATACGTGATTGTAACAATGTAAAATAATAATAATGGGTAAAAGTAATAATAGTAAAATATTAATAATAATAATAATCGCAAAGGTCTATTTTGTGTTGTCTGGTCCATTGCACAGCACTACACAGTTTATTACACAACACCTCCCTCCTAAACATGAAGATGCGGGTGAAGCGGCGTCTTCATTGATCATCGTACAACCTGGGAGAGTTGGACCGCAAATTATAATTCCTTTTGGGGACGGGCCTGTACCTCGGAGGGGCAGTCGCTACTAATTCCATCTGCTCTGGTTCCTCCTGGGTTTCGGTCCTACTAAAGGTGCTTGATGAATTCGTCTTAGTGTTGCATTGATTATATATCTGAATACAACATCCTTGTTTCGTGGATACGTTGTCGGAACAAAGGCATTTCTTAAGCAAATACAGGAATCCACAATAATTCATCAATTTGTATAAGATGAAAATTCCAATTAGACTTCCAATTACGGATAATCCCAATGTATACCAACTGGAATGCTTTATTATGTGGTAATCCAGCAGTGAATCAGTTAGCCTCTGGTCCAAGTCGCTTGGACGGTGTGAAGCGTAGTTCAATTCGTCCATCTTGATATTAGAGAAGTGGATTGGTGCGAGTTCAAAGTTGTGAAGAGTCTTGTTAATTTTCTTCGTATTACAGCAATCGCCTTCTGTTATTGGTATGTCCGGTATTAAATGGTGATAGCGAATTACTTGATGCAGTAAGTTGGATGTCTTTTCCGTAAGCTTGGCATCCCTTTTCTAACGATATAGTTCCTAGTGATGTGATGGTGAAGTCTTCAGACTTCTTATTGCTGCACATTATCGTCAAGATTGTAGGTTGAGATAGTGCGAAGATCCATCGGTTTCCTTTTAATTGGTGCCATATATTTGTAGTTCCTTTAACCATATGTGTGTTGCAAGATGCGGGAATCTTTGGCCCACGAGATGAGATGAGTAACGTTTCACATGTTTCATCCAACATAGTAGAATGAATCGCCTGTTCGTGGCATATGTATTCATTTTCTAGCAGAATCTTACAACTAGATAAATCGCGAAGTCTGACATAATTCGTTCTACCTGACGTCATGGCAATGTATTTACTTGAAGGGACAATGAATAAATAGGTATTTGGTATTTCGCTAAGGACAGGTAGAGGTATCAAGTTGTAAAGATTAAACAGTAGATTATTAGTGAGGGGAATCTTGATAATGAATACGATTTTGTCGTTACTGTAAAATGCAGTTAATTTACTGATCTCGATTAGTTTGGCTGCGTTAGCATCTATTAAATCAAAAGGAAATTCTTTACCGTTATGAGAGAATTTTGGACTTTCGCTTATGTGTTTAATTAAATCTAAGGGCGTAATTACAGCAGGATGCAAAACATTTTGTTTAGCAAACAGTATCGCGTTAATTAATATGTCAAATTGTTCACTAACGTCGTTCGCGTAATATGATAAAAGTGAAAATTTTTCGGATATAGCGACCTTTTCTTTTGTCATTTCAGTTTCATTACTCATAATTCTCATGAAATCATTAAATTTCCTTAGGTTTCCATTAAAACTTTTCTCGTTGATTTTAAGAATATTCAATGATTCATTAAAATTTGAAACAGTTGTTTTAACGATTTGAATTTGTTCTTTCATTAAAATCTTTAAGGCCTTTTCTGACTTATCATTATCTTCTATTATTTTATTGTAGTATTCGGCGTCAGCTGCATCTAAAGATCCAGTGAGCCATTTCCAAGCTACTCCTAAACCGTTAAATATTCCTCTTTTGGAGATTCTATGGTTTAACAAATGTTTTAAAGACATATCTTTATTTCTTAATGTTATCATTTGCAAATTAATTAATCCTAACATTTGTTTGCATTCATCAATGTCATATGTTAAATGTTTAGCATGGTTGCAAAAAGTTTGAGCTTGTTCATACATTTTTTCGAGATAATTCAATTTTAACTCATACGAGGATACATTTAGGAAGGTTAGGACTTGCCAATAGTCCGAGTAGAGTTTTACGTGGCCTAGGTGTTCGTAGAACAGCCCGGATGTATTGTTTATGTGTTCTATTTGCTGGCATTGTGCTGACCTGAGGAGTCCGCACCTGAAAAGAAATGTTTTATTCGGTTAACGTGTATTTTGCTAACTTGGTCTTTAATAAGGATTTTCACATCTACGGGACTAATTACTTCTATGATTTTGTAAGGACCTTTCCAATTTGCACTTAATTTTCTCGATTTACCCCGATTTGTACCATCGTTTCGGATGAGGACCATATCGCCTACTTCATAAAGGATTTTACTGGCCTTTTTATCATAATTAATTTTTGCTCTTTCTTTAGAAGTTAATATATTTTCCCTAGCTAATTGATGTGACATGTTAAATTTTAATTTTAATTGATCTACATAATTGTCGTAGTTATATTTGAATTCGGGCTCCGAAGTTAAACTACTAGGTATGATAGGCTTATGACCAAATAATAACTCGTAAGGAGTAAACTTAGTTGAAGTGTGTTCGGTGGTATTATATGAAAACATTGCAAACATTGTTAATTCATCCCAATTATCTTGTTTATCATTTATATAATGTTTCAAGAAGTCTTTTAAAGTGGAATGACTCCGTTCCAGCGCGCCATTAGTTTGAGGATGATAAGCGGTGGAGAATATGTGCTTAATTTTGAATAATTTGGTGACCTCTTTCATTAAATTTGACGTGAAGTCTGTTCCTAAGTCGGATAACAGCGTTTTAGGAACACCAAATTGCGTAATCACTTCAACTAATTTTCCTGCTATAGTGGCGGCTTCGTGATTTGGAATGGAGAATGCAAATGAATATTTTGTTAAATCATCCTGCATAGTAAGGATGAACCTATTACCCTTTTCCGTTACAGGAAGTGGACCGACAGTGTCCATAAATAATTTTTGAAATGGTTGCAAAGAAGTGGAAGTTATTTCCATCGGAGCCTTAATAGGTTTAGATGATTTCTTATTTATCTGACACTTTACACAATTTGTTATGAATGTTCTAATGTCATTTGTCATGGATTCCCAAACGTATTTAGTTTTAATACGATTGTATGTTTTATGGAATCCGCAATGTCCTGCAATAACAGAATCGTGATTTTCTTTTAAGATTGTTTCGACTTCGTCCCGTGTCGGCACGATTAATTCTTTAGTACATAAATCTACTTTAATATCATTGTTATTTCTAAAAACATATAAAATTACTTCCTTTAGTTTATTTATTTGTAATCTAAAAAATTCATCTTCTGGATTTGATATAGTTACATTTTTTATGTTATTTTTAATGAGATGCTTAAGTTCTGAAGCATGTAGAAGAAATCTTTGTACGAGATGGGATCATAAAAGTTATTCTTAATGTAACATTTAAGTATTTTTCCGTTTTGTTCAACAGTGTATAATTCTGGCATACTTCTTTCGTTTGATAGTGAGTCTAAAGATAAATATTGATAATTATTGAAATCTGACTTAGATGATGTTTGATGAAATTATTAAAAATCTTCGAAAGAATCACAAAACGTTACGTTTACACTAGCAAATGAGGTTCTAGACAAGCAATCGGCATTTGAATTAATTTTGCCCGGTTTATACACATCTCATACTCGTATTCAGATAACTTCAATCGTCATCTAATTAATTTGGATCCTGGGTCTTTAACATTAAACAACCAGGTTAGTGGTCGATGGTCGGTTACGACTTTAAACTTTGTCCCGTATAAATATGGACGAAAGTGTTTGACAGCCCATACAATGGCCAATAGTTCCCTTTCTGTGGTATAATAATTACACTCGGCTTTATTTAAAGTACGACTTGCGTATGCAATTGGTAAATCTTCGCCAATTTTCCCTTGAGAAAGGACGGCGCCTATTGCGAAACCTGATGCATCTGTGGTTAAAACGAATTCCTTCGTGAAATCAGGATACTGAAGAAGGGGTTCACTAGTTAAAATCTCTATCAATTTTTCAAAGCCTATCTGCTGATCTTTTTCCCAATAAAAAGTAGTATCCTTTTTTAACAATTGTGTGAGTGGTTTGCTCACTTTCGCAAAGTCTGGAATAAATTTCCTATAATAGCCTGCGAGACCTAAAAACGATTTTATATCTTTTGCATTTTTTGGCGTTGGGAAATTCCTCAAAACATCAATTTTATCTGGGTTCGGTTTAACCCCTTTGTCTGAGATAACATGCCCTAAATATGCCACTTCATGTCGCATAAATTCACATTTATCAGGTTGTAATTTTAACCTGTTTGAGCGTAATCTATCAAAAATTGCTCTTAACTTATTATTATGATCTACAATAGAATTCGCGTAGATGACAATGTCATCTAGATAAACAAAACATTGCAATCCTTGTAGCTCTGTCAACACATTATTCATGAGTCTTTGGAACGTAGCCGGAGCATTTTTAAGTCCGAATGGCATACGTACATATTCATAATGACCTGTGGGGGTCGTAAATTCCGTTTTGGCACAATCTTCTGGCTTGTTAAGGATTTGGTGAAAACCAGAAGCTAAATCCAAAGTAGTAAAATACTTACAATTGTTCAACTGATCTAATATATCAGATATATTGGGCAGAGGATAAGCATCGCCCACTGTAATTGCGTTGAGCATTCGATAATCAATTACAATTCTCCATTTCTTTTTACCTGAGGCGTCTGTTTTTTTCGGTACCACCCACAGCGGTGATGACCAAGGAGAGACCGAAGGCTTTATAATACCCTCTTTTAACATCTTGTCTACCTGTCTATTTACCTCGGCTTTATGTACCTCTGGGTACCTATATGTTTTTGTGAAAATGGGGGATGGAGATATTGTGGGAATTTCGTGAGTGACAGCGGTGGTATAAGTTAATGAGTCACCCTCTAAATGAAATAAATCCGCATACTCTTGACAAATTTTAAGGAGAGCATTATGTTCCTCCTTGTTTAAATGTTCTAATCTTAACTCTTTTAATAGTAATGAATGTCTATCAGTAGTATTAACATTTACTTCAGAGACTTAGAAACTTCCGTATGGAATTGATTCTAATTTTACTGAAGGATTGGTTAATTCATAATTATATTCAGAAACATTTAATATTGTGGCATACGCCTTATTGTTTTCATTCACCCTAACGATTGCACGACACAAGTGAACATCGTCGGAAATTTTTAAGTCGGGTATTATTCCCTCTTTTACTTCAGGATTTAAAATGCTAATTTCGATTAAAGTCTCACTTCGTGGAGCGATGACTTGTTTAAAATTTGATTCTGCGTTGGAAATCTGAAATATCGGCATTGTAAAATCATTATTGCTAATTAATTTAGAATTAAAGTCTATTATGGAATTAGTTGATTTGAAATAATCCTCACCTAATATTCCGTCGTAAGGTATATTAGTTTGTTCAGATATTACGTAAAAAGTATGATTTTTATCATTCATAGCTAATTCTAAACTATTAATTGTAGCATTTGTTTTATCTTTGCTAATTCCTTTAATTTTAATTTTATCATTTGTATTTAAATTTATATTCGATAATAGACTTTGTGCTTTTAAAATTGAAATACTAGCCCCTGTATCAATCAAAAGTTTAAATATGCCATTTTTTAATTTACTACTTTGTAATTTAACATAAGACGCAGATTGTGACATTAGTACATGTTTTACATTTTCGTTATTTGAAAAGCGTTCTCGTTCCCGTTCTGACCGTTGCTGTTGCGTTCCTCGGATTCGTTCACCGGGAACGCGGTCATCCCGTTTTTTGAATTTTTATTTTTTAATTTAAAACATTCCTCTATTACGTGTCCCGTTTTTTTACAAAATTTACAAGATTTCTTTGCCGTATTATTTGATTCTTGTTTCGCATGGAACACATTCGGTTTTTTAAAATATTTATTCGGTTCATTGTTAGGTTTACGATACAACTTTGAATTTTGAGTGATGTACTGTAGGGATTTGACTTGTACATATTTAATATTTGTTCTTCATTCAATGCGAATGAAACGGCCTCATTCAAGTTTTTCAAATCGCGGTTTCTAAGATGGTTTGATATTTCAGGTATACAATAATAAACTAGCCTATTTAATGCGATTTCATTTAACATGACTATTTTACCTGAAAGGTGTGCGACATTTGTGGTATTCTGTTGCACGGCACTTATTGTTCTCTTTAATGTCGACTCTATTCTAATTGTGTACTGTTGAACTGATTCGTTCGCGTTTTGACATAACGAGGTTAGTTCGTTAATGATTTGAGCATAGTGTTTTTAGTCCTGGTACATAGTTTTTAAAAAGTCTTTAAGTTCGTCCCAGTGATAAAATTTACGGTTTGTGCACGCGATTTTAGCTGTACCCTGGATTTGCGTGTGAACATAATCTAAAAGAATGTCCTTTTGATTTTCGTCTGCCCTATCGAATGCACGATTGCAATCAGCGATAAATGAATTTAACTCTTCGCGATTTCCATTAAAAGGATGAATAAATTTAAATAAAATTGTGATTGGAATTCTATTTTCAGGAGCAATATTATTTTCACTACCTTCATTTTTGTTGCATTCATTATCTTTAAGGGTTTCGAGGTCGGGATAAATTGAATTATTTTCGGATTTTGCCATTTTCGTAGGTAAAAAGAATTGTTCAGACTTACAGTGAAATTATCAGTAGTCTCTGCATGAAGCACTTGGGTTTCTCAACTCTAGGTGTTGGACACGCCGGGGACGCTTGGAAGTAACGCGATCTCGAGGTTGCTGCTTCTGGGTCACCGTTGATGCCACCCCACACCTGACACCAATTTCTGTTGTGGAACTGGGAATCTTGTTTGTCACCTGACACCAACTTTACTTGTTGTAAAGTAAAATAACGACAGTTCAACTTAGCCTTAGTTTATTTACTTCGAAATACAAGTACAAGTAATTACAACTATTCGTTATGTTGGATCTAACTGCCGGAGTTAGTATGAACAATCAACTAGCGTAATAATACGTAATAGTCGCGCGGCATTCATTTACTAGACTAACTACATATCTAAGAAATTTAGTATATATATGGAAATTGGCGTAGGAACCGACATAGGTTACCACCCAAGAAAGTAATAAAAATTCCTTACGTAAGATTTTCTCATCCCTTATGGTGACATTAATGGTATTTATTATTGACCGAGGGTTTCGAGAGAATATCCTACGAAAAGGTGTGTGGGCGCACAGGTATAGAATGCATTAAGGGTGAATTCTATACCGGCTAATAACTTTAAATAGTTCTTTTAATAAAGCACAACAAAATGACATTAATAGTAAAGTATATGATAAGGAAGAATACGTGATTGTAACAATGTAAAATAATAATAATGGTAAAAGTAATAATAGTAAAATATTAATAATAATAATAATAATCGCAAAGGTCTATTTTGTGTTGTCTGGTCCATTGCACAGCACTACACAGTTTATTACACAACAGTATTAAGTGATTCGGATTTCGGTTTAGAAGTGTTAAAGCCCATTCACATGTACACCCGAAAATTGGAAGAGGATTTGCCATCTACATCCAAAGAAGTAAGGTTTTTAACCCCAAAAATTAACAAAAATTTTTAATATATGACATAATAATTTACTTTTTTTTATATATCATTTCCTTATATATTCGTATACTCTGTACATTTGCGGACATTCGTTGATTCTATAAAAGAGTCTAATTTAAAATTCGAACGAGTGTTTTCAATCCCAGGCTAAGCATGAAGTAAAATTTCGAGTTTAGAAAAGCCCCGCGTAGAAAATTTGTCTCGGGTCGCTAGCGCGACCCTCGACAAATTTTCACGGGGCTTTTCTAAACTCGAAATTTTACTTCATGCGCCACGCGTATAAACCACTGACATACTGTAAAATTCAAAAATACAAGCCTTTATTTTGTTCGGTTGATTGACAAATTATATTGAATATTAAATTTTATTTATAAAATCTTGGCAAAAACTTGAAACCTGTTGCAACATTTCAAATGAAGTGGATTAATAAGAAATCGTGGAAATTAGTGAAAACCCTATTTAAAAAATCTATAAATATAAAACATGGATTTGTGTGAGTGTTTTCCACTCCCCGATTAAGCATGAAGTAAAATTTCGAGTTTAAAAAACCCTGAACATTTGGATTTGGCGGCACGAGCGAAGCGAGTTCAGGCTTTTCTAAACTCGAAATTTTACTTCGTGCGCCACGCGTACAAACACTGATTTATTATGAAGTTCGAAAACACATAATCGATCTACTATTTTTGTCAAAAGTATAGTTAAAGATGTGAAATAAATGTACATAATGTTGATATGATTTACCAAAATACCGGCACATTTTGAAGAGCAATTTTTGCGATTAACCGGTATGCCGGTATTCCAATCCCTACCTGTATCATATAACTGTATTTATTTTAATTTAAATTGTATTACATGAGAGTAAATCTAGATTTCAATATTATATGTGGAATTAAAAATTGAATGGTGTAGATTCACGCTCGATTTGTTTATTTTGATAAAATAAACAAACCGAGCGTCATCATTTTTCGTTCCGTCGGTACCGTTAGAGAGGAAAAAATATAAACATTCCTCTGCGGATCCGATAAACAAATGAATTGGGAAGAGTGGGGAAACCTAGTAGTTACTCTAAATCACACGCCTGCTGGGTGAGCCATCTGACAGAGCCGCCCCCTCTGACCCCGCACAGCCAGTGTGAATACTCTGTTACTCCATACTCTGTGATGTCGTGTATTGTACATCATGTAGTAGGCAACCCTATTAGCACGCTTGCTAATTGTTACACATATGTTACATGCACCAAAATGTTTGTATAATTTACATTCATATATACTATCTACGCAGTTATAATAAACGATTGGTAAATTAAATAAAAATATACTTATCTGCTAACGACGAAGCACATCACAGCGCGGTATTAGAAACGGAAATAAACATGACCGACTTGCGCCCACGGTTGCCAGATGTCTAATGCTTTTACCCGCCGTCGAAAAGCTACAAATCCGCCCACTGAAGGAAAGTTAACATATAAAAGCGATAAACTTGAACTCTTGTTTAAAAAAATAGATTATTTTCTACTGTTCTTATATTTTGTGCATTTATAAATGAAATTAAAATAATGTTTAATTTAATTAAAATACGCACATGTAAAGTTACACTTTTCATAATTACTGAATAAGTTTTCCTTGATTGGACGTGCTCGTTATAAATTTAGACAAATTCTGCAAAATTAAATGAACAACTGTTCCACCCCAAACGGCGGAATTGCGCCCAATCTGGCAACTTTGCTTGCGCTTTGTTCGACGACAAACGAGCCAACTTCATTCTAATTTTCCATAGCTGACTTCACGGGAAAGAGCCCTGTTGTTAAAGGGAACGATTCCAACACAGATTACAGATGCACAACTACGTGAGAAAAAAAATGCCCCGTTGGGGTAACCATTTGGGTGGCGCCACAGTCGCGCAATCCAAAATATGGCGGTATATTTAAAATGTTATATATTCAATAATTTTTTCAATTCTAAGTCCATAATAAAATTATTGCTTACATTGAAGTAAGCAATAATTCTATTATGGACAGCAAAATTACACAGAAGGGTTTAATAGAATAAAAAGCATATATCACTTTAACTTTGTTTATTTATGAAAATAATTAAAAAAGAAGTTAGCAATATAATGAAATTATATATAATTGTTAAATAAAGCAAAGCAATCTAAATTTAAAAATATTAAAGATTATAATATAAATTATATATATATTAAAATATAAATATATAAAATAATTATTTAATTTTATATTGAAAATTGTAAAAAAATACTATAACAAGTCATTAAAAAAAAAAAAATGGGCTATCCAGTTCCGACATTTGTCGTAAAAGATTGGGAAACCCATAAAAACCAATCTGAACTGTATTATTAAGCGGAGGGTGAGAATTTTCTAGATTCAGGAAGCAAACTTTATGAATTAATATGAAACTATTGTTACTATTATAAACTTTTAGAACGGAATTGGTTAAAAATTGATCATAAATAAATTAATACATTTAAAATTATTGATTTTAAAAAATTAATACAATAAAAATTTATATAGATCATAGTCATCCTCCTTTTAAATAATATGCTCGAAGAAAATGTAATTAACATATTAAATAAAACAATTAAACCTATATAGAAAACATGAGAAACATTCTACCGATCTACAATAAATACACGCAGCATAGCAAAATCCATAGGTTAAAACAGTATAATAGGATTTTCTGAAGTAAGAGAAAGACAAAAAATATATAGCAGATGAATCGTAATAATTGTTGTTACCAAGCCTACGTTCTTAATCAATTAATTGAAATGTCAGGATATCTGTCATTGGCCGAAAATCAAGGGAATCCGATTTTTGTTTATAATCTATCTTGCTTCCTCCTATTGTTTGTATATCTGTACTCTCCAACACATTATAAAAGCTATGCTGCGCGAATTAATTGTAGATCGGTATATTATTACACATATATGACCAGGTGGTGAATTGGGCAAAAAAATTGAATTTAATAAACGTCATTGTGAAATCATAGCAAACAATTGTTTAAAATTCACAAAATAATGTTGCGCATTAAAAATAATGTAATAATACTGATATCAAATAATTAGAAGAGCAAATTTTTACGCATGACAAATTTTACTTGTAAAATATGACCCATTATCCAATTCACCAATTTATACATTGAACCATCCACATCGTTTTATTTAAAATCACATATGTTGCAAAATTCTAAGTTTTCTATCTGCTTTGGATAACTTACGTTGCTGGTTAAGTTCTCTCGACAATCTTTTGCAATACCAAGGTAAACCCACTTTACAAGTACTTACTATAATATGATCTCTCATAAGTAATGAATGGTCTATGCATTTATTTAGAAAATTATAATCAATCAATTCGCTTAAATGTGTTAAGATTTTCTGTGTTAAATTTATTTCTGATTTGTTAGTTTTCATAAATTCCTCGATGCCTGTTACAACTTTACCGACAAAAATAACTAAATTTTCTGATGGATAATGAAATTGTGTGTTATTTTGATTTGGCTCTTTAGCAAAAATCAATGAATTACAAGGCTCAAATTCATCAGAGCATAATACAGTTAAACAAATATCGCAGGAAAATTTGAGAAATAATCTTTTCACGATGTAACCAGCAACGTTCGCTACTGACAAGCATTCCATACTTCCACTTTTAACAAAATTTTCAATATCTAATGAAATACTGTCAAGAGTCAATTGTGGTTTCGGTGACAAACGTAAATTATTTAAATTTGTTTCAGAATCTCGTTGTAAATTCAATTCAATTAGTGATCTTAAATCAGAGAGTAATTCAAATTCATCCTTTTCACAATTAGTGTTTTTAAAAGATTGATTAGCCAAATTATTTATAACTTGTGTTTTAAATGAATCAATAAATTGTGGGACTGTAGGATTATCATTGCACCCACAACTGGAACGGATAGCTCCAAAGAGATTTTCCAATGGATCCTGATTAAATGACCTTGGCTTGAAAGACTCTACTCCATGCTCCTTCAGCAACTTTTCAACCCCAATGAAGGCCTGAAATAAAACAATGTATATATTAGATATGAAGTAAAATAAAAACACATAGTGGAGGCAATTCCTTAAGCTAAACGTTTAAATTAATAGATACGTTCAATTTAATAGAATTGACCCTAGACATTTGGGATAATTTTCATGGAATTGTGTAAGTTCTAGTAACTAGTTTTGTCTAACTTAGTACCTGCAAAGAATAATGTATTTATTGTATGTATGTATGAATTTGTACATATTGGAACTTGACCAGTCAAATATAACTCAATTATTTTCTTACCTCCAATGTATGTAACCAACCTATTTGACTAGGTGGTTTCCACATTGAATGCCTTGAATTGGGATTTCTCATGTAACGCCATTGACTGATATCCTCTCTAGACAGAATTCGCTATGACCCGTTCCTTCCGATACTGAACATTTAAATTGTTTGGCCTCAGGAGCATTATCAGTAGAACCGTTCAAGCTATCAAAGATGGTATCTACTGACAATGAAAAAAAAGCTGTAGCTACAGCTCTCGGAGGTAGGATGTTACTTTTGACAGCTGCATAAACGACAAGTGATACCGATTTACTTAAAACCTGAGCAGCTAACTTAACTTTCATGGATTTTTCTCTTTTGTGTGCTAAATGGTAATCCGTCAGTTTATACAATGATCTGAAAATTAGAGGACTACATTTATCATTATTATAAACAGTCTGTATATCTGACCAACGAGCTTGGAAAACTTGACTTTCAGAATTTAATGTAATAGTTTCTGAAACTGGCATTTGAATATTATATTTTTGAAATAAATTTCTGGTGCATTTTAAAAGATGAGGTACATCAAAAATAGAATAAATAGTCCTACCATTTAGTTTAAAAAAAGGGTTTTCGGCAGTACAACCTAAGTCCTTTAAAGCTTTTACATTTGTTGTACCCATGTCGCATACTGTGGCAATTACAGTAATATTGACTTTCCAGAGCAGATAGAATATCTTTTAAAATATCTACTAACTTATCTGATTTTACTCCCCCATTAGCAAAATAAAAAGCTATTGGTTGTTTCCAAGTTCTAAAAATGCCTTGTGCCATGAAAACCAAAGCATAATTGGCAATTTTATTTGTTTTATTAAAATTACCAAAGTCTTCAATTCCAATAATTGAATCAGTTTTTGTATTATAAGAAATGTGTTCTTTTAAACTTACTTCATCAAAAGATAAAATGCATAACCGATCTCTACTGTCGGACGTTGATAAGCATTGAGATAGGTGAGTTAAGAGATGATTATTTACTCCAACATCAAATGGAACGTTATTTAGAACAGATAATAAAGTTCCTCTTGATGGCAATGCAAATAATTTACAAAGAAAGTTGTAACACCTAGGACTCTTTTTAAATATCGCAAGCGACATTATTTTGTCATCCAAAGTCCACCTTCTTCCTTTGGGTTGTTGTTTACTGTACCTAATTTGTGATATAAAAACTGTGAAGCAGTAGAAGACATTCCTTTAAAAATTTGTTTATAGATTGGTGAATCATTAACTGAACTAATATTTTTGATATCAAACTTTTGCTTTTCAAATTTCTTTTTTAATAATCTAATATGACGTTCTTTTGTTTTAATAATTATGACTAAATTTTCAGTTTGAGGATTAATTTTAATGTATCTAAATAAAGGTTTCCTGGTCTTTCTAATACGGGGAGTATACATTTTACTAGTAGATGATGCAACTACATTTTTTTGAGAAATTGCAATATTAGAACATGAAGGTTCCCCGGTCTCTGTAATAGGGGAAGTGCAAATGTTAACAGATAATATGGATGGTTTTATATCCAGATCATGTTGTAACATATTACCTTCACCTTCATTACCAGCCACAACAAATGGAGCAGCAGTACGAATTAATCGCAAGCTGTCACTGCGAGCATCAAAGCATTCTTTGGAAAAATGCCTGTTGCAGATTCTCCAGCGGCAGCGAGACACATCACACACAATACCAAGATTATGTCTCCACTTCTCACATCTAAATAATACATTACATTAAATACTGTTTTCATATCGCAAAAAAGCTACACATTGGGAACTGTCTATGTCACCTCGTTACAATAAAAAAACGGTCATATAAATAATTAGTAAACTAATTCAACTGTCAAATAGTACAGAGTTCAATACCTGCAACCATCAATTTTTTGAATTATTAAACCAGTTGACAAAAATTAACTCTACTGACATTACCGATAATCTACATTTTTGAAATTGTTTCTATAAATCAACTTCCGTAAACATGTATTATAAACTACATTTTAATCAACATAAGCATAATATACGTTAATATTAAATACAATACGTGAATAATAACATTATAAAATAAATATTAATTTTTGTGCAAAAGCATGCTTATTTAATAATATTAATGAAGCCACAACCCGTATATAAAAATTCACTTACGTCACTCGAATAATCTGTAGTAATAGTGTTTTCAAGAAAAGTAATTATTTTTTTGAAAACAATGGAATAATTAATTAGAAATTATTTGTCGTACTTACAATTCTGGATTGCGGGGAAAACAGAACAGTTTCTCCACCTCACCTTCACTGCAGCTACAAATCTTACAATATTTAGTCCCGTTACGATCTATATTGTAAAATTCCCAAGAAATTCAGATTAATCTGCGAAAATCAGCTGAACCTGCAATCAGAACAGAAGATTAATTGCAAAAGGCGAAAAATTGGGTTAGGCCGTAAAATTGGAGGTAAAGAGAAATATGTAGAGACATCTAGTGCTTATTTTTACGACTTTCTAGCATATTTACAGTTTCCATTAATATTGACTAGTGGCGCTACGGAATTAGCAGTAATCCTTGGGGTAACCGTTTTACGGGATAGAGATATATGGCATTTTAACGTGTTAGACAAGGAACAAATTTTGGTTCCGATTTTACATATGAGTTGTGGAGGCCTGGATTCCAAGGTCACACATCTAATGTAATAGCCCCTGCTGGTGTGTATTCTACACGGAATTGTTGTTTACGTCGTATAGAGGATATTGATCAGAGTTATTGTTTAACACTTTATTTTAACAAATAATCTTATCAACATTACATTTTTAGCACACGTGCTAACGCTTAATCATCATGGCGGGTGGCGACTGGCGCCATAGATTACTTATAGATACATGACTCCCATGTTAATATTTGGAACGTTTCAAGCTGTCAATTTTTTTTCGTTTCACCCCATACCAGGAGAGGCGCTGGCGTCGAATAATTAGCGGGATGCGGGGCGGGCGGGGTTTTGGCGGGTATATTCCTATATTCAAATTGAGCTTATTTAAAATGAAAGGTAAGACTAATAATAAAATCATAAACAATTTAAAACATTTATTAAAAAAATAATTAATTATTGTATACAAACATAAATATTTAATGAAAAATATAGATATAAACAAATGTGTTTCACCATCCTTTTAGTTGGAATGTTTTATAAGTATATATTTATAAAAATATGAAGTATAAACATAAATGTATTTCAAAACATATAATGTGCGATTCTTAAATGTACACAATCTACAACACATTAATTGTCATACAAAGACAAGAATAAAACACTCGATTTCATTCATATTTACGTATAAATGTATTATATTAATTAGTATAATAAACAACAGAATAATACATGAAATTGAAAATATATATATATATAGTACGTATGTATTGCTTTGAACTATTATTATTATATACAAAAGTATTCAATGAATGTTATACACATTGCATATATTATGTATTATGTAAATACTTATATTGTAAATATAATAATAATAATATACGAATTTCGTTTGGTCGCTCCGCGCTTCGCGCTACGCGACCAAACCAAATTTTCAGGCTATTCTAAACTCGAAATTTTACTTCATGCTTAATGTGGGAGTGGAAACCCTCGTTAGACAATTAATCAAAAATTTATTTTACAGTTTCGTTATTCATTACTATTTTTTTGATTAAACTTTGAGCGCCTGTGATATTGTCAAAATCGCTTGATTTTTTTTTAAAATTTAGCACTAAGTGTATTTATTCCTCAAACATCACTTAAAATATTGTCAAAATCCGACATTTCTTCGTAATTTAAGATCATAAAAAAATAAACTATACGATTTCATATTTTTGTTTTAATTTAACTAGTTAAATTGATATTTAATTTAATTAAAGTGTCTATAATTTTATCAAATATCGCTTGATTTTGTTTTTTTTAACATCAGCATACAGTTTACTTATTTCTCGATAAATTTTAAAAATGTTATCAAAATGAGACTTCCTTCTTAATCTCAGATCAGAACAAGGTAAACTATATATTTTTTTCATAATTTAAATTGATAACATTTTATTTAAATGTAAGCGTTCGTAATTTCATTAACCATTTATCAATTTTGTTTTTTTTAACCTAAGCACCAAGTTTTATTTATTTATTTATTTATTCTCTCACGGGAAACCACTTTAGTTTAGTTAATTCATTCCTAGATAATCCCTGATCATTTTATTACAACCCAACATTTTCTTTATGATCTAAGATCAGAGAAAGAGAAACTTCGCCATTTAATATTTTTTTCTTTGTCAGTTTGATTTATCAAATTTTCTTTAGTTTTAAGCGGTTGCAATTTCGTTTTGTCTTTAGCACAAAGTTTATTCAATACTCGACAATCACTCCAAGTCAGTGTTTTATATGCTTAGCGCATAATGTAAAATTTCGAATTTAGGAAAGCCTAATTTTCAGGCGTATATTCATAAGTAGGTCTGCAATTTTTCTTAAATTTAAAAAAAAATTAAATGTGTTCACGGGTAAATCAATTAAAAAGCTAAACGTCATAATGCTCCGTTTCCAAAAAAGGAATAACGGAAAAATTATTTAAACAAGATAAATTCAAATTCAAACTATTTGAATTCGAGAAAATAAGCTTACGCTTCTTTAAGTTTGCACACTTTAAACAAAATATATAAAATTACGAAAATGTTATTCGTGAAAATGGAAACAATGTCTTAACTAATAAGACAACTTAAGACGATAAATATTCATTGAAGCAACTACTTTTCGTGCAAATACACCTCCGGATATTAAAGTATACAATAAAATATTTAAAATATTATTTAATTTGATTTGTTACAACGCTCTATTAAAGAATATGTAACGTTTAGGTTTAGGGCTAAAGAAAACTATAGTATTTGGATTTTGAGTAGAATGATTTATTACCAGAATTCTTAATACAAGGCTTTACTTAAGGGGAAATCACTCGTTGAAAACAAAAATTAAGTTAGCTATTAACATCTTACAATCACAATATTTATACTGCTTTGTCGAAATTTTAATACAAGTAAGTCAATGAATGCTGTTAGACTTATTATTATTATTTTGATTTTTTTTTTCGAAAACGGTATTTTAAGTGGTGTATAATCATTTAAAAGATGTCAAAAATTAGCATATTTCACCATATAATATAACATTATAAATTAATTTCTTAATTTTAAATAATAGAAAGTTCAATAATTATTGAAGAAAGTCTAATGATACGTTTTGTTATTAATATCATATGTTCAATAAGAAAAACCTCTAGAGTACAGTGATTTATTCTTTTTTTTTCAAATTTAAGTTAATAATAATAATAATAATAATAATAATAATCTTTATTAATGTCCACAGGTACATTCGTCAGAATCAATACATAAATATACATTTTCCCTTATAATTATTTAAACATAAAACATAATTTTATTTAAATTTAATAAGATATTCATCCAATGAATAGAAGGCATTATCCAAGAGTAGCAATTTAACTTCAATTTTAAAATTAGCGTGTGTTAGATTTTTATATTTAGATGGAAGGGTGTTATACAATCTTACTGCGTGAAATCGGGTGCTATTTTGTGTGCGTTTCAATCTGTTATATATAGGACGAATCGCATTTGCATTTCTTGTTTTAATATTATTTATATCGTGGTTAGTGGAATAATTATCTATGTTTTCATGCATATATGTGAGACATTCCAAGATATATAACGACGGTAGTGTAAGCAAATTTGATATTCTGAAATATTCTTTGCAATCTTGTGTATATTCCAGCTGACAAAGAATTCTTACTGCTTTTCGTTGAGCTGAGAATACTGCATTTGCACCTGACGAGTGACCCCACACAATAATTCCGTAACGTATGTATGATTCGATTAAAGAAATATAACATGCTCTTAGAGTATCATAGCTCACTACAGGTGCAAGCCGACGTAACAAAAATACATTTTTATTAATAGTTGATGTTATTTTGGACGTATGCGTTTTCCAGGTTAGTTTACTATCAATATGAAAGCCTAAGAATTTTACTTCAGTTACGAAGTCTTCTGGGATTGTTTTTAAGGAGAATTGAATATTTACAGTTTTATTATCATTTAAAATTAATTTATTTGCAGAGAACCAATTCAATGCATTTTCCCGAGTATTTAAGTTTTCGCTCTGTAGTTCTGGTTGCGACCTTCCTCGATTTACTAGCGTTGTATCGTCTGCAAACAATACTACATTATCTTCGCCAATATATTTACAAATATCATTTATGTATAGTAGGAATACCACAGGCCCTAGCTTTGAGCCCTGTGGCACACCTACATTACTAATGTATTTATTTGACAGCTCTTGTTTGGATTTTACCTGCTGTATACGATTGGTTAGATAACTTATAATTAGTTTACAGCTGGAGTGGTGAAAACTGTACATATATAGTTTCTTTAAGAGAATTTCATGGTTCATACTGTCAAACGCTTTCTGCAAATCAAGGATGTTGCTTGTACGAGCTCATGGCTGTTAAATGCATCTAGGCATCTTTCTACTAGGTTCAAAGTAGCAGTTGTAGTGGAATAGCCATTTCTGAAACCGTATTGACTATTGGATAGCAAATTAGATTGGTTGATAAAGTTAATAATTTGTTTTTTTAATATATCTTCAAATACTTTTGAAACTGTAGGTAATATCGATATTGGCCTGTAGTTATTAACATCGTTTTTAGATCCTTTTTTATAAATTGGTATGACAATGGCTCTCTTAAGGCATGATGGAAATATTCCTTTTTGAATTGATATGTTGATTAAGCGGGTTAATGGTGGAATTATTGTTTCTTTCACAGATTTTAGTATGTCGGCTGTGCATTCATAGATGTCCCTGCTCTGACTATTTTTCAATGTCATTATAGAAGACCTTACATTCGCGCTAGATACTGATTCAAATTTGAAGTAGTTATTGTCATTTATAGATAGACTAGGTAATATAAGATCTGTAACATTAAGTGTACAATCTTCGATATTATTTGTATCAGGTGCAGTCCTTTTAAAATGTGAGGCAAAATCGTTTGCAATAGGTGTGTAGCTGTTTGGTGTTATACTAGGTCTATATGAATTTATAATCGTCCACATTACTTTTTGATTATTTCGTGACCCATTAAGTTTAGCATTATTTATTTTGCGCGTTTCATTTATAATTAAGTTTTTGTATTGAGTTCTTGTTTTGTTAAGTAATTCTCTATTTTGGTTACTTTTATTTTTCTGATATGCTTCATCAACTAGTTGTAATGTTGCTTTCATTTTTTTAATATTTATATTTATTTTATTCGAATGGCGTGAATTTACATTATGATATTTTTGGGGGAACGATGTGGTTATAGCGCAATGCAAAATATCCATAATTGTATCGAATTTGGCATCAAGTGAGCCATAGTCTTTATCTATAAATGACCAATCGGCGTCATTCAGTAGATGAAACAACCGGAACTTACCCAAATCAGTAACAGGTCTCGTTATTCGTGTAACCTGAACATTCTGCCTTGAATAAGTCTTCAGTTGGACATCGAGGCCAACATGATCTGATAAACCTGTGTATAAGGGGTTGACTATTAATGTGTGCAAGTTACTAAAAATGTTGTCTATTCTGTTATCAAAGCGTGTGTTAAAGTGAACTAATGGACGTAGTCCAAAACTTATAAAGAAATTGCATACCTCAAGAGCGTCTTTGGAGTTGTTTTTAAAATTTATATTAAAATCACCTCCAACGACAATATTTTGTGTAAGATCTATTGATGTCAATAAACTATTTATTCCATTAAGAAACGTATAGATATTACCACTAGGAGGTCGATATATATTGATTACAATTACATTGATGTCGGGCAAGAATGTAGCGGAAAGTTCAATATGATTTTCTACCGAGTAATTATTTATTACAGGCTCCGATAGAATATTATTGGACACTAGTATAAGTGACCCTCCATATGCCTGTTTTCTAGTGAAAGTAGAAGATAGACTGAAATGTTTGAAATTTAGTAGGTTTGTTTCATTATCAGTGAGCCAATGCTCAGTTACGCAGAATATTGATATAGGGTTCTCGTCATTTGCTAGTAAGATATCTAATTGATTTATTTTACTTCTAATTGATTGGATGTTAATGAAAATTATTCGGTAGAGTTGTTCAACTTCTGTTGAATTCTTTGAAGTCGGTATAAAAAAGGATTGACATACACGCCTTCAGGCCACATATCCGGGTCTTTGACGATATCGGAGTGAGATTTATCCACGATTAGTTGAAAAGAAGAGTATTCCTCAGGACGTTTTGATACCATTTTTGTGCAGGTCGCATTTTGAATATTTATTGATTCTACATGCTGCAGCAGGGCTTCAGGTGTTACTGTGGGATCAAGGCCAGTGATGTAGAATTGTGATAGTAATTTTCTGGCTTTAATACCCATATCTCGTTTTGAGTTTCCAGCAGTTCCTGTTCTTCTTTTGTTCTTTCTTCTTTTGACTAATATGAACTCCTCCGCTTCAGGGTTTAATTCCTTCTCTTCATTTTCTTCTCCTCCATTTGGGGTGCTGACTGTAGGTCCGGTGGATGGTAGTGTTGTTTTATTTAAATTTAGAGAGGCAATTGTATTCTATGCAACTTTATTTTCTGTTTTAGTGCCATCTGTTTTCTTTTGGTGTAATTTCATTCCTGTGATATTTGTAGATTTCTTCTCCGTGTTAATGTTGGTTTGCATCTTCTCTGAGGGTTTGTTTATATGTTTTTTTGCCTCCTTTAAATTTTGTGTTGTTATTGTTTTAATTAGGTTATCCTTTTCAATTAGATCGTTTGATAGTTTATGCACTTGGCTATGTAAGCTGTGCATATCCCGTTTTAAGTCTCTTATTTCACTACGCATTCCAATAATTACCTAAAGACATATTCTCTGGATTCCCTGTTTCTCACATTTTTGGCATGCCAGAACGCCGAATTTATCCTCGTTTTTAATGCATGAGGAATGATAATTATTTCCGCAAATAAGGCAAGTAGATAGTTCTTTCCTGTATTGCATTTGTTGGTGACAGCCGTAGCATACACAATTTTCACTAATTTCTATTATAGTTTGATTTAAATCACTTTCGGATAGCGAGCGATGTTCACGATTCGCCATATTGCGAAGTTAGCTACACGCTTCAGGAATTGACATCTAAAACGTCAGACATAATAATTATATTGTATATTTTCAACCTAGAATATTTTCCATGGCACTCTAGAGATATTTTTATTTGAACATACGATATTATGATTGAATTAAAAAATGGTGACACGTCCATCATAGCACTTTCATCACCTAAACAATTGATAATTGACACAATAAACTTATTTCAATTATGCATTGGTTAAAGACCATTTCACATTAAATCATTGTTATATACGCGTGGCGCATGAAGTAAAATTTCGAGTTTAGAAAAGCCTAATTTGGCTCGGTCGCTCCGCTTCGCTACGCGCCCGAGCCAAATTTTCAGGCTTTTCTAAACTCGAAATTTTACTTCATGCTCAGCCTGGGAGTGGAAGATACCCGTTTGTTTCATCCTTGAAATAATTGCAAATTTATGAAGTAGGTTTATTGTCATTTTATTGATACTTTTAATATAAGTTTAAAAGGATTAAAAAGATAATTGGTAAATTACAGTCAATTTAATGATGAAATATTATCAAAATGCAATAATAGTGAAAAACTACTATACAGCGATGATGTATTAATGATTGAGTCACTAAGCTCCATTATTTGATTTTGTACTTAACCCATAACGGCCAAGCAATTATGGAGTTAACATTTAAAGTTGATTTTTGGTAAAACTCTGCTCTTCTCTTTGCGATTTCTATGAATAACTTATTATTAATTTTTTTGATTATTACTCATTATAAAGAATACATTAGTATGTTTCTAACTTCACAATATTTCAGTGTTTTATACGCGTGGCGTATGAAGTAAAATTTCGAATTTAGAAAAGCCCCGTGAACATTTTTCTCGAGACAAATTTTCATGTGCGTGAACTTAGCAGATCAATTGCTAGCAGATCAATTTTTTCTTGGAGTTCTACTCGCATGCAGTCGAGTTCTATAGTTCCTGATAAGTTTTAGTCATAGTTCTGGCAAATTAAGCCCACAAAATTATATCAAAATTATGATCTGCTAACTTCGCGTAGCAGATCATTTTTGTAAAAAGTAATAAAAAATTATATACATCGATAGACAATAATATTCCAAAGAGTTCCCTTCTAATAAAAAAAATAGTTCTGCTCTCGGTAATTTGTTATAAATAATTTAAATATTAATTATATATATTAATTATATTATTTCACAGATGCTCTTCCTACAAAAATAATAAAGTTCTGGATTCAATTCATTGTGTATATCATTACAAATTAGTTATAAATACTATGTCCAAGGAGTTGGTACTTGCAACAATAACCAATTTGTTATAAACAATTATTTTGTAGTGTTTTTACCTTCATTTATCATTCAACTATGATATGCTGATAGAAAAATGAAAGTTCTGGACTAATTTCTTTATGGATATCATTGCTAAGTAGGCCAAGATACTATATCTGAGGAGTTCCCATTTGCAACAATAGCCAATTTTTTATAAACAATTATTTTGTCGCGTTTTAACCCACATTTTCCATTCAACTATGATCTGCTGATAGAAAAATGAGAGTTCTGGACTAATTTCTTTCTCAATATCATTGCTTAGTAGGCCTAAATACCATATCCAAGGCATTCTTATTTGCAAAAATAACCAATTTGTTATAAACAATTATTTTGTCGCGTTTTAACCCACATTTTCTATTCAACTATGATCTGCTGATAGAAAAATAAGAGTTCTGGACTAACTTCTTTCTGGATATCATTGCCAAGTAAGTCTAGATACTATATCCAAGGAGTTCTCATTTGCAACAATAACCAATTTATTATAAACAATTATTTTGTCGCGTTTTAACCCACATTTTCCATTCAACTATGATCTGCTGATAGAAAATTGAGGGTTCTCGACTAATTTCTTTCTTGATATCATTACTAAGTAGGCCTAGATATTATATCCAAGGAGTTCTCATTTGCAACAATAACCAATTTGTTATAAACAATTATTTTGTCGCGTTGTAACCCCCATTTTCCATTCATCTATGATCTGCTGATAGAAAAATAAGAGTTCTGGACTAATTTCTTTCTGGATGTCATTGCTATGTAGGCCTAGATACTATATCCAAGGAGTTCCTATTTGCAACAAAAACCAATTTATATAAACAATTATTTTGTCTCGTTTTAACCCACATTTTCTATTCAACTATGATCTGCTGACAGAAAAATGAGAGTTCTGGACTAATTTCTTTCTTGATATCATTGCCAAGTAAGTCTAGATACTATATCCAAGGAGTTCTTATTTGCAACAATAACCAATTTTTTATGAACAATTATTTTGTCGCGTTTTAACCCACATTTTCCATTCAACTATGTTCTGCTGATAGAAAATTGAGGGTTCTCGACTAATTTCTTTCTTAATATTATTGCTAAGTAGGCCTAGATATTATATCTAAGGAGTTTTTATTGGCAGCAATAACCAATTTGTTATAAACAATTATTTTGTCGCGTTTTAACCCACATTTTCCATTCATCTATGATCTGCTGATAGAAAAATAAGAGTTCTGGACTAATTTCTTTCAGGATATCATTACTAAGTAGGCCTAGATACTATATCCAAGGAGTTTCCATTTGCAACAATAACCAATTTTCTATAAACAATTATTTTGTCGCGTTTTAACCCACATTTTCCATTCAACTGTGATCTGCTGACAGAAAAATGAGAGTTCTGGACTAATTTCTTTCTTTATATCATTGCCAAGTAAGTCTAGATACTATATCCAAGGAGTTCTCATTTGCAACAATAACCAATTTTTTATAAACAATTATTTTGTCGCGCTTTAACCCACATTTTCCATTCAACTATGATCTGCTGATAGAAAATTTAGGGTTCTCGACTAATTTCTTTCCAAGGAGTTCTCATTTGAAACAATACCCAATTTGTTATAAACAATTATTTTGTCGCGTTTTAACCACCATTTTCCATTCATCTATGATCTGCTGTTAGAAAAATAAGAGTTCTGTACAAATTTCTTTCTGAATATCATTGCTAAGTAGGCCTAGATACTATATCCAAGGAGTTCCCATTTGCAACAGTAACCAATTTTTTATAAACAATTATTTTGTCGCGTTTTAACCCACGTTTTCCATTCAACTATGATCTGCTGACAGAAAAATGAGAGTTCTACACTAATTTCTTTCTCAATATCATTGCTTAGTAGGCCTAAATACCATATCCAAGGCATTCTTATTTGCAACAATAACAAATTTGTTATAAACAATTATTTTGTCGCGTTTTAACCCACATTTTCCATTCAACTATGATCTGCTGATAGAAAAATAAGAGTTCTGGACTAACTTCTTTCTGGAGCTCATTGCCAAGTAAGTCTAGATACTGTATCCAAGGAGTTCTCATTTGCAACAATAACCAATTTATTATAAACAATTATTTTGTCGCGTTTTAACCCACATTTTCTATTCAACTATGATCTGCTGACAGAAAAATGAGAGTTCTGGACTAATTTCTTTCTTGATATCATTGCCAAGTAAGTCTAGATACTATATCCAAGGAGTTCTTATTTGCAACAATAACCAATTTTTTATGAACAATTATTTTGTCGTGTTTTAACCCACATTTTCCATTCAACTATGTTCTGCTGATAGAAAATTGAGGGTTCTCTACTAATTTCTTTCTAGATATCATTGCTAAGTAGGCCTAGATATTATATCTAAGGAGTTTTCATTGGCAGCAATAACCAATTTGTTATAAACAATTATTTTGTCGCGTTTTAACCCACATTTTCCATTCATCTATGATCTGCTGATAGAAAAATAAGAGTTCTGGACTAATTTCTTTCTGGATATCATTGCTAAGTAGGCCTAGATACTATATCCAAGGAGTTCCCATTCGCAACAATAACCAATTTTCTATAAACAATTATTTTGTCGCGTTTTAACCCACATTTTCCATTCAACTGTGATCTGCTGACAGAAAAATGAGAGTTCTGGACTAATTTCTTTCTTTATATCATTGCCAAGTAAGTCTAGATACTATATCCAAGGAGTTCTCATTTGCAACAATAACCAATTTTTTATAAACAATTATATTGTCGCGCTTTAACCCACATTTTCCATTCAACTATGATCTGCTGATAGAAAATTTAGGGTTCTCGACTAATTTCTTTCCAAGGAGTTCTCATTTGAAACAATAACCAATTTGTTATAAACAATTATTTTGTCGCGTTTTAACCACCATTTTCCATTCATCTATGATCTGCTGATAGAAAAATAAGAGTTCTGGACTAATTTCTTTCTGGATATCATTGCTAAGTAGGCCTAGATACTATATCCAAGGAGTTCCCATTTGCAACAATAACCAATTTTCTATAAACAATTATTTTGTCGCGTTTTAACCCACATTTTCCATTCAACTGTGATCTGCTGACAGAAAAATTAAAGTTCTGGACTAATTTCTTTTTTTATATCATTGCTAAGTAAGTCTAGATACTATATCCAAGGAGTTCTCATTTGCAACAATAACCAATTTTTTATAAACAATTATTTTGTCGCGTTTTAACCCACATTTTCCATTCAACTATGATCTGCTGATAGAAAAATAAGAGTTCTGTACAAATTTCTTTCTGAATATTATTGCTAAGTAGGCCTAGATACTATATCCAAGGAGTTCCCATTTGCAACAGTAACCAATTTTTTATAAACAATTATTTTGTTGCGTTTTAACCCACATTTTCCATTCAGCTATGGTCTGCTGATAGAAAATTGAGGGTTCTCGACTATTTTTTTTTCTTGGTATCATTGCTAAGTAGGCCTAGATATTATATCCAAGGAGTTCTCATTTGCAACAATAACAAATTTGTTATAATCAATTATTTTGTCGAGTTTTAACCCCCATTTTCCATTCATCTATGATCTGCTGATAGAAACATAAGAGTTCTGGACTAATTTCTTTCTGGATATCATTGCTAAGTGGGCCTAGGAGTTCTTATTTGCAACAATAACCATTTTTTTATAAACAATTAATTTGTCGCGTTTTAACTCACATTTTCCATTCAACTATGATCTGCTGACAGAAAAATGAGAGTTCTGGACTAATTTCTTTCTTGATATCATTGCCAAGTGAGTCTAGATACTATATCCAAGGAGTTCTTGTTTGCAACAATAACCAATTTTTTATAAACAATTATTTTGTCGCGTTTTAGCCCACATATTCCAATCAACTATGATCTGCTGATAGAAAAATGAGAGTTCTGGACTAATTTCTTACTGGATATCATTGCCAAGTAAGTCTAGATACTATATCCAAGGAGTTCCCATTTGCAACAATAACCAATTCTTTATAAACAATTATTTTGTCGCGTTCTAACCCACATATTCCATTCAACTATGATCTGCTGATAGAAAAATGAAAGTTCTGGACTAATTTCTTTCTTGATATCATTGCTTAGTAGGCCTAGATACGATATCCAAGAAGTTTCGATTTGCAACAATAACCAATTTTTTATAAACAATTATTTTGTCCCGTTTTAACCCACATTTTCCATTCAACTATGATCAGCTGATATAAAAATGAGAGTTCTGGATTAATTTCTTGCTGAATATCATTGCCAAGTAAGATACTATATCCAAGCAGTTCCCATTTGCAACAATAACCAATTTCTTATAAACAATTATTTTGTCGCGTCTTAACCCACATTTTCCATTCAACTATGATCTGCTGATAGAAAAATGATAGTTCTGGACTAATTTCTTTTTGGATATTATTGCATAGTAGGCCTAGATACTATATCCAAGTAGTTCTCATTTGCAACAATAACTAATTTCTTATAAACAATTATTTTGTCGCGTTCTAACCCACATTTTGCCAGTCAACTATGATCTGCTGATAGAAAAATGAGAGTTCTGGACTAATTTTTTTCCTAATATTATTGCTAAGTAGGCCTAGATACTATATCCGAAGAATTCTTATTTGCAACAATAACCAATTTGTTATAAACAATTATTTGGTCGCGTTTTAACCTACATTTTCCATTCAACTATGATCTGCTGATAGAAGAATAAAATCTAATAAATTTGATGTATACGTTATTATTCAACCTCTTAATCAAAGTATACTACTAAACTCGTATGGACTGTGATATCACAAAATAACATGTAAACTTTTTGCGTACTAAATAAAATAATGTTTCCATTTTCTCCTTTCATTTGAGCATAGAGGGCGCTATCGGCAGCATTATAAAGTTGTTACTCTTTAGTTATTTGGCTACGAAACAAAAATTGTTGAATTTATAAATAGTAACTAAAAGGTAACATGATTTATTTTATATCAATCGACTAGAATTAAATGACTATCGAATTTGTTAATAATTTTGTATCTGTGGATATAATAGTTTTATCCAAAAATGTCAAATATCTCCGAAATGGTAGGACATTCGGTCTAATAATTGTTTCCAACAAATTGGTTATTGTTGCTAGTGAGAACTCCTTTGATATTGTATCTAGACCTAGTTAAAAATAATATTCACAAAAAAAATGTCCAGAATTGTCATATTTCTATGCGAAGATCATAGTTAAAAGAGAAATTAATGTAAAAGCACGACACATTAATTGTTTATAAAAATTGGTTACTGTTGCAAGTAGGAACTCCTTGGATATAGTATCTTGACCTACGTGGCAATGATATCCAAAACAAAATTAGTCCAGAACTCTCATACTTCTATCAGCAGATCACAGTTGAATGTCAATAAAGGAAAACACTCGACAAAATAACTGTTTAAAACAAATTGGTTATTGCTACATGTAAGACCCCTTTCGACATAGTATCTACAATGATATCCAGAAAGAAATTAGTCCAGAACTTTCATATTCTATCATCATATCATAGTTGAATAAAAAATGTAACTTAAAACGCGACAAAATAATAGTTTATGAAAAATGATTTAGTATTGCAAATGGAAACTCCTTAGATACTACATCTATTGAACTTACTTGGCAATGATATCTAGAAATAAATTAGTCCTGAACTCTCATTTTTCTATGAGCAGATCATAGTTGAATGGAAAATGTGTGTTAAAACAGGACAAAATAATTGTTTATAAAAAATTAGTTATTGTTGCAAATAGAAACTCTTTGGATATAGTATCTAGACTTACTTGGCAATGATATTCAGAAAGAAATTAGTCCAGAACTCTCATTTTTATATCAGCAGATCATAGTTGAATGGAAAATGCGGGTTAAAACACGACAAAATAAATATTTATAAAAAATTGGTTATTCTTGCATATAAGAACTCCTTGAATATAATATCTTGGCCTCTTTAGAAATGATACGCAGAAAAAGATTAGTCCAAAACTCTCATTATTCGATCAGCAGATCATGGTTAAATGGAAAATGTGGGTTAAAACGCGACAAAATAATTATTTAAAATAAATTGGTTATTGTTGCAAATTAAAACTCCTTGGATATAGTATCTAGGCATACTTAGCAAATATATCAAGAAAGAAATTAGTCCGGAACTCTTATTTTTCTATCAGCAGATCATAGTTGAATGGAAAATGTGGGTTAAAGCGCGACAAAATAATTGTTTATAAAAAATTGGTTATTGTTGCAAATAAGAACTCCTTGGATATAGTATCTAGGCCTACTTAGCAATAATATTAAGAGAAAAATTAGTCCAGAACTCTCATTTTTCTATCAGCAGATCATAGTTGAATGGAAAATGTGGGTTAAAACGCGACAAAATAAATGTTTATAAAAAATTGGTTATTGTTGCAAATGAGAACTCCTTGGATATAGTATCTAGGCCTACCTAGCAATGATATCAAGAAAGAAATTAGTCCAGAACTCTCATTTTTCTATCAGCAGATCATAGTTGAATGGAAAATGTGGGTTAAAACGCGACAAAATAATTGTTGATCAAAAATTGGTTATTGTTGCAAATAAGAACTCCTTGGATATAGTATCTAGGCCTACTTAGCAATAATATCAAGAAAGAAATTAGTCCAGAACTCTTATTTTTCTATCAGCTGATCATAGTTGAATGGAAAATGTGGGTTAAAACACGACAAAATAATTGGTTATAAGAAATTGGTTATTGTTGCAAATGAGAACTCCTTGGATAGAGTATCTAGACTTACTTTGCAATGATATCCAGAAAGAAATTAGTCCAGAACTCTCATTTTTATATCAGCAAATCATAGTTGAATGGAAAATGTGGGTGAAAACGCGACACAATAATTGTTTATAAAAAATTGGTTAGTGTTGCAAATGAGAACTTCTTTGATATAGTATCTAGGCCTACTTAGCAATGATATCAAGAAAGAAATTAGTCCAGAACTCTCATTTTTCTTTCAGCAGATCATAGTTAAATGGAAAATGTAAGCTAAAACGCGACAAAATTATTGTTTATAAAAAATTGTTTCTTGTTGCAAATAAGAACTCCTTGGATATAGTATCTAGACTTACTTGGAAATGATATCCAGAAATAAATTAGTCCAGAACTCTCATTTTTCTATCAGCAGATCATAGTTGAATGGAAAATGTGGGTTAAAACGCGACAAAATAATTGTTTATAAAAAATTGGTTATTGTTGCAAATGAGACTCCTTAGATATAGTATCTAGGCCTACTTAGTAATAATATCAAAAAAGAAATTAGTCCAGAACTCTAATTTTTATATCAGCAGATCATAGTTGAATGGAAAATGTGGGTTAAAACGCGACAAAATAATTGTTTATAAAAAAATGTTTCTTGTTGCAAATAAGAACTCCTTAGATATAGTATCTAGACTTACTTAGCAATGATATCCAGAAAGAAATTAGTCTAGAACTCTCATTTTTCTATCAGCAGATCATAGTTGAATGGAAAATTTGGGTTAAACCGCGACAAAATAATTGTTTATAAAAAATTGGTTATTGTTGCAAATGAGAACTCCTTGGATATAGTATCTAGGCATACTTAGCAATAATATCAATAGAGAAACTAGTCCAGAACTCTCATTTTTCTATCAGCAGATCATAGTTGAATGGAAAATGTGGGTTAAAACGCGACAAAATAATTGTTTATAAAAAATTGTTTGTTGTTGCAAATGAGAACTTGGATACAGTATCAAGACTTATTTGGCAATGATATCTAGAAAGAAATTAGTCTAGATCTCTTATTTTTCTATCAGCAGATCATAGTTGAATGGAAAATGTGGGTTAAAACGCGACAAAATAAATGTTTATAAAAAAAGGGTTATTGTTGTAAATGAGAACTCCTTGGATATAGTATCTAGACTTACTTGGCAATGATATCCAGAAAGAACTTAGTCCAGAACTCTCATTTTTATATCAGCAGATCATAGTTGAATGGAAAATGTGGGTTAAAACGCGATAAAATACTTGTTTCTAAAAATTGTTTCTTGTTGCAATCAAGAACTCCTTGGATATAGTATGTAGACTTACTTGGCAATGATATCCAGAAAGAAATTAGTCTTGAACTCTCATTTTTTTATCAGCAGATCATAGTTGAATGGAAAATATGGGTTAAGACGCGACAAAATAATTGTTTATAAAAAATTGGTTATTGTTGCAAATGAGAACTCCTTAGATATAGTATGTAGACTTACTTGGCAATGATATCCAGAAAGAAATTAGTCTTGAACTCTCATTTTTCTATCAGCAGATCATAGTTGAATGGAAAATATGGGTTAAAACGCGACAAAATAATTGTTTATAAAAAATTGGTTATTGTTGCAAATGAGAACTGCTTAGATATAGTATCTAGGCCTACTTAGAAATAATATTAAGAAAGAAATTAGTCCAGAACTTTTAATTTTCTATCAGCAGATCATAGTTGAATGGAAAATTTGGGTTAAAACGCGACAAAATAATTGTTTATAAAAAAATCATTTTTGTTGCAAATGGGAACTCCTTGAATATAGTATCTAGGCCCACTTAGCAATAATATCAAAAAAATAATTAGTCTAGAACTCTCATTTTTCTATCAGCAGATCATAGTTGAATGGAAAAGGTAGGTTAAAACGCGACAAAATAATTGTTTATAAAAAATTGAATATAGTTGCAAATGAAAACTCCTTGAATATAGTATCTAGGCCTACTTAGCAATGATATTAAGAAAGAAATTAGTCTAGAACTCGCATTTTTCTATCAGCAGATCATAGTTGAATGGAAAATGTGGGTTAAAGCGCGACAAAATAATTGTTTATAAAAAATTCGTTTTTGTTGCAAATGATAACTCCTTAAATATAGTATTTAGGCCTACTTTGCAATAATATCAAAAAAGAAATTAGTCCAGAACTCTCATTTTTCTATCAGCAGATCATAGTTGTATGGAGAATGTGGGTTAAAACGCGACAAAATAATTGTTTATAAAAAATTGTTTCTTGTTGCAAATGAGAACTCCTTAGATATAGTATCTAGACTTACTTGGCAATGATATCCAGAAAGAAATTAGTCTAGAACTCTCATTTTTTTATCAGCAGATCAAAGTTGAATGGAAAATGTGGGTTAAAACTCGACAAAATAAATGTTTATAAAAAATTGGTTATTGTTGCAAATGATAACTCCTTGGATATAGTATCTAGACTTACTTGGCAATGATATCCAGAAAGAACTTAGTCCAGAATTCTCATTTTTATATCAGCAGATCATAGTTGAATGGAAAATGTGGGTTAAAACGCGACAAAATAATTGTTTATAAGAAAATGGTATTTGTTGCAAAAGATAATTCCTTGAATATAGTATCTAGGCCTACTTTGCAATAATATCAAAAAAGAAATTAGTCCAAAACTCTCATTTTTCTATCAGCAGATCATAGTTGAATGGAAAATGTGGGTTAAAACGCGACAAAATAATTGTTTATAAAAAATTGTTTCTTGTTGCAAATGAGAACTCCTTGGATATTGTATCTAGACTTACTTGGCAATGATATCCAGAAAGAAATTAGTCTAGAACTTTCATTTTTTTATCAGCAGATCATAGTTGAATGGAAAATGTGGGTTAATAATTGTTTATAAAAAATTGGTTATTGTTGCAATTGGGAACTCCTTGGATATAGTACCTTGACTTACTTGGCAATGATATCAAGAAAGGAATTAGTCCAGAACTCTCATTTTTATATCAGCAGATCATAGTTGAATGGAAAATGTGGGTTAAAACGGGACAAAATAATTGTTTATAAAAAATTGGTATTTGTTGCAAATGAGAACTCCTTGGATATAGTATCTAGGCCTACTTAGCAATGATATTAAGAAAGAAATCAGTCCAGAACTCTCATTTTTCTATCAGCAGATCATAGTTGAATGGAAAATGTGGGTTAAAACGCGACAAAATAATTGTTTATAAAAAATTGGTTATTGTTGCAAATGATAACTTCTTGGATGTAGTACCTTGTCCTACTTAGCAATAATATTAAGAAAGAAATTAGTCCAGAACTCTCATTTTTCTATCAGCAGATCATAGTTGAATGGAAAATGTGGGTTATAACGCGACAAAATAATTGTTTATTAAAAATTGGTTATTGTTGCACATGAGAACTCTTTGGATATGGTATCTAGGCCTACTTAGCAATAGTATCAAAAAAGAAATTAGTCCAGAACTCTCATTTTTCTATCAGCAGATCATAGTTGAATGGAAAATGTGGGTTAAAACGCGACAAAATATCTATTTATAAAAAATTGGTTATTGTTGCGAATGTTAACTTCTTAGATATAGTATCGAGACTTACTTGGCAATGATATCCAGAAAGAAATTAGTCCAGAACTCTCATTTTATTATCAGCAGATCATAGTTGAATGGAAAATGTGGGTTAAAACGCGACAAAATAATTGTTTATAAAAAATTGGTTATTGTTGCAAATGGGAACTCCTTGGATATAGTATCTTGGCCTATTTAGCAATGATATTCAGAAAGAAATTAGTCCAGAACTTCCATTTACCTATCAGCAGATCATAGTTGATTGATAAATGAAGGTAAAAGCACTACAAAATAATTGTTTATAACAAATTGGTTATTGTTGCAAGTAACAACTCCTTGGACATAGTATCTATACCTAATTAGTAAAGATATACACAATGAAATAAATCGAAAACTCTTTTTTTTGTAGGAAGAGCATCTGTGAAATATATCATAATAAATATTTAAATTATTTATAACAAATTACCGAGAGCAGAACTATTTTTTATATTATAAGGGAACTCTTTAGAATATTATTGTCTATCGATGTATATAATTTTTTATTACTTTTTACAAAAATGATCTGCTACGCGAAGTTAGCAGATCATAATTTTGATATAATTTTGTGGGCTTAATTTGCCAGAACTATGACTAAAACTTATCAGGAACTATAGAACTCGACTGCATGCGAGTAGAACTCCAAGAAAAAATTGATCTGCTAGCAATTGATCTGCTAAGTTCACGCACACCAAATTTTCTACGCGGGGCTTTTCTAAACTCGAAATTTTACTTCATACTTAGTCCGGGAGTGGAAACACTCGTTATAAACTTTATATTGCACGCTTTTATAAAAGATCGATTAATGACTGCAAATTTGCAGAGTATACATTTTGCATATTTAAAACAAAAATTCACAGTGTGTAGAAATTTTCTTTTAAATATGCAAAATGTATACATTGTACATTTTCAGGGATTAATCGATTTTTTATAAAAACATGCGATATAAAGTTTAAAACGAGTGTTTCCACTCCCAGATTAGGCATGAAGTAAAATTTCGAGTTTAGAAAAGCCCCGCGTAGAAAATTTGTCGAGGGTCGCGCAGCGACCCGAGACAAATTTTCACGGGGCTTAAACGTTAGATACGTTACATTCACGGGGCTTAAACGTTACATATGAATTTGGGTTGTTTGCGATCTCTCGGTCGAGATTGCTTTGGATTTTGTTTTTTGACAATGATGTTTATAAGCGATTGACGCCCTTTTTTTTGTAATTTTAATTTTGTGCTGGTTAGGAAGACGCTGCTTGGAGCGAATTGTGAGTATTTTTGGAACGATTGCCGCATTTCTGCACGTCATTCTCAGCGAATATCACCAGAGAGGCCGCCCATCATCTAAGGACTTACCTCAAATTTTAATTTGAAGCCGTTAATCTTCATTGAGGTTATTTTGATTAGCCATGTTCAGTGCGACATCTTGCTGTGAAGCATCAGGTTAGTGAAGACTGTTTCATCAGGTTAGTAAAGACTGTTTCATCATATCAGTAAAGACTGTTTCGTAAGAGTTAATCTCCCGGATTCGTTTGAAGAAATTACGGTGCGAACGCAAAAACGCGGGGGTGACGCGTGCAGTTGTCAATTCTCCCCGAGCAGAACACCCTAGTTAAAATAGGAACTGCCGTGAGGCGTTGCCATTTCAACTTATATCAAATGTGTGGAGGGTTTTATCACAACGAGCAATTATTTTGATTTGAAAGTTTATTTGATTCTGCGGTTGTTGTTGTATTTGATTGCACTTGTTATTGAAGGTGTTGTTTATTTGTGCATTGCAATTAAGATAAATGATTATTAGTTTGTTCGGCGTACTATTTTAGTAAGTCTTGCGTTCTTAAACAATCTTAAACAAGTACATTTCTTGTTTCAGTCCCGGTACGGACAGCAATGGCCATTATTTATCTTTAATCAAGACGTGTTATTCTCTTTGATCGAGTACATTTATAAATTATAACGGTAAGAATTTACTATACACCCCGTAAGTATTATAGATAAAAATGATATTATTCTAAAGTACTCGCCAAGTACTATCTAGATATGCACATTATTTCAACCGGAAATGTCAAATAAATAAAATAAATTAGATTGAAAATTTTGAAAATATTAACCCCTATCAGCATGTAAAATAATCATCGTGCGCAAAGAGATTTACGCAATTTATTCTATTGCAAAGTTTTCTCCTAACCTAACCTTACCTAGAAGTATGTGGAAATATAGCCGTTTACAAAAACTAGAATTTAGTCCAAATGAATTTCCAAGATTGTATTCATTTACGATAGTTATTCTATAAAGCCATATGAGTCCAAGTGTAATGTGCTAATTTGTTATAATCGTCATCCGGTTAAATGAACCTTTGAGTTGAAGTTAGATTGAAGTCTTTAACAAACATTTCTTTCGTCTTTCCCAATGTCTCCAGTAAAGATTGCAATGGTTAATAGCAATCAGTGAGGTTTTGTAGAAGTTGCTAGTCAAAATTTCAAAGTTATAAAAGTGAACATTTATTATTTCCGTTGTGAATTTATTGATTTTAATTTGTGATATATGTCAATACAGTGTGAATCTATAATATAATGCATGTTATTCCACGGGGTATAAAGTAAAGTCGAGACATACAATTTCGTTGTTGTCTTAAAAGAGTTAAATTTGAAGTTCAAATGAGTGTTTTCCACTCCCATGTTAGGCATGAAGTAAAATTTTGAGTTTAGAAAAGCCTGAAAATTTGGTTTATTGCGTAACGGGAAGCGCGGAGCGAACAAATTAAATTTTTAGGCTTTTCTAAACTCGAAATTTTATTTCATGCTTAACCTGGGAGTGAAAAACACTCGTTTAAACTTCCAATTTAACTCAAAATATTTGCAGAAAGTCGATGTTAATTTTAATTTGTTTTTATTTTATGTATATACTTCTTGAGTTTACACATTTTGAAATATTTATTAACGTAACAAATAAATATTTCAAAATGTGACCCGAAAAAAAGCCTTTGTTGCGTCATCCCATTACATGTAAACACGTCCTTCTTTCTCGAGGAGACTAATGTGCAAGGAAAAGCACTCAAACGTCTTAATATAAACACAATTTATGCACTGCACATCCTTTCGAGACATAATCCACTTTTAATGAGCATCATTTGTTACACGGATCGCTCGCCCTAGCACAAACTCTACTCTATGTTATTATTACCCTCTCGCGAACGCTTCAATTTATTTCCTGAAAACAGGAGATCTGCATTTTATTAATTGATACACGTTTGTATTTAGAAAAGTAACCTCTATCAGAATCAATTTAATAGAATATACGTGGCCATTTGAAAAAAAAAATTGACTATCGCTGACATGAAACTTGATTCGGTAAAGAAGTAAAATGAGGGCTTGTTTGTAGATCTTGTGGGGCCATTTTATTTGATTTTTGATTTTTTTAAAATCGGTCAATAAACAAAAAGGCTATGGCCTGCGGCGTTTTTAGTAGACACCCTGTATAAGCTACAAAACAAAACAAAACTGTTGTTTGGTTTAATATTGGATATATACCCATTAGTGTAAAACATGTTTACATTAATAAAATAATTGTTCGTAATTCTAAACCATATAATGCAGCCAATTTTGCAGCAAAAACTGCTTTGTAGCATATTTTTTGCATTTAAATTTTGTTTGTATTTTTATAATCTAAAAGAAAAAGTCATAAATTTAAGTATCAAAATCAGAGATTCTAAGTTCAAAATATACTGCCTGTTTTATCTTACATTCATCCCTGGAATTTTTCTGGTGTCCAAAAAAAGAGTTTTTCCTTTATGTATACATATGTTAATATATTGTATACGCTATAAATCTTCAGATATTTATTGTTTTTATAAATATTTCAAATTGAACTTTTAAACAGGTGTTTTCCAGTCCCAGATTAAGCATGAAGTAAAATTTCGAGTTAAGAAAAGCCAACGCTACCAAACCAAATTTTCAGGCATTTCTAAACTCGAAATGTTACGTCATGCGCCACGCGTACTAAACACCGACGTGATGTGACGTTTAGATTACACGTTTTTAGTAGACTGCTTTAGTAGAGTATTTTGAACTTCACCTAAAATAATAATAATAATATACTTTAATAATAATATACTTTATTGTCCACGGAGAAACCACAAATCGGACAAAATCATACAATACATACAGTTAACAAAATTATATATAAAATGATGTAAAATATACAAAAGTTGGTATAATTAAAGATTTACAATATTACAAAATATATCAGTAAAACGCGAATTAGCATTAATAGACATGTGATATATTGGCGCTTTTAGCAGTATATTGGTATTAACTCTTGGTAATAGAAACGAACTACTTTGCCGCGAAACTATACGTGGCGTATTAAAAGGTATCATAGAGAGTAATTGAGGAACATCTATTATATTATGAACTAATTTGAGCTTGAATGTACTACTAGCTAACTTACGACGATCAGACAAAGATATCATACTGTGTATAGATAATAAAGTGCTGTAGTCAGTGAGATAATCAGGATATATACCAGTTAACTTAAAATTTAAATATTTTAGAAAACGTTTTTGTACACGTTCTAGCAAGATGGATTGATTTGTGTAATATGGCAAAAAAATTATGGAACCGTACTCTAAGCGGCTTCTAACTAAGGCACAGTATAATACCCTGATCAAATCAGTATCATTAAAATACTGGCAAGTCCTAATTACAAAGCCAAGCATCTTGAAAGCTGATGAGGTGACGTTGTAAATATGATTAGTGAATGACAACCTATGATCAAACGTAATACCAAGATCTTTGAAAATTTGGTCTCGTTTTATGGAGGCACCATCTACCCAATATTGATGATTAATGGGATTGGATTTTTTCGTATATGAAATAGTGACACACTTACTAACGTTAAGAGACAGGCCGTTATTGTTACACCAACCACTTATTATATCCAAATTTCTCTGCAAAGTAACACAGTCGTTTTGATTGTTGATGATATTATATATTTTAATATCATCTGCGTAAGCTAAAACTGGACAATTTATGGATTCAATTAGGTCATTAATATACAAATTAAATAATAATGGACCTAGATTAGACCCTTGCGGAACACCTGAAGGGGAATAAAATTCATAAGAAGCCATTAAAATAGACGTAGTTTGTTCGATTTATAAGATATGAAGAAAAGAAAATGATAAAGTTATTAGAAAGTCCAAAATTGTCCAGCTTACTCAGTAAGATATTATGATTTATGGTATCGAAAGCACGAGCAAAGTCTGTATATACTACATCAATTTGCTCGCGTTTGTCCAGAGCCTCGCTAATGTGTTGTGTAATTACTGCTAGGTTTGTCATTGTCGAGCGACCAGACATAAAACCATGTTGAAATAGAGAAATATAAGGTTTGACATGAAATGATACTACACTATAAATAATTTGCTCAAAAATTTTAGCAAAATTAGACAGTAACGCGATTGGCCTATAATTTGTAATAACGTCCGTATCACCACGCTTCAACACGGGAGTAATTACAGCTCGTTTCCATAAATCAGGGAATGTGTTAGTTTGCAGAGAAAGGTTATACAATATGGACAAAGGATATGAGAAAGTGAATTTACAGTCCTTTACAAGAAAATTTGGAATTTTGTCATCACCACAGGTGTTCGAGTTTTTGGTACGATTAATGCTTCTAATGATATCTTGTTCCTCTATTACGGGGGTTAGCAACGTCTGACAATTGGAGATGACATTGTGCGAATCTAAGTTAATCGTTGAATACATACTGGAAAAGTTATCCGCAAATGCATTGACAATGTCAGTCGGGGTTTCATAATACAAATTATTTCCATCTCGCAGACGCCCAGGAATACGGGTTTTGCCTTTTTTGTTGTTGACGAATTTCCAGATATTATTTGGAGAAGTTTTAAGATCCTTTTCAATCATATTTATATACGTATCATAGGATGTTGCAATTTGTTGCTTCAGTTGTTCCCGAATTCTCTTAAATTGGCTATAAAAATAATTGCTCCCGGACCGTTTCCATTTTTTGTGATAGTATTTTTTTAATTTTAAATTACGTTTTATACTGTTAGTAAACCATGGTGGGTAAAATGTATTACTTACATGAGTAGAGCAAGGGACGGACTTGTTTAGAATAGTATATAATTCATTGTAAAAAGCATCACATGCATCATTTACATTGGTATATGATTTCAAGAAGGACCAGTTTGCGAGATTTAGATCTTGGTATAATTGAATAAAATTTGCTTTTTTAAAATTATATTTGAAGTTATTGTTCACTGGAAATGGATTGTTGGTTGTATTGTGTTTTACACATGATAGAGATATAGATAGAGCTGGGTGATGGGAATCTTCTGGTATTAACGGCAATGTGTCTCTTTCAATATTTATAGAATCTGTAAAGTTACTAAAAACCAAGTCTAATAGCACATTATTAGCATTTTTAACACTGTTTAGTTGTTTCAATCTCAAAATATTAACAAAATGCGATAATATTGTGCTTTTAGAGTTGGTGCTAGTGTAGTCATCTATATGACTATGAGAGGGTATATTAAAGTCGCCTATTATTAATAACGATTCATTACATACTACACGTTCAAGTAACTCGAAGAATAAATCAAGTGTTGTTGCGGAGACGTCGGGAGGAAAGTAAATTACCATGACATTAAATTTAAAATTATTGATGCTACATTTGCACAAAATAAAATCTATTAGCGGACATTGTGAGTAAATATGCGGTAAATCAACACGTTCAGTAATAATAGAGTTCTTGAAGGCTAATAGCACTCCGCCACCAACACTTCTTTGAGTAGATACGAAACGCATAATTTTGTAAGTATTATTAAACAGTTCAGAGTCTAAAATTGAGTGTGATAGCCACGTTTCGGTTAGAAATATAATATCAAACGCTGAGTTATATACATTGTTATAAAATTGATGAGTTTTCGTACGTAGTCCTCGAGTGTTCTGGTAGTAGATATGTATCCGATGGGTTTTTCCGGGCCTATTCAGTTTCCCGAAGACGTTTTACGGGCAGCAGAGATAATAGTCGGCAATCCACGTACGTAAGCAATCGTTAAATCGTTCTCACCGGCCGATATGCGTCTTTGAAGCTCCATTTTTGTGTTTCTATATGTTTCTCTTTGGAGCTGAGTTTGATCCCTTGAAATATTCAGATGCTTAAATTCTTGAGAGTTTTTTAATTTTGAAATCAATCAGTGTTTAATACGGTGGCGCATGAAGTGAAATTTCAAGTTTAGAATAGCCTAAAAATTTGGTTTGATCGCTACACAACCAAGACAAATTTTCAGAGTTTTCTAAACTCGAAATTTTACTTCATGATTATCTGGGAGTGGAAAAAACTCGTCTAAGACTTCAAATTAAACTATAAAAAAAACAAACGATTGACGTAAAAGTTACAGTTTATGCATACATATAGGTATATTTAAAAAAAATGCGCTTATTTTTATCAAATTTTAATGGTGGCAAATGCCACTGTCAGGGCCGAAAGGGTTTATACATTTTACAGATGTTTATTTCGTGTGACTAAATTTGCGCTTTTAAAATTCAAGCAATTTGCTTTGGGATCCTTATTGATTTATTAAAAAATACCTAATAGAAAAAATCTGTGTATGAATTTCGAGTAGAAACTTTTTTCCTCCAAAACACATTATTAAAAGAATCCCATTAAACTTCTATTCGACCCGAGAGAAAAATCAAACATCACCAATAATTTATTTACACCCATAAAGTTCCTTCTCCAAGATTTTTACGACACTTCTCCTCTCCCCCTCTTCGCGAAAGTTTGAAAAGCGATCAGACAGGATGCGGAAACGCTTGTTTACAATAATGATAGCGGGTAGTAAGATTTTTGAATTTACGATCGGCCGTACAATGCGGCTTCCTCGCATTTTAATCCATATTTTCCGCCCCCCCCTTTTGCTCGTATAATTATTTGGATATTCCTCCTGGCTCTTAATACGCGAGACCGTTAAAAGCGATAATTCCTGTGTTAACAACATGATTATTATAGTTGAATTTTAGTTAACGCACTCTAATATTATTAACTTGTAAACCTGTATGGGTGATTAACCTTTAGCCCTTATTTTAGGGTTAACTAGGAACATTGAAGAACATTTTATAGTATAAGTGAGATGATGAGAGCAAGTATAGCCTAACCCACAAAAACATGTAAATGCCAATAGTAGATTTAGCATCCCAGTGCAGTTGGGATCAAAACATACTATATATTATATATCGTATGTACAATTAATAAAAATCTCTAGAGTGTCATGGAAAATATTCTATGTTGACAACTCTAAAAATATACATTATTATTATCATGTCTGACGTTTTAAATGTCAATTCTTGAAGTGAAGCACACTAGAGGTTTTTTTATTGAAAATATAATGGTATGCTGTACTAAATAATGTCGAGCCCGGCCCATCCGCCATTTGTGATTTTAATCAAGCGCTTAGTATATAATCGTGTTGGAAAGACCCACATAGTTTAGAGTAGCTCATCCGATGCCAAATTTACAGCACAAGTGGGGAGAATACAGTCAGAGAGAAAAGCGGCAGTTCGCTGTACATTTGTGCATTGCTCCTTGGCATGAGCGGGTGGGGTCTCGCGTCGCGTGGAATAGACGAAAAAAACAAAGCGTATAAAAAAGACGGATCCACCGAAAGTGTCGATTCGTATTATTTAAACACGCTGATAATACGTACAAGCTATGTATTGTTTTCAATTCGTTAGAAAGCGTTATTGGATCCTGTGTTATTTTTCGGTATTTACAAAACTGATGATTCTTATTCTTGTCATTATAACACATTATTTTTACTTTTAAGGGGAATATAACAGTGGTCTGAAATTTAATGTTAGGTTTATTTAAAAACTAAAGGTCCTAGAAAGTTGAAATTTTGACAGCGTATATTAAGCCCAATTATCTAGTAAAATAACGAAGTACTTTTTTTTAACAATTCGCTTTCAGAGGTATGAAAAAAATAATGTTAAATTTTTCAAAATTAAAAAAAAAAATTCCCATATCTTACTAGTTTATACTATAAGGAATATAATGTGAACATTTCATAAGAATGCGATAGCTCATGCCCGAGTCAGGTTAAAATAAAAATCTTGAAAAATAAGACCGTAAAATACCGCCGCCTTGCGGATCTTCTCTTAGTTGAACGCGTTGTATACTCATCTGCACAATTATTGGAGGGGCGAGCAGCATGCGGCCAGCGTTTATCTCTGGGCCGGTGAACGCTGTGCGGCTTCGCGTTTGTTTTTCTTTTCTCTTTTCAATCATAGTTAACAAAAACGGCTCGCGTCGTTAGCATTTATTCTCGTAAAATTAATATTTCGCAATTATAATCGATATTTTATTGTACTAGTGTTTTATTTTCATGCTTTCTGACTACTAATGGAATAAGTATTTTTTTATACTGCATGTTCACTAATATAGGAAACACGAAATGTTTCACTAATTTAAATAAAGATGTGTAATATACCTTTAATATTGGCTTTCCTTATTATTTGACAGTGTCGGTATTATTGAATTATTTTTAAAGTTTTTTAAGCTGATTAATAAGCCAGAAGCAATCGAATAACAAAGTCTTGTTCAAATCATTATTTCGTCTTAAATCTTTCGTTATTAAAGCAGTTGTTAAATGCCATTAAACTTCTCGCAATAAAACTATTAAAGTAAATTGTAAAGTTTCTAGCAATCGGACCTATTTGAACCAACTGCGACTTCATCAACGAATCAATGATATCAAAACTATAAGAATAGTAAGAATAACACCAATATGACGTTGTCGTAGATTATTGTTACAAATCAACTATTTTTTTACTGAGCACAGGTAATATTTGTTTGACGAATGTTTAAAGAAATGTAGGGTTTAACTGCGTGCATATTCATTGGTAATTATTTTAGAAAAAATAGAACTATAATAATAATAAGGTAGTTATTATAATGCATTTCAAATAATAAGCTTCTTGCTCAACATTGCACCGAGCCCAATATATTTTTTTCAAATTTGGCTGATTTATGATGAGTCATATTTTGATAGTAAGTAAATAAGGAATAAATGAATTGAAATTGAATGTTATTGCAATCCTCTATTTATACGGCTCAGTCAACTTAGCCCCCCGAAGTTCGACTTTTAAAAAAATAACTGTTGCGCTAGACGGGCCTTAGCTAGCGCTAGCTAGCGCCACAAAAATTAGAGCTAGCGTCGTTTAGACAAGAAAGTTACGGGGGTTTGAACTTTCGGGGGGCTAGGTTGATGCTAGCCCCCCGAGTTTGGATTTTTCAAGTTTTCTTACAGTATTCGGATTCCTCAGAGCTAGCGCTACCAATTTAAAAGCTAGCGCCACCCCCACAACCCCAAAAGATTATAACACATTTTAAACCCTAGCCCCCGAAATGAGATTGTTTTAATCAAATTCGGTGCAAAAGATTGCTTAGAGCTAGCGCCAGCAGAATATGAAAAAAATATTCTCTCAAAAATATCAGGTAAAACAAAGTTCACATCCAAACTTTGATGTGAGAGCTTTCAGCTCCTGTATGCGTATTGCCATTTACTTGCTGAATTTCAATACAAAATCATGATTGACATATAAAATACCGCTTCCAAGAAATATGTTGGCGTTGTAATTACTTTATGTATGTTCAAAGACACTAGCTATTACAAAGATGATGCCTAGAAAACAGTAGCCTAACTGACAAGTTTTTTTCAACAAAGTCGTACTTTGGGGGGCTAAGTTGACTGAGTCGTATAATGTAAGCAACAACTATCAAAACATTTAAGCTAAATATTTGATATGTAACATGAATTAGATATTTAGGTTTGCTTAGAGAGTTGCTCTATCATCAGGCAAGAAATGAATCTTAAACTCAATATGAGTAATAACCTAATAATATTTAAGTTGAATACAACATAATAACATACAGGGAGTTTTTTCTTTAAAGTATACGTTTTCCAAATTTAGCTTATTTTCTTTAAATCTTTTGATATTCCTTGTTTTTTAAAAAAAGTTCAATTCAAGGCTTTAAACGAGTGTTTTCCACTCCCAGACTAAGCATGAAGTAAAATTTCGAGTTTAGAAAAGCCCCCGTGAAACATTTTGAAATAATAATAAAGGATAAATTAAAAATACTTTGTTTGTTTCACTTTTTGTTTCTATTTACTTGACTAGTTTCGCTTTTTACGGCATTATCAAGAGTGAACTTTGATAATGCCGTAAAAAGCGAAACTAGTCGAGTAAATAGAAACAAAGAGTGAAACAAACCAAGTGATTTTAATTTATCCTTTAATATCACTAGCTATGTCGTTGTTAGTGTTTATAGACTTCAGTATAGCAATTACAATGCCAAAAAAAAATTGAAATCGTACGGTTAGTTTCCGAGTTATAACGATTTCAATTATCAAAAACAATCGTCACAAGGAAAAATTTGTTTGTTTGTATGTTTCTTAATGTTTAATAAACTTTTTTAGACACATGACATTGAAGAAACGTTATGTAAATGTAAGTAAAATATCTCGTAATAAATATGTAAGCAAAAACGTGATGTTGGGTATGCGGCATACTAAAATAAACGTGGTGTAACACGTTTTCTCATTCTATTTAACCACAAAGGTGCAATATTGTGTATTACACATCGCATACAAGTTCCCGCACTGTGTTTCCTT